>CM067478.1:34661522-34678107 GCA_034552555.1 Semaprochilodus insignis | reverse complement strand
TAAACTGCTGTAGGTTGAACGGTTGAGGCTAAACTACTGTAGGTTGAACGGTTGAGGCTAAACTGCTGTAGGTTGAACGGTTGAGGATAAACTGCTGTAGGTTGAACGGTTGAGGCTAAACTGCTGTAGGTTGAACGGTTGAGGCTACACTGCTGTAGGTTGAACGGCTGAGGCTAAACTACTGTAGGTTGAACAGTTGAGGCTAAACTGCTGTAGGTTGAACGGTTGAGGATAAACTGCTGTAGGTTGAACGGTTGAGGCTAAACTGCTTAGGTTGAACGGTTGAGGCTAAACTGCTTAGGTTGAACGGTTGAGGCTAAACTGCTTAGGTTGAATGGTTGAGGCTAAACTGCTTAGGTTGAACGGTTGAGGCTAAACTGCTGTAGGTTGAACGGTTGAGGCTAAACTGCTGTAGGTTGAACAGTTCAGGCTAAACTGCTTAGGTTGAACAGTTGAGGCTAAACTGCTGTAGGTTGAACGGTTGAGGCTACACTGCTGTAGGTTGAACAGTTGAGGCTAAACTACTGTAGGTTGAACGGTTGAGGCTAAACTGCTGTAGGCTGAACGGTTGAGGCTAAACTGGTTAGGTTGAATGGTTGAGGCTAAACTGCTGTAGGGTGAACAGTTCAGGCTAAACTGCTTAGGTTGAACGGTTGAGGCTAAACTGCTGTAGGGTGAACGGTTGAGGCTAAACTGCTGTAGGTTGAATGGTTGAGGCTAAACTGCTGTAGGTTGAACGGTTGAGGCTAAACTGCTGTAGGTTGAACGGTTGAGGCTAAACTGCTTAGGTTGAACGGTTGAGACTAAACTGCTGTAGGTTGAACGGTTGAGGCTAAACTGCTGAGGTTGAACGGTTGAGGCTAAACTGCTTAGGTTGAACGGTTGAGGCTAAACTGCTTATGTTGAACGGTTGAGGCTAAACTGCTGTAGGTTGAACGGTTGAGGCTAAACTGCTTAGGTTGAACGGTTGAGGCTAAACTGCTTAGGTTGAACGGTTGAGGCTAAACTGCTGTAGGATGAATGGTTGAGGCTAAACTCAACTTGTCTGTCATGCATTATGTTACATAAAACATGATGACTGTATATCATATACGCCATATGCAGTACTAAAGAACTGTGAGCTTTCTTTAAAGGGAAATTAAGATGAGAAACTTCAAAAAGCTATAAGGCTGACCTGAAATTTTGACCCATTTGATTTATTGATTATTTTGATTTATTTTTGTTTTTGTGGTTGTGTGAGCCCATAATTCACATTCATATTAAATATTCGGGTAGTAAAAAGAGACCTGTGGCTACAGAAAAAAGCCATGACTATAGCCCGATAGCGGGGATGTGGTACCCCTGGGCTGGATTACACGGGAATTTTTTATATCCTCAGTAGTGCTAGAATCAGAGAGATAGAATTAGAGAATAAAGACTAAAATTTTAGCAGGTACACCTGTGTTTTATGTTTGTGGGTCTGTTAACATAATGTTACATTTCCTTATTAGCACTAGAAGCTAGCATTAGCTTAGCAAGCATGCCTAAATAGCTTACACAGCCACACAGTTTCAGTCTGGCTCACTGAAGAGAATAAAGAGTGAAATGTAATCAGGTAAATCTGTGTTTCATGTGAGTAGGGCTGTTAGCGTAATGCTACTTTTGCTCCAGTGTCCTTATTAGCACTAGAAGCTAGCGTTAGCTTATCGCGAGGCTCATTCTAACTCAGTAAGGCCACACTAATGCAAATTTAGAGGATAAAGACGGGATAAACCTGTGTTTTGTATGTGGGGCTGTTAGCCTAAAGCTATTTTTAATTCATATATCTGTTAGCATCAGAGGCTAACGTTAGCAAGAAGGCTAAAACAAATACACACACTGTTTTTTCTGGGTCACTGATGCTGCAAGTTTAGAAATGGGGGAGGGGCAAGGGCTGTTTACAATTTGCATAGTCATGCATATTAATAGATAAGATTTAGAGGATCCTTCTATGCCATTTTAGTAGCTTATTGGGCATAACGATAATACATAATAATACATACATGTTTTTATGTCATTTTTGTGTTCTAAGTTATGATACTTTAAAGCATACAAGATATATAGTCGTGAACAAGTGCTTGAACGTATGACGGCACTTACATATATGGTGTGACCCGGTGAGCCAGGTATGCTTGAACCAGGTCTGGAACACATACTCTCGGACGACGAGCGTGTCGGCTGTGGAGTGAACACAGGTTTAGAACTAGCAACCAACACCTACACACGCCAGCAGGCCAAGGGCTCTCCACCAGCTTTAGTTAGGTCATTAGACACTGTGCATACAATGTAATCCAGCCATTTGGGTGATTTAGCATCAGATGGCAGAATAAATATGATTAATTCATGAAAAACCTCCAGGCACACTCGCTTTACTCTTTCACTCAGATATGAATGGCTCATGAGGGATGACTTGAAGACCCTTTCTCTCATTCCATAAAACTGGGTAAGCTCAGTAAGCTAATGGTTATGTTTATGAGACAGGTAGAACGAGGCTTAGAAGTAGGATTGGCAGCTTATGAAGGATGAACCCAAACCTGTTATGACTTTTGCTGCAGGTAAATAGGTTTATGCAGGCTGGGATTATGATTAGATGACAGATAAATCGTGGATTAGACAGAGGAAAAGGTTCTCACAAACATTTACTTGGGTGGTACCTGAAGAGTGACATCATATTTGCCCAAACATGGCCTAACAGCAGGTTTGTTGATGACTCAGCTGGCCACTTTATTAGAAACACTTTGTAGTTTGCAGCTCCACCTCGCCGGTGTACAGACATGCAGCTCATCTGCTTATGCACACTTCGTGTTGGCCATCCTCTGGCTCTTCATCAGTGGTCGTTTTCTGTCCACAGAGCCACTTTTGGCAGGAAATGTTTAGATGGTGGACCACTCTCAACCTAGCACTGACACTAGAGAGGCACCAATACCATTATGTCTGTACCAATGCCTGATCGCTAAGTATAGGATGACACCGATCCTGATACTGACTCTATCTATCTTAACTAATCTATATACCATTACATTTTTAGAAATATTTTATTTTTGATTAAATCTGTGTTTTGTGTCACAAATAAAACTCAGCCTGACTGAATGGCATTTACATTATTATATATTCACAGCTCATCTTAAGCATCTAGTACAAAATCACTGGACAAAAATGAGTCACCTCTGACTGAAACATACCTATTAGTGTATAATACCTCCACGAGCATGCATAACAGCTGTAATGCAATTTGGCTTGGACTGGTCAAGTTTCTGGATGTAGGCCACATCAATGTTCAGTCACTCTGGCATCAAAGAATTGTACAGTTGGGCCAGAGTTGGTGGATGCCGTCCTTGGCTCAATTCTGAGGAGAATTTCCTGTAGACTGGCACTGCTGTGTTGAGAGTGGTCCAGCACTTAAATAATGTCTGGTCGGTGGTCCTGTGGTCACAAAGTGACCAATGGCAAATGGATCAACAGTTTATGCATAAGAACAGACGAACTACATTCCATATACACTCACCGGTCACTTTATTAGGAACGCAATCATGCAATTATCCAATCAGCCAATCACAGGGCAGTGGCACTGGGCTGCTTGATATCTTGCAAGAGCTTCACAGTTAATGATCACAGACATCAGAGCAGTGAATTTCTGTGGCCTTGGCTGTGGTTGTTGGTATCTGACGGGGCGGTTTGAACCTTACAGAAATTGCTTGAGGTGGTGTAATGGTGTGGAAAGTGGGCCTCCTTATGTCAATCAAGGGTTATTTGAATGCCACTGCCTGTCTGGCACCGTTGCCACCCCCCGTACCTCCCTTTATGGCCACAGTTTACCCATCTTCTAATGATAAGCCTCTAAGTCTCAAAGCATGTCATCTCAAACTAATTCTACAAACATGACCACGAGTTTAGTGTACTTCAGTGGCCTCTTCAGTCATCACACCTGAATGTAATGGAGTACCATTAGGATATGACAGAATGGGAGTTTTGCATCATCAATGTACTGCTGACCAAATCTGCAATTATGTCAACATGGACCACAATCTCACAACCTCATTGAATCAATGACCCAAAGAATGCAGGATATTCTGAAAGCAACCCAGTATTAGACTGCTGTTCCTAATCAAGTGACCAGTGAGGGTATTTACAGGACCTATAAGGTGGCCAGGGGTGCCAAAGTTCTCACACATGGCCAAATTATGTCATGTATCTTCTTGGCCAAATGATGTCATGACTTCATATACAGCTTTAAAAGTATACCTTTTGGCATATGAATTTGACACTGAGGCAGATGCCAACTAGGTTGACAGCGTAAAGCATTATTGAAAATATTGCATAAGGGCCAATGAAAGGCTTTGTGTGTCATCACAGCTAAGTGGCTGTTCGATAAATCTAATATGCCAATAGTAATGATAATAATATTTGCCTGAGACACTCATATACAGTATATGATACCTTCAGCCAAACAACGGTGATAATCATACAAAGCAATGAGCTTGCAATGGCCTTGGTGATTCTGTCAGTAACTACACAGCATACTATGTGGATCTGCTACTGTTTCAACTGTGCTGAGCGAGATGTTAATGGCGGCTCATGGTCCTACATAGCTACGGATCGAATGGCGTTCTGATTGAAAATGAGTCTGCTGTACGCTCGGAGGGAGGCGGCACTGCAGCCCGACCGCCTCCAGGTGGCAGCGCATGGTCATGTGATGCCATGGCACAGCCGATAGCAAATACAGTACCTGCCTTTCTGTTTTGGCGAGGAGCGCTAGTGAAGCGGGCAACAGCTGTGGAGGAAGGCAGAGGGGAGGTTGGAGAACATACCTGCTTCTGTAGGCATTATAAGAGCCTATATAAGGAGCCGGATTCATTTTGATTCTCTAAGGTTCGGAGAGACCCACAATTCTTGCGAGAGACACTCTCATAGGTAGTTTCCATTAGGGTTCCAGCTAAAGGATGTGGGGAAAAACTCTACTCATACTACCCGGCTGTCATAATTTTCCCACAATCTAAACGATGCCATGTTTTTCATTGGACAGCGATGATATATTAGTTGTAAGAAAGATTTCAAAGAACTCGAACATAAGTGATTACTTTCATACGCATGTTCCTGCACTGTTATTCTCCAAATAAAGTGTTACCAAATATTAATATTTTCATTTTATGCAATTTACTGCATTGGCAGATATTGATATAGAAACTTGTTTTAAGCAAATCAGGCAATGAAATAAGATAATTTTACTGACTCAAAACAAGGAGAAATATCTTAGGTTGAGTAGTCTTATAATATTTATGAGAAAAAAAAAATATATATACATATTGTCTAGATTTAATATGATTGACTTGCCTAGACAGATATGCTTTTGTAGTGCTAGCCAATTTCTATGCTTACGATACACCCATTTCCATAGTTATGCCAAGTTACAACTTGGTAGCGTCCCCCCAGCTTCTGAAGCCAGCACTACGCCCTTCTCGACATAGAAAAGTGGATGCATGAAAGACAATGCTGCCCAGCTCCATCATGTCAAAACGTGTAAAGACAGGACCGAGAGGCCTTACCCTGTGTCTGTCCTCTGCTCTGGTGGAGCTCTTGCAGCCTGGATGCCAAACAGTTGATCCTGAACAAACACAGGGAAAAGAAATCAATCTCTCCAACACAACAGGAATGCCAGCATTAGCTTAATACTTGATCTCAATAGGCCAGAACACCAGGAAAGGAAAGTGCAAGAGGCTTTACATACTGTATTTATATATGGCTTTAGAAATGTCCTACAATACTGCGCAACAGTCACAGTCAACTAGCCATTACTAAGAAGAAGAAATGGACAAAAAGAGAAGGAAAATGTGCAAACAGAGAAGCTGTTGGTGTTCTCAGAACAGTGGACTGACCACCTTGGTGACTCCAGACTTCCAACATCACTGAATGTGTTTGGGATTACCTGGACACTGAGAAGCAGAAAATACATCCAGCTTCTAAGGCTAAGAGCTTCCTAGGAAATACTCAACACTAAATACTGAAAATCTTGATGTTTTATGTTCAGCTGTTGTGTAATTCTGAAATCTGTTAAACATATAAGCACACCGGACAAAAATACATCACCTTGCGTGTTTAAGGTGGTAGTAACTTCAGGCTCCTGTAGATGCCGCTGAACGAAAATGATGGGGCTATAAATACCTGCGGGGTGTGTGGCAGGATGTTAATGACTGGCTATAAGGAGTGACTGCATTTGGGCATGCCAAAGGCCATAGTGCGAACAAAGTAGCTGAATCTGCTGGTGTATGGAAGCGTACGGTCATATGGGTTTACCAGCAGTGGCTAAAATCCCAGGCTACAGGAAACTCTTCTCAGAATTGAGCCAATTCTTTGGTGCAAGAGTGTCTGGACATTAATGTGGCTTATGTCCAGAAACTTGTCCTGTCCATGCCAAATCCAATCACAGCTGTTATTTGTGCTTGTGGAGGTATTACATGCTATTTGGTGTGTTTCAGTCACAGGTGACTCATTTTACGTCTGGTGAGTTTATTTTCTGCAATCTTGTCCTGACATGAACTTAAAATCTAAATTAGTAACAATCACACCACAGAACAATGTGTTATTGACCACTCGGCCAAATTTCGAGTGTCAATTATCACTGTGACCTGAAAACAAAATGGACATTTAGCAGCTTTATTGGACTATAACAGCCATACATGTTTGAGCCACCAGAGCCAGAATCCAAGTTAGAACCAGAGGACACTGACCCACCCATGAGCCAACCATATTCCTATCGGTCTGCAACAGAACTGCCATTTTCCCTCCCATTTATACAATGCGTAGCTATGTTAAGCTAACAGTAGTAGCCTGTAGCCCTGTTCCAGAAGCAGCCTAAAGTATTCAGTGGAGGCACAACATGCCTACTTTGTGCTGTCTTCCACCTAGTCTAGTGCTGTTAGTTTAGCCAAAGCCAGCGAAGTAGGTGCTGTCTGAGGAGGCCCAGAAAGCCATAATGGGAGCTGGAGGTGCTCACAGTGTGAAATGTAGCCACTGGCCACTGACCTAGCTGATGTTAATGCGCTCAAGCTTTTACAACATTAAGGTATTAGGGGAGGGGTTGCGCTAAGTACAGCCCCAGTGCACCATCGAGTCATGATTTCAGCACCACCGCAAACACGCTGAACACAACAAACATGAAAAACAGTTCTAACTAAAACGCTTACAACTTAGTGTTACACAGTCTTTACACACATTGTCAGTACTTACTGTCTAACACGCATAATGTGTTTTCTTTTACTTTAATTGTCATTTTGAATGCAAATTAATGACTGTAAGGTGGTCTCTGACTTTTGCGCAGTACTGTAAACTTTAGCATTTGTAATGCACCTGTACAAAATGCCCACTGCACATCTATGTACACCATCAGGTGAAAGACATGTCTAATATAGCTTTGAGGTTAATCTCAAATAGACTTTGTAAAACAGTCAAGTTGCAGCCTGAATTCTGTCTGTACTTCTTCTTCTGTTTTAAGAGATAACAGTATGTAAAACAATGGAACGTCAGAAACAACATAAGCAAGTGTATTTGGGATTACTTAACAATTCCATGATTTGAGGTGTCGGATGATTGAAACGTGCACTTTGCTAATTGGTGGGGTATGGTTGTCTATTGTTAGCTATCCTAATAGCACATAGCTCCAAATAAGACCTAAGAAAGCAAACAGACATGAAATATATTTGGGTTAATGGTTGGTGTGGTGGGGTGGGGGGGTGCGGTAAGGGGGTGTGAATATAGCTGATGCATCACATTAAAGGGGAACAAACTATAGATTTTTGCAAAGTCTCAACATTTCCACTGCACTCTCACCTTGCAGGTACATCTCCTCTCCTTCAGTGAACATCTGATTACATCTGCTACAGCGAGCACAGCTGGGGTGGTAGTGCTTATCTCCTGCCTGCAGATCACACACACACACACACACATTCATGGCATCTCAGGTCCTTAGTATGAAGGTCCTTAATAGTCTGCCACTAACAAGGAAAGTCATTTTTATTTAAATCATTTGTATTAGTATTGCCATATATCCCCAGTAAGAGACACAGGCTTCCAGTACAGGAGAGCTCCATGACATTTGCATGAGCACTTTCTAATCAGACAAACGGCTGCTAATCAAATAAAGTCACCACACAGTATGTTTGACGCAACATCTTGTTGGATAACGTTTTAACACAGTTATTTGCATTCACTACCTGGATGATCTCCGTGAACTAAAAAGATATGGAGTCCATATTGCTTCCATAAACACGCTCTCAGCTTTTACACCATGCTGAGTTTTGCATCTGCAGTGAAAACAGCTCAAAAGAAGGGGTGCTAATATGTTCTTACTGAGGACATCATCGGTACTGTCAGTGCTTCTGGAACACTGAACGACTGCATTGGATATCAGCCCATTATGGCCATCATCATTGTCACTACTTTTCCAGTGCTCATAAGCTCACCACGCAAAAAAAAAATTTGCCACCTTGTATGTTTAAGGTGGTAGTAACTTTAGGCTCCTGCAGATAGCGCTGCACAAGGATGAACAGGCTATAAGTACCTGCGGGTGTGAGTGGCAGGATTCATAGATTGAGAAGAGGTGGTACAGTGCAGTGAATGTCTCATTCCATGTGTGGAAAATGGCTCCAAAGCAGATTAATGATTGGCTAAAAGGAGTGATTGTATTTGGTCGTGCCAAAGACCATAGTGTGAAGGAAGTAGCTGAATCTGCAGGTGTATGGAAGCAGATGGTCATACGGGTCTACCAGCAGTGGCTAAAATCCCAGTCTACAGGGAATTCTCCTCAGAATTGTGCCAGGGAAGGCATCCACAAAATCTGGCCCAACTGTACAATTCTTTGATGCAAGAGTGTCTGAACATTGATGTGGCCTACATCCAGAAACTTGTCCAGTGCATGCCACATTGAATGGCACCTGTTACATGTGCTCATGAAGGTATTACATGCTATTAGGTACGTTTCAGTCAGAGGTGACTAAGTTTTTGTCTGGTGAGCTTAGTTCGCATTTAAAAGTGGTATTACTAAATCGCATTCTGTTCACAGCAATTTGTTCACAAACTCTCCCCTCATCCACCAAGAAAACAGACATTAACCTGGCTGAAGTGCAAGTTCCTCATGCTGAATAACAGAAACCCTTATCCATGCATTTACAATCTAGATACCTGGACTACTGTAACTCCCTACGCTTCTATTAACTCCTCTCAAGTACACACAAACTACAAAATACATCTCCTCATTTACAAAGCTCTACATAACCTTGCACCTTCTTACTCATCGGATCTACTCATTCCCTACAAACCAACTTGCATTCTCAGGTCCAGCCCTGCTGGGATTACTCACCATTTCACCATCCAACCTATGAGGGTGCGTTCTGTAGGTTGGCTCCCCAACTCTGGAACCCTCTTCCCTCAACAGGCCAACTCTATCTCCACATTTAAACCTAAACTTAAACCCTACCTGCCTATCACAGCGCTTATTGGGCGGAAGGCAGGAAACACCCTGGACAGGATTTCAGTCCATCGCAGGGAAGCATGTCTTTGGACTATGGGAGGAAAACCATGCAGATACGGGAATTGACCTCGACCATCTACCTCGCTGACTTACAGGAGTAATTTGTGAATAAATTTATGATGCAACTTGTAGAATTCATCCTCTAAACAACAGGGGGACAGCATAAAGAAAGTTGTGGTGTCTCCCCCTATCATAAGAAACAAGGAAATGCACAGTCCCTCTTCCTCCCTCTTCACTCCTTACTAATCTAGAAGAAATACCCGGACTTCAGCATCAAACTACATCCCTTTACCTGCCAAGAGCATCTCCAGGGGTGGAGAGTGGCACCAATGTTAACTCTGGGCCTTCTTCTCTGAAGCCATTTCACCTTAAGTTGTTTGAAATGACCAGTATTCCCTGATGAATGAGAGCTGAGCCATGTTTTTCCCGAGACTGTTAAGTTAATTTTCAGTCTGAAACCTTGTTTGCTTTGATATGAAGATGTCCAACAATGTACACCGCAACGCAGATCCATACAATATCACATAACCCAAAGTCCAGAAGTTCAGTGTTTACATGCAAACATGCACGCAGTGTCAAAATTTGATGGTAAATTTTTGGAGTTTTTACTGCCACGGTGGGCTGCTACCTTTGTAACTCAATTAACCACCTCTGGGCACAAGGCAGGTGACATTTCAAAGCAGGTAAAGCAGGGAGTCAGACATGACTGACATGATGGATTTGGACCAGAATAAAATCACTGACGGTCAGAAGCTTATTACTGTACATGTTCACTTTCCTATACTAATGTAAGCGCCCACCTGCCTGCCATGCCTAAGGGTCCACTATACACTACTGAAAGAGAGTGTGCTCTTAAGATCTCTGCTGTAGGACAGTGAACTCATCACACCACCACCCTAAGCCGTGTAGAGAAGCACTATGCTCTCAGGCTGAAGTTCATTCAGAGGCCTTTCAAAAAGCTCTTAGATGAGTATATGCCTCTACAGGGCGACCCTTCTGCACTCTCTACCTCTCAGCATGCAAAAGGCTCATAGGATCTTACTCATCTAATAACAGCTCTCCAGCAGAGGACTGACAGGAAACATCCTCTACAATCATTGGGAATGACAAACTAAGGATGGGCGACACTGGAAAAATACAGCACTGCAATACTAAAGAGGGAACACAAAGAGAAACTTACTGAGTCAGAACAGGTCACTGAGATGAACACCGAGATGCTGGCAATGGGAACCAGATGCCTGAAGCCTTTAATAGCTATTTAAACTACCTCACAGAAACCAGAAGGTTGCAAATATGCTGCCTGATGTCTGAGACACTGATTAACAATAGTTTTGCAGGTTTTGAGGTTTTGTATATAATGAATGATTATACACTCATCCTCAAAAGAACAGTTGCACCCAGAAGGAAGTGTCGGAGTGCTATTGGGAAGGAAGTTAAAGGTTACCAGGAACAATAAATGAGGATAGATTTAGACTGATATGGGCAATATACAGAAGTAGTGTCTCTCAGTATAGCTTTGGGCCGCCATGTTTGTCCTAATGATGTCCTGTAATAATCCATCTCATGCAGCTTGAATATTCTCACACAGTCCCTGCAGATGGTGCAGTAGGGGTGGAGGTGGAAGGACACCAGGCCTTCTGGATGTGAGAAGTGTGACAGCAAACCGTTCATCTTGGCGCTGACCACGGTGCCTCCACACCTGGACTCGTTGGTCGTCTAAACCATGACAAAAGCGGGACTGAAGATGACCTGCTGCCATTCTGAGTCACTCCACTGCAGTCTTTGGTGACGTTGACGTGGTGTTAAGGGCAGTCGTCGTAGCGGTCTGCGTGCACGTAGTCCTGTGTTATGCAGCCGTCGGTGCTGGCACTAACAGGATGACTCATGGAGGGCATCACTGCTCACCAATCTCGCAATCGTGGCTGTTGAATCAGTCAGGTACAGCGATAAGGCCCGTCTTTGCTTACGTCACATGCACAGCCGAGCATGAAACTTGAATCATTCACATGTCTCACAATGTCAAACTCACCCACAAAGTTTCATTCCTATAGGTTGATTCCCTCTGGGTGCGGCTATTTGTTTGATGATGAGTGCATTTGCATTGCAGATATGATGGCCCCCTGGTGACCCCTGAGTAGGAAAATGTCTCTACAATTAATAACTTCCCATCAGTGACTGATCTCTGCATTTCTAGAAACAAATCAATTTATTTTGATGACTTCATAAGAGACTGACATCCAGTCAGCTACAGTCACTATGCAGTTAGTATACACTTGTTGTTGTTTACAGGGTTTTAAAATTAGACTAAATCTGTAATTAGTCCTTTTTTACAATACATGCATCATGAAAAGATACATATATGTTGTTCAGTGTTCAGGAAATGACAATTCCTAGAGGTGCGCAATATGGCAAAAATCGAATATTGCAATAATATTCATGAAACTTTTACGATACACCATATCTGATCATTAAAAGAAGCACTAGTGCTAAAACACTACCAAAAACTGTGAGCACAATGGTTTTATTCAATATCTGCCGTACTGTGTTTCATCAAATCCAGTTAAACAGGACTAATTTTGCTCTCGTCATAATGAAACAGTTGGTCAGTGTTAGGTCAGTTGGTTAGTACTGACAGTTTCCACGATATGGTTAGAAAAGCATATTATCTTGCATTAAGACATAATTTATCACAATTATTATTTTGCCATATGACCCAGCCCTAACGACACCCACGGTGTACTCAAAAACTCATATCACAATAATGCTAACATATCATCAGTTTGCCCACTTCTATGACACATACACATGCACACAAGCCATCTTACTCTGTTACCCTCATTCAGACTCTCAAAATCTATAAAAAGCATCTTACTAAAAGTCAGTCCAGATGCATTCCTGTGGTCCACTTCAACCATGAATAAAGCCATTAAATATCATGCGGTCTATGGCTCATGAAACTGCACCCTTCTGTAATTCCACACACACCCAGTAGATCATGATATGCAAAAAAGTCCTGAAGGGAGGAGCTATTTTCTTTCGAGAGCCAGTCAAGGAGTGGCAATCTATACAAACGTGTCTGTAAACATGTGCTGTAACACAGCCGGACAAGTGTAGGTGGTTGTTTGACCAGGGTCATACGGATGGTAAAAAGGAGGTACAAGCAGAAGTCACAGTACCTCCAGAACTTTTCCGGTGATAAACTGGTGGCATGCCTCACACTTCACTCCGAAATGGATCTGGTAGTCTTTCTCACAGTAGGGGGCGCCATCTCTGTACAAGGAGACACAAATGCAAAAATGGAAACTGTATTAATAAATATATGGAAAGTCTTTTATGAATATCTTGTATTTTGTATTGTACAAAAAGCCAGAAGTGCTGTTTTTGGTTTAGTGCTCTGTAGTGTTAGAAATGCATTTGGTGATTAAACAATGTAATTTAAATTGTGCGTCATATATAAGAAATAAATTCTCTTTTTATGTATATAAATGATACATAATAGGCAGAATGTAAAGTAATGTAATGTAATATTATAATAAAAAAGGGTGCGGAAGTAAAAGATTAAAAGAGTTTCCTCATTCATATATATTACCAGTTTGGGGTCAATAATAATAATAATAACAGTTATTCAGTAATAATTTCTATAGTGTTAATTGACTTGCTATATATCAGGCACCAAAACTTTATTGTTCAGAAAATATATGTAACTTTATTGGAATTATATATATAGTGGCATATGTCCTGACAGAGTATTACAGAACATCTGCTTGTGGTTGCCGTTGTGTGTGTGTATATACATGTACGTGTATGTGTGTGTGTGTGTGTGTGTGTGTGTCTTACTTGCTGATGTATTCTCCAGTCAGTACTTTGCCACAGGCTTTACATTTGAAGCAGCCCAAGTGCCACTGTTTGTCCAAGGCTAGAAGGGCCTGACCATTCTTAATGTCTCTACCACAACCTGCACAGGCTGAAAAACACACACACACACACACACACACACTGATTAGTACTTCCCATAAATTCTGTCAACACAAGGAATCGAACTGATCGTTGAAGAGTTGTGCAAATGCTGATTGGCTATCTTTTATAGTAGGGGGCAGCTGTAAAGTTCCATGCACATTCTGCCTTGGACACCTTGTGTACATGTTCACGTCATGTATGTTAAGTGTTCATGCAATTGCCCCTTCACTTGCATACATGTCAACTTCACATGCAAGCATACTGGGGGATGTCTGTGCACCATGCCTACACATGTTACACAGACACAGGACTCATTCATTGGCCTGCACTCTTCTGGCATTCCTGGTCTCAACTGAATTGCACGCTCTATCCCACTAGGTGGCGTAAGAGATTCATATACAGATCAGAACACCTTTTACATGAGGTCCTGAAGGAACACTCTCAGTTTAATTTAGTCAAATACAGACACAGCAACAAGGCTCCGCAAAAATGCAAAAGACTGATTTTAGCTAATATTGTGCTTCTTTAAAACAACATGCTGTAAAACTACACCATGTGCTGCTATGCACACTTTAGTGTTGCTGTTCTTTATTGTTTGTTCTTGCACATTGGGTTTGGTAGCTGGAACTGTAAGGTAGAAGGTCATGAGCTCCGTGTGGTGTAGGTTGCCGTATTAGTAGAATATGATGAGAGGTTGTAGGAGACTCACTGCTAGGGCCAGTGATGTCCTTGGTGGGGCCAGGAGACATGGGCTCAGCGCAGTATTGACACAGGCAGTCCTTTCCGTTAAACGTCACTCTGTCTCCAGCAGGAAATGGCCGCCTGTGAACCATAAAAAAAAGGATCACTTTTAAAATCCCTGTTCAACTTCCCTGAAAAATAAAACTCAGAATACATTTATATTAGCATCATTCTTAAAAGTAGCTGGTTTAAAGAAAATGTACACCAAATACAGTCGACCAACAGAGACTGGTGTCTAGTGTCGAAAGTGTCCTTTGCACTGGTGTGAGGCTAATGTAGCTAATCAGTGATCAAAGCCTAAATTCATTTATAAGAAATGTGTAAACCATCTGCCTAAATCATCATACTTTCGCCTCAAGACATTTCTTATATTATTTATATCTGTACATAAAATCTTCCATAAGTTAACTGCAGAGAATTGATATGGGCTATACAGACTAGAAAGGTTTGGAGGCAGTTTGGTGTGTTAAAACTAACCCCGTTGTGTGGAGGCTGTACTTTAACCTGGCTAAACGGTCACTGAGAGTTTGTTCTCTGCAATGATGTAATAAGCAGTGTTGCCAACTACCATCAGTGAAGAGTAGCAGAAGCCTGAGATGCAGTCATGGGCTGGAGGTTAGAGAACCAGCCTTGTGACTGGATGATTCCTTGAACCGACAGCACAAGACTGAAGTGCCCTTGAGCATGGCACCTAACCCCCAACTGCTTCCTGGGCTCTGTGAATAGGGCTGCCCACCGCTCTGGGTGTGCTCACTGCCCCCATAGTGTGTGTGTGTGGGTGTTTCACTTCATGGGGGTGTGGGTCAAACTTGGACAACAGATTCCTCTGCATGCAGGTACAAATGCCAAATGGTTCTAACTTCTAATTCTGCTCGAAAAGTAGTTAAATGTCGCTAGATGACATAACGCGCTAATCACCAGAATTGTGATGTTATCGTACTGTATTTGCATCCTGCCTAGTGTCAGATGGTGTCAGTCCTTTACATCTGGTTGCTTCTCTCCAACTCTCTGTGCTCACATATACTGTATTTCAATAGAGATTCCCAATAAAGCTGTTCTCATCTATGTATTGCTCAGACAATGGGGAGAGAATGACATAGTGACTGAAACACAGACTACATGTAAGGCAGGAGTCACTTCCAAACCATTCCCAAACCGCTGCTGCTAAAATTCCAATTTTATAACTGCAACCTCGCCTGGCAACACCACTATACTCTCTAATTTAAAGACACTGCTGTGATCTCAGACATGAGTTAACAAACCACAAGGAGGATGTTCTGATAGCAGTCAGCCCAATCTGCCCCCTATAGTAGATAAGTGTTTTCTACAGGTGCACACTGTGTGGACCAAACATGCTGTTCCACCTCTCCGCCACTCACTGAACAGAGCAGATCCAGAGAAAGGGGTCCGTCTCCCTTTGGGGCAGTACTGGCAACTTCTGTAGCAGTAGCAGGACAGATTTGCCTGTACAGTCACTAGATTTGTTGCTACATGCTTACACTGGTTATAAGCACCAAGACTGAGCTTAAAATAATAAAGGTGTGAATTTTGTGACTCAGTTAAACTCAGTTTTCAAAAGCACCTACAGTGCAAAGAGTTACTTTTATGGTCCAAAAATTCAGGTTGAAAAACATCTGTTTGATTGCTATTGCTGACCAAAAGTGCATTCTGCTTCATTGTTAAATTTTGCAGGGTGCAACGTCACATGGGGTAAAACGTAAAAAATAACAGAAGTACAGACAAAATTCAGAACTCTAGAGTGCTGCTTCTGCTGTTTGCAATGATGCTTATTCCAGATAAACATTCAGGGAGGAATATTTCGAGGTGGTAATATATGTGTGTGTCTGAACTCTGTGATACGCTAAGACTATTCAGCTGTTATAGTGCACATTGAGTGTTGATGTGGATGAAATGCATTTTTACTGGCGTCTTACTTGCAGACGGTGCAGACGAAGCAGGCTGGGTGGTAGGTCTTCCCCAGGGCGGTGACCACCTCCCCCTCCACAAACTCCCCGCAGGCGTTACAGCGGGTGCCGTGGATACGCTGGTAGTCCAGAGTGCAGAGGTAATCTCCATTCTTCATGAAGAACCCTCCCTGCGCCAGGTCGCATCCACACACTGCAGCGGAACATGCAGACGCAGACAGAGGTCATCCCATTGTGAGCAATGAGACTTTGTGTATTTCATTTATGTGACTAGAGAGCAACATTCTAACTAGAGTACAATAACTGAAGTTTGAGAGAAATGTCACAAGTGAAACCCAATATAATATCACTGCTGTTAGAACAAAACCTCATATCTCCAAAATGAGAAAAGAAAAATATATTTTATCCTTTAATGCAATGG
>CM067478.1:34607112-34661152 GCA_034552555.1 Semaprochilodus insignis | reverse complement strand
CAACACACACTTTAAAATTGTGTCCAAATCTGAAAACAAAAAAATATATATATTACATAATATATACAATGAAACATACAACAGAAACAGTCACTGTAAAAAACAAACTTTAATGGCAGACATATTTATTAATGTACACTGTTATTTACTGCCAACATATTTTTAACTGTAAATTTTTACAGTAACATTCTGTATTCATCCTTTTCCCAGGAACTCATTTACAATTCAACTCAAAATGTATTTTCAAATTGCAAACTGGCAAAAATACAGAATAAAACATAGTGAACCAGTATGTTCAGTGACACTGTGGGCTTTTTATTAGCATATTCATAGGACTGGTAAAAGTTGAGCTGCATTATTTTTACAGCTGTTCTAAGGGAATACAAGATATTACTGTATTATTTCAGTCACAGCTTATTACTGTATGTGTACAGCAGGGTAAACACTGTGGAGTCAGAGTATATATCTGCTATTTTGCTGATGTAGAATAGAAACGCTAATAGAAATGCTCAGTATTTGAACTTAACAGTAAACTTAAGAACGTTTTGCCTTTGTCTGTGACGATACTCCGGTGCCGGTGCACCATAGAATGGCTGAGAGCTCTGGGAAATCTCTACAGTTTTTTGTGTTTTACCACAGGATCCAGGCCAGAACAAACCAGCTAATGAACAGTTTTTACCCACAGGCTACCAGGTTCCTGAATCAGCTGTGAGCCTTTCACCAATACCACTGCCCTACGACACTTCACTATTCATTATCAGTATATCACATCACTACTATGGTCAATATCACTTTAAAGGACAGACATATATATGTCCTGTCTCTCTGATTATCTGTGTCTAACATTGTACTCCTGTCTCTGTATATTCTGTAGTATGTGTATATTTTGTGTGTTATGTATATTTTTAATATATTTATTTTATTTTGTATTTTTAGTTAGTATTTATATTAATGCTGCCCTGATGTAGACTATGAACCTGAGCCTCACCACCTCAAGCATTCCAATGCATAAATGTCCTGACATGTTGGGCAAATGACAAATAAACTCGAAACTTCCTACATGCCACTCCCACTCCATGAGCATTTTCCCACCTTTCTGTTCTCCGTCTTTACTACTTTCTCAATCTTCAGCCTGTGAGCTCCAGCCTTCTGGCACAAGACACAGGCAGCCCAGACAGAGTTCTCTGCCAGATTCTACATGCCCTTGGCTTCATGTTTGACAGTTTTGCGATCACTCCTCAAAGCACAATGGACTAATAGTCTGCACTTACAAATGTACCATTCAACTCCCCTTCCTCCCGAAACAGAAGGGAATATAAATAAACCTGCACAATGGAAATCGCCAAAAGATCTGTTCACAACTCTGTTATCTAGAGGACCAGCAAGGTTAAAAGACTTTGTATAGCTAAAGGAAACTTGGCTCCATTGTGCCTGATGTTGTCCCCAAGGCCAGCAGGGCCAGGTCATTCTTGCAGGGGAACTCAACAGATTTTTCAAAATTTTCACATAATTAAATGGCTACCTTAAGACGTAAACAATGTGGTTTGACATGAAATACACTGTTCTAGGCAAACTTCTAAAGTCAGAAATGTTCATAGTGGTGGTGATGGGAGTTTAATTGGCTCTAATAACTTCTTCGCAGAAAGTTATTATATGAAATGGATATGAATACACTGCCTAATGCCTGCATCATTGTTTTACTATAGTTTTGAGAGACAATGGTTTGGCCTAAAATGCATTGTACTTAATCAATTTATAGTAGAAAGTTGCATGGTGGGCATGTGAGGCTAAATAAATAAATAAAGAGGCTAAATAAATAAATAAATAAATAAATAAAGAGGCTAAATAAATAAATAAATACATAATAATGAGGCTAATAAATAAATAATTACATAGTTCGGATTTATTACTGTTTTACCATTATCTGTATAAAATATAAAAACTCAGAAGACACATGCATACATAAATAAGGAGGCTTAAATAAATAAATAAAAACAAAAATAAAATTAAAAAAATAATGAGGCAAATAAATAAATAAATAAATAAATAATTCTGATTGATCACTATTTTACCATTATCAGTATAACCTATAAACACTCAGAAGACACATGCAGGTTCACTGGTCACTTTGGATGATAAATAAAAGGGCTACAATTGTTTTGTAGGCAGTGTGATTCCTATCACCACCACTGTAGATCTGTGAGCCTATGAGTTTCTCTAGAACAGCACATTTCACATCAAACCATGCTGAATGACCCTGTTTACACCTCCATTATAGAATTATGGGGCAATTGAGAAAAATTGGAGGAATTCCCCATTGATGTGCATGTGAGTTGAGAATGCGAGTAAGAGAGAGTCCATGTGTGTGGAGGAGAGGGAGAAAGAGTGAGAGAGGGTGAGAGAGACAGATCACATTAGGCTTTCAGCACAGGCCGTGATTTAGTTAATGAGTTTACTCAGGGATGACTGAGGAGAGGTGTTGAGAGGAGGTCATGTCGTGACACCTGCTCTTAAGTTTCACTCTCAGGCACAAGTGACTCAGCCTGAGTTTTACGGGTGATTCTACAGTTTGCCATGGCGCTGACATGGAACTGCAGTACTAATATGGTACTAATAGTACAAGGCAAGTTAGAAGTGTGTAAATACTTGAGACAACGGTTAAGTTAAAGTACAAGTAATATAAATAAAACAACACTTAAGTCGGTATGACGCAGTTTTTACTCAAGTAGAAGTATAAAAGTACTTGCTTAAAATGTACTTAAAGTAAAAAGCAAAAGTATTTCTTTAAAAATGATTTCTGATTCATTTTTTTGAATTATATGTTTTTTTATTTGAGGGTAAAAGCTGCGTGTCTATGAAACTGAGCACACAGGGTGATTTATACTAGAACTTCATGCATCCTTCAGAATTTGAAATGCTCATTATTGGAATCTACTAAGAAAAAAACTGTTGATTTTCATTTTAGCAGTCAAAACTGAAACACCAGATCAGAAGATTACTTTATGTAAGACCAGGCCCAGAGTAGGACTTGTTTTCATACTGGGAGCTACATGAAGCCAGGCATACACTGTACGATTTTATTAAGTCTTGTAGCCTGATTTAAAAATACAAATAAATAGAGAAATTAAAATAAATAAATAAACAAATAGCTTGTCAACGCTAAACAAGCTAAAGAGTCTGTTTTGAGAATGTAGTGAGTACAAGTAAAAAGTATTAGGTGACAAAAACACTCAAGTAAAGTACAGATACCTAAAAAACTACTAAAGTACAGTAACGAAGTATTTGTACTTTGTTATTTGCCACTTCTGATGATACGTATCATAATGCAAGCGTCACAACAGAGTGTGACACAATGACAAAATTCAACAGATGCACAACCATTTTTGTTTACAAAGTTTACAAACTACAATAATGATGAAAACAACAATAAATAAAAGGTTGTGGAAAATGTTTGTGCTGTATATCTCCATATCTATTAAAGCTTACCTAAAAAACACATAGCCTATGCCAAAGTATAGTGCCTTGGTTAGTATGGAGGCACCGTGGTCAGCACTAAGATGAACGGTTTGTTGTCACGCGCCACATGTCCAGAAGACCTGGTGTCGCACCACCTCCACCTCTACTGCACAATCTGCAGGAACTGGGTGAGAATATTCAAGCTGCATGGGATGGATTATCACCATTAGGAACCCTTTACAACTCCATGCTGAGACGTCTGGCATGTTGCGTTAGCAAACATGGCGGCCCAACGCCATACTGAGAGGGACTACTTCTGAATGTGTAGCTCAATAAATATTGATCATATCAGTCTAAATTGATCATAATTTACTATTCCTAGTAAACCTCTATCTTCCAACATTTACTTCCTTACTGTCCACCACTGTTGAAAACAGGACCCTGTCTCTGAGAAGCTCCTCTTTGAAACACCAGGGAAGCCTGATGACTCTGCATGTCATGCGCCATGTATCAGCAATCTGTCATTCAAGCAATCTGATAGGCTTGACAGAGTGATACTGATGGACAGCGCAGAAGTCTATGAAGCTGTTCTCAGCCTCTTGCTAAGAATCTGGATGCCACTCTCACCATCAAGGATAGAACGACTGGGTATTGCTGTACCTGGCTTAGCTCATAGAGTACGTGATGTGAACCACAACTGTTTTTGACTCATCAAAATGCAAAAACAATGGGCCAAACCCACAAGATAATGGGTTTCAGTGATTGTTTTGGCCTGGTCAGAGTCCAGAGTTAAACCCTATGGAAAATATTTGGCCTCACATTAAACACAAATTAGCTTGGCAATGTTCTTCCACTGCGTGATGCCATCAGTGCTGAGTGGAACTATAGTGACTCCTCCTTCTGTAGGAGACTATCTGCAAGTTTAACCAACAAACATTCAACATTTACAGAACTCAAAGTGAAAAGCTTGCCATACTTACAAACTTACTGCATCTATTTGTTGATATGACCCTTAAAAGTGGCTTACTGTTTTGCCATTTTGGGCTTGGCCCATGTTCTTATTTGGCATGGGAGTGTTTAACTTTAAATTTGGTTCTTGAAGTAAACTCAATACATGAAGAAAAAAGTAATGACGAAACCAAAAGACGTTAATGACTTTATAGACGTTAACGTTAATGACTAAATTATATTCATCAACAATTACAAGCACAAATTCAATGTAATTGCACATCCAGAATAATACAATGAGTAGTAGAAGAGTCTCAGCTGACCATCCAGTGCTGGCTTCTTGATCGGCAGAGTCAGCCATGCCTGTTCTGGAATTCTGAGAGCGTACTATGTTTTAAATCCCAAATGAGTTTTTGAGATCTCAAACTTCAAAACGTTACTCAGTGAAAACCAGCCTGCTTCACACATTCTTATAATCCGGGCTCGAGTCCATTTACCATATAGGAGCACTTTGTAGTTCTGCAATTACAAACTGTAGTCCATCTGTTTCTTTGTATACTTAGTTATCCCCCTTCCACTGTGTTCTTCAATGGTCAGGACCCCCATAGAGCAGGTATTATTTGGGGGGTGGATCAGTCCTGCAGTGACACTAGCACACCACTACCACATCCGTGTCCGTAGAGAACCTGCGGGGGTCCTGACCACTGAAGAACAGGGTGAAAGGGGGCTAACAAAGTATGCAGAGAAACAGATGGACTACACATATAGCACATCTCCTACAGCTAACACACTCAAATTAGATTTTTTTTTCCCTGTAAATTTTTAGTACACAATTTCCATTTTTTATTAAATGTAACATATTAAAAAACATGGAAAATGGGCTTTTACTCTATCTATCTATCTATCTATCTATAATATAACATTACCATACAGGAGCATTTTGTTGTCCTACATTTCCAGGACTGTAGTCCATCTAATTCTCTGTATACTTTTTTTTAGCCCCCTGTCACCCTGTTCCTCAATGGTCAGGACCCCCACAGAACCACCACAGAGCAGGTATTATGTGGGTGGTGGATCATTCTCAGCCCTGCAGTGACACTGACGTGGTGGTGGAGTGTTAGTGAGTGTTGCGCTACAATGACTGGTTCAGACACAGCAGTGCTGCTGGAGTTTGAACACCTCAGTGTCATTGCTGGACTGCGAGTAGTCCACCAAACAAAACTATCCAGCTAACAGGGTCCTATGAGGAGCGTCTTGGGACTGCTATCATCTCTAACTATATACATATACACACACACGCGCCTGACCACTGAGGAACAAGGTGGAAGGGGGCTAACAATGTGTGCAGAGAAACAGATGGACTACAGTCTGTAATTGTAGGACAACCAAGTGCATCCATATGGTAATGTTATGGTTGATTGGTATATATATATATATATATATATATATATATATATATGGTCAGATAGACAGATAGATATAGACAGTTGTTTGAAATATGTTATGGATGTGTTAACATATTTTCACACCCATATCATATGTAACTGGACCAGGAGAGCCCAAACTTTTGCTTTTGCACAACTTTATATATAAACTCATAAAATGCCCACACAATTGTTAGCTCATCTAGTAGCCACTATGAATTATTCAGTTATTACAATCAAACTAAGGTGGAAATTGAAAAGTACAGAACTGAAATGTGGGTCCACTTGAAAGGCCTTGGTCATTTATAACAAGGTTTGTTCCACAATGCAGTAATGTACTCTACAGTGGATGCTACAGTCTGTAGAGGGTTCAGAAACATAGTTCTTATAGATCTGCAAATTTCATCAGCTATACGTTTGGTAGACTTTGCGACTCTGTGTCTATAGATTACTTTCAGGTAGCGGAAAACCACAGCATGTGCCATGGAAAAATCAATATTCTGCAGTCTTAAAGACTTTTAAAAGCTCCGAACAGCAGATTACAGGACAGAGTCCAGAGGGAAAAAGCCAGTCTAGTCCGTTGGGATGGATCACTGTGTCTATCCGACAGAACCTATGGCTTTCCCCCTCTGGGTAGGATTATATCCAGGATATAGTTCATATTATCTGTCTAGATTATATATAAGTATTACCAATTACTTTTCAGATTACTATTAGATGATTAATAAGTCAAGCTCTTCTAAACTTGGGAATTTGGGAAAAACGGAAAAAAATTTATCAGTATAACTGGAAATTAACAAGTACTATATATGTTGCATAATCCCCACAAAGCAGTCTAGAGCTATACATATATGCTTTGTGGGGATTATGCCACATATATAGTGCTTGTTAAAGGAGGCTCTAGAAATACATTGCCAGGTTCTTCTAACTTTAAGATCATTTTATCAGGATCTGATGCATGTATGAATATATAATGGTCTTGGTAGAACTTCTCTTTTATGTATCCCCCCCGACTACCCACCACCAGACAAACTGGCTTTCATCTCGCAAAGCCTCAGACACAAAGGAATACATTAAGTTTGGCTTCACAGGTTTGAATTTTGGGGCTATTCCAGTTCAAACTGCACAAACATAGACCAAATGCACAGCTTTGTGTGAGTCTGACTTAAATTACAATACATTGTATTTGGTTAGCTTAAAAATAATATTCAGACAATCTACAAACTTAGTTCTTAGTAAGGCACCCTTCGGCAGATATAGCTCGTAAGAAATTCCTGATTTAGGGTTTCCACACTTCCTAGCGGAACACTTCTAATTCTGTGATATTCTTGGCTTGTTTTGCTTCCATAGCATGTCTAAGACCTACTCAGCCAGAAGACTACGAGGGGCACTTCAAACACTTCAGCAAGCTGTTGTTCCTTGAAGTAGTTTATGGTGGATTTTGAGGAACCTTTTGGATCTTTGTTCTGTTGAACACAGCCTCGTTTTTCAGCTTCAGTATTTTGGATTGACTTCAGTTGTTAAGGTGTTCTTTCCATCAAATGCCTCACCCCCAAACAAACACACCATTGGTAATTTTGGTCAAAAGGTTCCAGTTTTACTGTATCGGTCTACAACATTTGTTTCCGATATGTAGATCTTGTTTTGCATACTTCAGATGGTGACTTTTCTGATGAGACCTCAGGTAAGAGTTCATTCTGATGACTCTTCCATGCAGACCATGTTTGGGCAGGTAATGCTGCACAGCAGTGTGGTGCACCCCCACTGTCAAGTAAACCTTTGTGCGAGTCGTTTGCTTTCACACGGGGGTTTTGCTTTGCCTTTCTGGCTTGAATATGAGCCGCTCCATGTGAGGGTTTTCTTGGTGTTCCTGATCTTGCCTTGAGTTCCCTTTATCTGCCATTTCTTAATGCCATTTCAGACAAATGTGGAAATTAGCACAACATTTCAGGAGTCAGAGAACTTATTGCATTCTGGGACTGCCAACTGATGGCAATTCCTAACGACAATTCTTGACCTGCCTAATCAGTCCAACAAGTTCATTAAGGCTTAACAAGGTAATTAACCCTCTTGAGTTGCCAGTCACACTGGTGTGATCAACATGTCAATGTTAAAGTGCTGGCTTTTGTATTATGTCGACAGACCAACTAAAAATGGAGATAAGATAACATACATTTGTAAGATCATATTTTACATGTGCGTCTAAGAATGCAAAACGTAACTGTGGCGTTCCATTCATCTTCATATCTTTATAATCTCTTGTCACATGAAGAGACAGAAAAAAAAATATCTGAATCTGCTGACTCTGCTCTACAGGCTGAACATCTTAGGGATATGGGGGAGGGTCGAACTGAGCAGAGGGTGGGCAAGAAAGAAGGAGGAGAGAGAGACAAACTGAGATAAAGAGATATCATGCTTGATTTTAGGAGTTTTGTGGGGTTTTGGAGTTGCTATTTTTCATGTAGTATAGAAAGTCAAAATCAAAGGCATTTAAAAACAGCCAAAATAGCCCAAAGATTAGGTTCAACAGTCTTCACCGCCAGAAGGGAGGGCCCAAACGTCAGCATGGGCCATGATGACTAGTTATTTTTTCATTTAGTTCTCTACTTTTTAGGGTCATCAAATATAAGTAACTGTGCATTAACATTTGTAGAAAATGGCATATGTTTTTTTTTTTTTTTTACAAAACTAAAGTTTTTAAGTACAACTGCAACAATAAATAAATAACTAGTTTGTATTGCTGAGACCGAGCACATGATCATGCATTTCTTCTAAACGATAAAACAGGTATGAGCTTAGCAAAACGAGACTAAACCAATGTTTAATCAAGCATTTACCAGAACGAATGAGTCACTACCTGACTCAGAAAACTGCATCATGTCATTTTACTCCAGGAGCACGTACTGTACTATGCCAATCTTATATAACGATATTCTCAAACCAGATAAGGTGGTGTGAACGGAAAGTTAATTGGATAAGGCTCAGGCATGCTAGCATGATAAGATTTACGTCTTAACTTGGGATTGCATTAAATCCGGAGTCCTGCCAGATGAGTCCGGTTTTATCAAATGACAGCCTGCGTAATCTCGGCTGATTGTAAATAGCAAGGTGAGATGCGTGTTCTGAAACAGGATTCTCATTCTGTGGGGAAAGCAGTGAGCTAACGAACACATTTCCCCTTTGCTCTGGGACAACATCAAGAATACGATAAATCTTGAATTACAATATACAGGATCCTCATCTAACGTAATGGAATCTACAAGGTCATAATGAGCTTAATCTAAGAAGGAACACAGGGGTGTGTGGTGTTTGACCTATTTGGTATCCTGATCCTGAGCAACACAACCTAAAACTGTCTGGCCAGATAAGCTATTACCCTTAATGACCCTAACTGGAGAAAACACCGCTCTGCAGATGAATGTGAAACCTTAATGAAGAAGACATTTCCATCAATCTAACACTGCAGAGCTGCATGTAGTCTCTATAAATAAGAACCGGGCCATATTTTGACATACTGTAATATTCACATAGTGAACACAGAGCACCAAAGTAAGTGTGGCCAAAAGTATGTGGACACCTGACCATCACACACCTATTTGAACATCCTTGTTGGACATCCTATTCTGGGAAGAGTGTTCCACAACATTCCGGAACGTGTCTTTTTGAGGTCAGGTACTGATGTTGGATGAAAAGATTTTCCAGTTCATCCCAACGGTGTTCAGTGGAGTTGAGGACAGGGCTCTGTGAGGACACCGCCATGTTTAAAGTCACTGAGCTCTGCAGCGTGACCCATGTCTGTCTACGGAGACTGCATGCCTATGTGCTCGATTTCATGTACTTGTTGACGCTAGGTGTGGCAGAAACACCTGAGCTTAATAATTAGGAGGGGTGTCCACATACTTTTGACAATAGCGATTTAGGTCTGCGCGACTGGAACTGACTGAAGTCTTATGGCGTAAATGACGTCAGCCGCCTGTTGTATTTAAATGTACATACCTTTGCATGTGAAACACTTGATGTGGAAGTGCTTGTTCTGCACTCGTAACACCTCGCCCTTGCATGGTTCCCCACACTTATAGCACTGGATCAGAGGCTTGTCCGTATGGTGGTGAGCTTCCTGCGCATGGGCCACTGTTAGCAAAAAGACAGAAAAGTTGGGTTAGAAGGTATCCTGACCAGGCTGAGAGACATCAGAGAATCGGATTTAAGACTTGAGCAAGCATTTATCTTAGTTAAAACTCGTTTTGACCTTCTCCTACTCTGGACGTACAGGTTTTTGTCTGTACTGTACGGATATGTTAGAACGTTTAGATAGATAGATAGACAGATAGATAGATACTTTATTGATCCCGAAGGAAATTTAGCAGCCAGTAGCAGTTACACAATACAGCACAGTAAAACAGTAAAAACAAATACAAAAAACAGGGTTGTGCAGTATGAAAAACCTAAATGGGTCGGTACCGGCAGCAGTATTGTTAACTGTTAACTATAAACTATACATAGTACAGGTCACTATGGATAAATATATAAATATCTCAACTCGCAAGGAGGCAAGAAATATATACAAGAAACACAACTATAACTTTAGACCTGTAGAAAGACAGTGCAATAGTAATAAATAAATGTGCATGAATATGCAAGGGGCGCAGTTATCAGCAGATAATGACTGAATTAACATAAATAAACATGTGCATATATTGGTATTTAAATAAGTGGAGCGTCAAGGGGTTAAGATGTACAGTATATACAGTAAAGTGTCCAGGAGTTAAGATGTACAGTATATACAGTAAAGTGTAATAGCGCAAAATAAATAAACCTATGATTTAACAAGAGTGTTTAGTCCTCATCTGTCCTCTTCCCTCTTCCGGTTGCATGAGGTGCTCTAAATCTGAAGCTGCACTGCTGCTGGGATCGCTGGGATTTGTTATTCTCTCTTTGTCCAAGGCCCTCTCAAAGGAAGACAGCCTTGAGACAGAACAAGCATTAAAAATGAACGAGAATGGCCACTTAAAGTGGAGGGGGTGAGAGAAGGCATGGATCTGTCAGTCAGAGCACGCCTGCATTGCTGGGACAGTGAATAGAAATTCAATGCTTCTTCAATAGTATGATATGCAGAACACTAAGTTACTCTAATGTACGTTCAGTATTACCACTGTACTCAGTCTACAGCTGAAACAAACACCGAGCTAGTTTAGCATCATGCATCATGTAACACATATAGGTTAGGACTTTTAAACACCTCCGGCCAACTTCATTAGTGATACAGCATAGCATCAACTTAGCAACCACCTGGGATACCATAGCAATGACATAGAAACACTTTAACAATCTCCTGGATACTACAGGAACTGTCTAGCAACACCGTAGCAACCACCTTTGACACCACAGCAACAGTCTAGCAACGCCTTAACAATCACCTGGGATACCATAGCAACAGCTTAGCAATACCTTAACAACCACCTGGATACCACAGCAACACCCTAGAAACAACTTAGCAAGTATGTGGGGTAACACAGCAACAACCTAGTAACATTTTAGCAACCACCTGGGATTCTATAGCAATAGCCTAGAAACACCTTAGCAACCACTTGTGATGCCATTACACTGCCTTAGAAACATTTTAACAATCTGCTGGATAGCACAGCAACATCCTAGCAACACCTTAGCAACCACCTGATATAGCAACATCTTTCTTGGATAACATAGCAACATCTTATCAATAGCCTGGAATAACATAGCAACATCTTAGCAACCACCTGGGAGATCATAGCAACATCCTACCAACCACCAGGGATATCATAGCAACATCTTAGCCAACACTTAGGATATCATAGAAACATCCTGGCAATCACCCGAGATATCATAGCAACAGCACTGCAGCACCTTAGTAACCACCTGGGATACCATAGCAACATCCTAACAACACTTTAGCAACCACCTGGGATACCATAGCAACACTTTTTCCTGGAATGACATATCAACATCTCAGCATCCACCAAGGATACCATAGCAAGACCATAGCAACCACCTGGGATACAAAAGCAACACCTTAGCAACCACCAGGGATAACAAAGCATAAACATCTATCATCATCAGAAATCACACATACTGTGTATAATGAAGCAGCATTAAAGTGCTGTGAGTATGTTTGTGTTGTATTGTTGATTGAGTGTAGTGATACGACACCAGTAACTGGTAAGCAAACTGTTGTATCACTCTCACAAGCACAAAGGTCCTATGATGTAGCACTAGGGGGCAGGGGGCGGGGGCCGGGGTGGGGTGCTTCTGTTCTACCCCTTCACTCTACAGTGCAATCAGCAACACAGGCTGCTGATTCTGCAAGTGAAACTGATGAGGACTAGTGACGAATCCCCCCGGGGACAGATTCAGGGTTCCCGCAGGCATGGCCAGCCCAAATAACAACACGTCTCAATGCTGATAAGAAGATTAACTACTGACAGTTTCTGCACACACATATTCACACACCACAGCACACAACCCAGCACAAAGACACTCACACCGTAACTCAACATAACCACACAGTACAGAGTGGTGCACAACTAACAGGGAGCAAACAAGCCTTGCTCACATGTGGGGGGTGTGCTCTCTGGGGACCGCCATACAGACATAACAGGGGCTTCTGAAGCCTCAGCTCATGAATATTCATCAGAAGATTCAGTTCCCCCATCTAAGCCACACCCCCACCTCCTTTCCACTTCATCTCAGCCTGAACAAAGGCTCCTCATGGAGGGTAAAGAGAGATCAGGACCCTATCTCGCTCTGCCAGCGACAGGCAGCTGGTACATACCCATGCCACTTTGAAACATATACTTTCATACAGCACAACATACAGTCAGCTCCGTAATTAAGGGCACCCTCCGTAAAGATGGGTAAATAAGGTCATAAGAGGGGGGAACTTGGGTTAATAAGCTCACATGGAAAATCAAACTTTCAATTTAGTCATCAACCCCGTCAACCTTCCAGTGTAAATTAATTTGAGGTGGACCATTTTGGACCATTTCTATTGGTCCATTTGTGGTCCATATTTTCAATGTATAAAACAGCTACTGAGCTTAAATTACACATAAAACAAAATCTGTAAAAATAAAAAAATAAAAAAATAAATAAAAAATAAATAAATAAATAAATAAATAAATAAACAAATAAATAAATAATAATAATAATAATAATAATAATAATAATAAATTAATGTTTTATATTTCTCAATTATGTTAAACAAACAAATTAGAAATATGCCTATTATATTCTTTGTCTTCTTCTTCTTCTCTTTCTTCTTCTTTTTCTTCTTATTATTCAAGTTTATCTGTCATTTGCACAACATGTCAGGACATTTATGCACTGAAATGTTTGTGCTGAGGCTCAGGTTAATACTCTACAGAAGAACAGCATAAAATACTAACTAAACATACTAAATAAAAGAGATATATTAAATATACAAAATGCACAGAATACAGAATATATATAGACATATTATTATATATTATTATACACAATGTTATTATTAGTATTATTTTACATAATAATAAAAGAATAATAATAATAATAATAATAATAACAATATCATCCTCATCATCATCATCATCGCACTTTATACATACTAGTATTACAACCCATATTCCAAAAAAGTTAGACCATAGAGCACATATCAGATGGTAAAAGTGAGACATTTTACCATTTCATGAAACTCATTAACTCATTTAGAACTAACAAAATTAACAAAAATGGAGAAACATGTTTTTCTTTGGATGGAGACGAAATGTAATATACATCGTCTGAGTACGTCAGCATTGCCTGTAGTAGACTGGACACAGTGGCTGTGCATCACCAGCTATGGAGCACACAGCTCTATAAATACCTGCTGAAGCCTAAACAGTGCTCAGGGATGTTCTAGGAAAGAGGGAAAGAGTAAGGGAGAGAAAGCAGAACACAAACAGAGAGAGAGAGAGAGAGAGAGAGAGAGAGAGATGGGGGGGGGGGTGGAGGAGGGGAAAACCCCAACTCCAAATTGACTTATGCTTAGGCCTTATTTAATTGATGTCTGCTGGCATGCTTTCCTACACACACACACACACACACACACACACACACTTGTGTGTGGACGAGAGCCCCAATAAGATTTTAAGATTTAGAGGAAAGACCTGACCGATTAACCCCCCATTAGTGCTCCTACCACATACAGAGCTGCTCCTGTGTCACTAGAACACCAACATCTGACACAGTTAGAAAAGAGTCGCCATGATTCCTCCACTGAACTCCTTCAAAACAAACAATGTAAATGTACAGTCGCCGATCTGCAGGATTAAATCCTACACCAAGGATTATTTAAGGGCTCTACAGTAAATGAAAAGGTTCTTTATAGAACCATGAACACTGAAAGTACTCTTTGCATGAATAAATAACAGATGGTTCTTCAAATTAATATAGGATGTGCTGTAGAGGGTTCTACATGGAACATTTGTGAAACGGGTTCTATATAGCACCAAAGAGCGTTCTTCTATTATTACAAGCTTTTTTTTTTTTTTTTTTGGTGGTACACTGAACCCTTTATTTCCACACTCGTACATAAGCACACTTGTTGTACACCGAAGTCTGCTTTCATACATTCACCTATAGACTGAATCATGCATAAACACGTTATGACGTAACGCTGCGTGTGTTTTGTGAGAATACAGCTTGTAAAATTTACAAGTATAAACATTTACACATATGACCTGAATTATCACAACCTCTTAGTTATAAACACAGATCGAAAAGTGAGAAACGACTGTCAAAAATACATCACTGGAGTCACAGGCAAAGTGCATAGAGTAGACCACCAATCGATTCAATGGCCAAACATCGACTCCACTTTTTTTGGAATCGATTCTTCGTCACTCTTCGTCCCGCTTTCGGCTGTAAGATGGCTGATGGAGTCAACCGCAGCTCCACTCAGGTACAGTTTTTATTCTTCTCTCTGTTGGGCAAAATTGTTTGATGGTGATTTATTTTAGATTGTTTAAGTTTTTCAGGGCCCCGTGACTTTATATAGTATGTTGTCGTGGTAATCTTTAAGGACGGGGCGGTATATGGCACAGGCTAACCGCAGTGGTGTTGCTTAAGTTTAATTTCTCCTAACTCCGTGTTTTAGTACTAATGAGCTTCCAGAATGGGTCAGCTTCCAAAACCTGGAGTCGTGCTTTACTACACGGGACGCCAGTGAAGACGCATGCGCACTGTGCCGAATCGATTGGTCCTCTACTCGATGCATTTTGCCTGTGACTCCAAAGACACATTTTTGACAGTCGTTTCTCACTTTTCGATCCATGTTCATAACCAAGACGTTGTGTCTGTAATAATTCAGGTCATATGTGTAAATGTTCATACTTGTAACTGTTACTAGTTGTATTCTCACAAAACACACACGGCATTACGGCATAATGTGTTTATGCATGATTCAGTCTATGTGTGAATATATGAAATTAGACATACGTACAACAAATGTGCTTATGTACGAGTGTGAATGAGTTTTTGTGACGGGGTTCTCACTCCATAGAACCCTATACAGAATATCTGAACATCTGAGAAACCCTTTCATGGTGCAAAGCATTCCCAGGAGCATTTCAAACTATACCATATGGATTCTATACCAGTTTTAATACTGATGACAGAACAGCACCTGAAGCCGTGCAGAGATGCAGCTGTCTAATATCAAACATCAGTTGTGAGAAAACTACGCAGTTCTGATTCTAGAGAGTGTCGGGACCCTAGGCAAAAATTCACAGGGGGGCCCCTACAAACAGCATAAAGCATTTATGAAGGATTTAAACAGAGTTTATTAATGATTAATAGATAGATAGATTATAAACACCTTAGAATCATTAATAAGCAGTTACAACACATAAATAAGAAGGGCAACAGTAAACCCTCATCCTTTTACACTGTTAAAACACAGATTTTGATGTTTATTGATCTAACTTGTCAGCTTCCTGTAATCCTGTCATCTTCAATACGTATTCATATTCACAATATGGAGGAGCTCACTTTTTCCTTTTTATGAATGCGTTATTACTGCTTATGAATACTTTGTAAAGTGTTTATGACCTAATTAATAACCATTAATCATCTAATTTCAAACCATCTATAAATCCTTTATAAAGGCAGCCTTATTCTAAAGTGGTACCATCTAAATACACCCTCGGGTGCCCCCCCCCCCACTGGTCTGGGGGACCAAGCAGTTGCCTATGTATATGTATACCTATGTATATACAGCACATGCACTTGTCGAATGTTAATTTCAGTCATTTTAGACAGAAATAAGATGTGCGGTTTATTTGCTTGTTAAGACCAGTATGATGGAGGCTGCTTACCACCAAACAGTTACTAACACAACACAACTAACAACTGCTGTTCCTTCTGCCAGTTGCCAACATTTCATTACTAGTGGAACCCAATCCAGTGTTTCGTAACTGCATAGATCCTCTGAAAATGTTAGCTAGTTTCATTTATAAGTAATTGTTCTGGTTAATGATGTTATTTTGAGACCCGAAATGTTCTATACAGCCATTACGTTAAAAGGTGCATGGGCCAAAACTGAAGATAGGCGAACCTGTAGTTTTATCACAATGCGATCCTACATCAATTCTCTTAGCCAATAATCTGATGATTTTCAGTGCCTCAGAATTTGCCACAGTGTGGTGTGATTTGATTCAATACTGAAGTCTGAAATTATATCACGGAGCATGATGGAGCTAATGGTTTCAGCACCGCATCACCTTTCCAGGTCTACAGGTTTGTGGTGTTCCCTGAGTATCTTTATCCACACTTACAGTCTTTACAAACAGCAAAAGTCTCATCCATCTGTCTGTCTGTCTGTCTGTCTGTCTGTCTGTCCGTTATTCTTGCTAAGGCCAACACGGCTCTGTGCCCATGATTTGTTACCAACAGGAGAATGTAAAGTTGCTACTGCTCAGATCACATCTGTAGGTGCTTTAAAGTGAAGACAGGCACGACAGCAAGGCTTATATCTGGCTAGCAGTTTTAGCAGTTTCTAGGCAGAAACAGAAAATAAACGCAGTGTTTATGATATTATATATAATTGAGGCCAATAAACAAAACAACAAATGTTATTTTAACTCTTTGAAACCAGTAAAAATGTAGTTTTAACTCACTTTGGGTAGGTTAGTGTTGTGAAGCTACACGATTCTCTCACATATCTGTCATGCATCTCTTTACATAGCTGTACATCACACATAGTGAGAAAGCTAGCAACAGTCACGGCAGCACATCAGGTTTTTAGCATTGATCTCTTTATATCTCCTACATAAAGTTCATTTAAGTAATAAACGGACAATGCTCTACAGAAAGCATGCCTGTAGACTCGACGGTGCTACTCGTCAAGCTCATTTAGAGTTTCCCAGCAGTAAAAAGAATGGACAGGAATTGACTTGGCTGGTTATTACGGGCACTGCATTCCTCTGTTATTAGATATAGATGATAAACATGTGGCGTTATGCCAGCGTTGCTTGAGAGGAGATCAGAATGCTTAGTGGAGCACAAAGAGTGTAGTCCTCTTTCATAGCTAAACCAACAATTTGCAAGACATCAAAAGTAGTCATTACCAAGGACATCGGCTGATTTATCTAAGGTCTTAGTCATGCTATCCAAGTACTAGCAGTGGCATTTGGCCAACATGAGCATCAAAATCCTGTTTCTGTTTAGTCCAGGTAGATTTCAAAGTTACATGGTTATAAAGACTTGGCATTCAGTTGATGCTGATTTGCTGCTTGAGAATAGTCAGGAATGTCCTGGCCTTCTATGTAATGTGCTGTAATGAGGCCAATATCACCTCTACTCAGGTGACACCACATACCTGTGAGCTCACCTGAAAAGACGACACGGTGTTGAAAACTGATGGTCTGACTGTACGCAATTCCATCAGAATCAGTACCCCAGTACTGAATCAAATCACACCGCATTGTGGCAATGAGATTGTTGGCTAATTGAATCATTGCAGATGACACATGATTCACACCTCTAACCTCTACAGCTGCATTTAAGGTGGAACCTTGACTAGTTGGCTTTGTTTACACAGGGGTTTGTGACTAGAATTTCATTGATAGTTTTGAAGGTGGTCCATCCAAATCAATAGCATGTCCTCTCCAAGTGATAAGCTGGTCATTCAAACAGATCAACTATTTATATACCTGTACAGGAGAAGCATCATCACTTCTAACGTCCCAGTTTACCACCATTTGCATTCAACAGTGTTCTCTTTCAAGTTTTAGACCGTTTCTTGTTATTAAGCTTTTATGCTGCACAACATGCTGACTCCGCCCTGCACACAGACTCCGCCCTGCACACAGACTGCGCCCTGCACACAGACTCCGCCCTGCAGTTTTCCAAACACGGGGTTCTCAGGCACACGATACATACTAATGCACCCTTAAAGGTTCCTTCAGCCAGGCCCCTGACAATCATGATGACCACACTTTCACCATATCAACCAAATGGCCCCTAAAGGTACCATGCAGTCTATTAAAGGGGCAGAACGAGGAGCTCAGATCCAAGCCTAACTTTGCTCTTGTCATGCTCCTATTTCCAGACTGCAGCTACAGCACCCCACTGAGTCATCCTCAGAGAGCTGGATCTATTAACTCTGGCTGGTACACAGAGTGCGTCGGAGACGATGGGTAGTGGCACATTCTCTCAGACAGAAGGAGCAAACTCAACGGCTCCAGTCTTCATTGTCTTCAAACAAAGCGCAGATCAACACAGTACCTGCCACTCACAGTCACTAGATCTTCAAACACCTCTACAGCACTGAGGAGTCATGGTTAAATATGCACACATGGGTAAGAATTGAGCACACACACACATTTCTAATGAAGTGATACAGTCAGGTGGAGCCATTGCTCACATAGGTATTCCATAATGCACCCACAGCTTGTACAATCTCCATAGAAAAGCACTGACCAATAGAATAGGGCACTCTGGAGAGCTGCACACAAGCCTAAGGTCGCTGTTCCCAAGTGCCAAGTATCAGCTAATGCAACAGTTCAAAACCCCTGTCCTAAAAAAAACCCAGTCGTGTTATTTAGCAGGATTTAGTTGGTTCAGGTATACTGGGACCACTGGGTTAGAAGCATATCAAACCCCCAGCACTGGGCTGTGGGGCAGTGGAGCTGCGTTCTCTGGAGTAATGGAGCTCCATCCAACAGCCTTGAGATTAGTTGGGAGTGGCATATGTGATGTAGAGCTAATCAACCAACTTCAGAACCTGAACTCACCAACAATGCCATTGGACTGTTGGACGAGCAGGTGTCTGCAGGTGACTATAAGTGACTTAAAAGTGGAGAGTTCTCTTAAGGTCGGGAGTACTCAGGGCATTGGCAATTTTGGACTGTTAAGAGAACGCAAGGTTTAATCTTTGTAGGGGACAAAAAAGATGGAATTCTAATATACTCCATTAAGTTAAAACTTCTCTATCTCTATCCACCTCCAATGTAAGACCCCTCTCTATCACACTCATTTATACTTCAACCTCTCTCAATAGCATTATTTTCCTTTTCTACTCTCAGGGCAGGTGTCCACAGGTGACTAAAAGTGACTTCTAGACGGTACTGTTTATGTTCTAGTGAGAAGCAGAGAATACAACTGAGTCTGAGGACTGAAATTTGGGTCTCCCTGTAGATTTCTTTGACAAACTGAAAGCAAGTCATCTAAACTGAACGGAAGTGGCTGTAATAAAGGCCAAATGTGGACACACTATCAAAACAATGATATGCAGTTGTTACAGCTTCTGTGTGATGTTTGGTTAAGCTTTGGTTTTCTGCTTTTTTGCCTGAAGATGAAAAATTACTAACTTGTGCTAGGGCTGCACGATATTGGAAAATACTGACATTGCAATATTTCTTTCCCCTGTGATACATACATATTGCGATATGAAAATATACTCAGGACTTTTCACCAGATGACTTGAACATCAATATTTAGAAAATGTTATTCACTGTAAAATGATTGGGGGGTGAAATAACAATACTAATAGCTGAGAAATGACTCTTGTGAGTGTGAACCATCTTTTCTGGAACTTTTCTGAGGCTCTGTAATTGAGTTCAGTGCACCAAAAACACAAAAGCAGGTGAGCGTGGTGACTACTCTTCTCTATGTACCCGAGAAGCCTTAAATCAGAGTCCAGGAACTCCAGAAAAAAGTTTTTCTCTGGTATCAAGCAGCAAAAAAAGTTGTAGCATAACATCTTTCATCTAATCTGTCTTACTTAACACTGTATGTCCTGCAATGTGAGTAATACGCATGCGTACATTGCGATGTTGATGTTGAAACGATATATTGTGCAGCCCTAACCTGTACTCAAGAGCCATTTGGGCAGGACATGATGTGCATCAACCGCAGGCTGACATCTGTACTGTGTATTCGTGTCATTTGCTGGTCACCCTGCCTCGACTCAAGCTCCTACCGAGACAAACGTTTCATAAGTAAGATGCATTAAGTGAAAGAGCCCACCACAGGACAGCCAACAATGGACCATACCTCTTGACGTGGGTTACCATGGTTACGGTTGCGGGCTGCCCGTGGGTCTACCCCGTGCGAGTGTGTATGTCCCATTTAAAACTGCAGCACTGCAACACGGAGACAGCGTCTGCAGACTTCAGTGCTTCAAACGCTCAGCCGATCAGTCAGTCAATCAGTCAGTCAGCGAGTCAGCCAGTCAATATGACTGCTTATCAATGTTCAACATGCCAACGACTCAAACGGAGCACATGCAGCTAAATATGACTCATTGCCTTATATAACTGGGTCTCTTATTCCTGAAGCAGAAACAGATCGCACCCTGTGCTTCCCACAATGACCTGCGATTATGGAGACACATCCTGAGCACCACTGCAGTGCGTGTGCTTACGCCGTATGAGACTGCAGACTTCTGCACGAGACGCGGCTGTAAGTTCTGCAGAAATGGTACCGCCTTAAAAAAAAAAAAAAGAGGGCTTAGTAACACGTGTCCCCAAGCTCGTGTCCTGTTCCAAAAGTGAATAGATAAGATGGAGAAACTTGCACACGTGTTTCAAAGCCATTCTTAACCTTTACAGTTACTATACAACTGTGCAGGGTTGCACATTTGTATTCAATGATTTTCAATAAGGTTCAATACAGAACCAAAACAAAAAGGTTCTAGGGCATTTCCGTTCTTTGATAAATCATTTTTCACTAGAAAGAACCTTCGATGCACTGAAATATGTCCTAAGTTGTCAAGGTTCTAAATATTACCACTAAAGAAACCTCAATGAACCTCTAAGGGTGCACGTTCATGTAACGTAGCCTTCGTAACGGGTCTTTGAGGGTTCTTTAGTGGTTATAGATAGAACCTTGACAACTTAGAACACATTCTTCCTATTGAAAAATTATTCTGTAAAAAGCAAAATGTCATAGAACCTTTTTGTTTTGGTTCTATGTTGAATTTAATACAAAATTGCAACCCTTTTCTTATGTAGTTACAATATAGAACCAACTAAAAGTTTCTAGAACATTTTGCTGGTTTAAAAAATCCGTTTTCAATAGAAAGAACCTTCAGTGCACTCAAAGGTGTCCCAAGTTGTCAAGCCTCTATATACAACCACTAAAGAACCCTCAAAGAACCACTAAGGGTGCACGTTCAGGCAATCTAGCCTACAGGGGCAGTTTGCACTCTTACAAAAGAAAAGTGGTTCTTTAAGGGGTTCTTTAGTGGTTATATGTAGACCCTTGACAACTTAGGACATGTTTGAGTGCACTGAGGGTTCTTTCTGTTCTTTTCTTTCTGAACGAAAATGTCCTAGAACCTTTTTGTTTTGGTCCTATATTGAACCTTTGCAAATAATTCAATATGAAAGTGCAACCCTTTTCTTATGTAAAGTTACAGTATAGAACCAAAACAAAAAGGTTCTAGACACTATGACTGCTTTGAAGTATCATTTTCCAATAGAAAGAACCTTTAATGCATTCAAACATGTCCTAAGTTGTCACGGTTCTGTTTATAACCACTAAAGAACCCCTTAAAGAACCACAAAGGGTGCACACTAATGTAATGTAGCCTACAGGGGCAGCTTGCACTCTTACAAAAAAAGTGGTTCTTTAAGGGTTCTTTAGTGGTTATATAGAGAACCTTCACAACTTAGGACACATTCTTTCTCTTGAAAAATGATTCTTTAAAGAACCAGAATATCATAGAACCTTTTTGTTTTGGTCCTATATTGAACCTTTGCAAATAATTGAATACAGAAGTACAACCCTTTTCTTAGGCAAAAAACAAAAAACAAAAAGGTTCTAGGACATTTTGGTTCTTTAAAGAATCATATGTGAATAGAAAGAACCTTCAATGCATTCAAACATGTTCCAAGTTGTCAGGGCTCTATATATAACCACCCTAAAGAACCCTCAAAGAACCACTGATGGTGCACAATCAAGCAATGTAATCAAGGGTTCTTTAGTGGTATATAGAACCATGACAACTTAGGGCACGTTTGAGTGCACCGAAGGGCCTATTCATTGAAAAATGATTCTTTAAAGAACCAAAATGCCACAGAACCTTTTTGTTTTGGCCCTATATTGAACCTTTGCAAATAACTGAAAACAGAAGTACAATCCCTTTCTTAAGTTACAATATAGAACCAAAACAAAAAGGTTCTAGGACATTTTGGATCTTTAAAGAATAACATGTCAATGATAAAGGACATTCAGTGCACTCAAACATGTCCTAAGGTGTCATGGTTCTGTATACTAACAACTAAAGAACCCTCAAAGAACCACTAACGGTGCACGTTCATACAGTGTAGCCTACAGGGGCAGCTTTTACTCTTAAAAAAAGTGGTTCCGAGGTTCTCAAACAAAAGCGTTTACATACAGAAGCATTTGAATGCATAAATGGTTTCTTCATATGGTTAAACGGTTCTTTTCCATGACAGAGAACCTGTTGTCCGTGTTCCTTTTAAGAACCCGTTTAATAATGGTCGTATACAGCACATAATGGTGTTCAGCTATCATTGAAATGAACCACATTATCTAGAACCACTTTTCTAAGGTTTACAAAGCCTTTCTTTATCTGTTAATACGACTTCATCAAAGCCTCGGACTCCCTCTGCATCGCTCTCGCTCCCTCTCACATGCAAGCACATCACCTTTCTTCTTGACCATGACCATCAGCAGGGAGATGAAGCCTGGCTGTTTATCTGTCCTGCTGCTGCTGCTGCTGCTCCTGCTGTGGATGCTGGATTTAGAAAGCTCCAGAAAGAGGAAGGGAAGGAGGCTCAAAGCAGCACGAATGACAACAAAAAGAAAGAAAGAAAGAGAGAAAGAAAGAAAGAAAGAAAGAAATGAGGCGGTGCGGCGTGTGTCTACTCCCTCTGCTGCTCTTTCTCTCTCTCTCTCTTCCTTTAACCCTCCCTCCCTCGCTCGCTCTGTCCCCTCCCCCCTCCTTCTCTCTCTCTCTCTCTCTCTCTCTCACTCGTCCCACTGTGGGCTCACCCATCTCTCGCTGCAGTATGGAGGTTGCAGGGGCTGCCATGTGACAACAGCAGAATGTGTTAGTCAAGTGGGCTTCTCTTAAAGTGCACCTGCACACGCACCCACACATGGAACTTGGCAAATAGGTAACCTTATATGAGGTACATGTGCAGTAGAAACCTTACATGCTGTAGAAGGTTTGTAGGCATCTGCTCATCTAACGCTTCTTCTGAAAAGAAAGGAATTAATGGGGAGTTTCCCTCCTCTTTGCTGCAGAAACATCCTCTACCGTTCTGGGAAAGATTGACACTAGATGTTGGAAAACTGCTGTGAGGGTTTGATTGCATTCAGCCACAAGAGATCAGTTACTGACTTTGGATGATTAGTCCTGGGCCAGTCATATGATAGCTTGTCACCAAGATAGTGGATGGAGCTCCATTACTCTAAAGAACGCTACATAGCTTTGTGACATTTTGCTGCTTTAAAGAATCATTTTTTCAATGAATAGAACCTTCAGTGCACTCTAACAAGCTTCACTACAGAACCAAAACAAAAAGGTTCTAGGACATTTTGGTTCTTTGATAAATCATTTTTCAATAGAAAGAACCTTCGATGCACTCAAATATGTCCTAAGTTGTCATGGTTCTGTATACAGCCATTAAAGAACCCACAAAGAACCACTAAGGGTTCACGTTCATGCAGTGTAGCCTACAGCGGCAGCTTGGACTCTATAACCAAAAAAAAAAAAAGGCTCTTTAAGGGTTCTTTAGTGGTCCTATATTGACCTTTTGCAAATAATTTAATACAAAAGTGCAACCCTTTTCTTATGTAAAGTTGCAATATAGAACCGAAAAAAAGGTTCTAGGACATTTTGGTTCTTTAAAGAATCATATGTCAATAGAAAGAACCTTCAGTGCATTCAGACATGTTCTAAGGGGCATATTAATGGGGAGTTTCCCTCCTCTTTGCTGTAGAAACATCCTCTACCATTCTGGGAAAGATTTACACTAGATGTGGGAACACTGTTGTGACAGTTTGATTGCATTCAGCCTTTGGATGATTAGTCCTGGGCCACTCATATGATAGCTTATCACCAACATAGTGGATGGAGCTCTAAAGAAGGCCATTCCACTACTGCACTGCCCAGCACTGAGGGGGTCTGTGTGCCCCTCTAGTCGATATTTGCCATTGAGCACAGATATCTTCGTGCCATGTGCTGCTGCTCCTGCTGGTGTAGACCATCCCGTTCTATTGGTCAATGCTTTTCTATCCTGTCTACGCAACTGAACACCTGTGCCATCAATGAGTGCACCTTAAAGTAACTGAACTGACCACTTAGAAGTTAATTTACAGGTTAACTCGCTCACCAACACATGCCAACTGTGCATTACTAATCTTAGCAGCGGACAGAGACATAACCAGCAAAACCCAAGTGACCAATTTTCATTTAACAGCTTAGCATGTTTTCATATTCAGTGCACTCCTAAAATGGTTCTTAATTATTTTTAGCTTAAGGCTTTACAGTAAAAGTAAAGACATTCAAGTATAAAATAGCACTCATGGAATTATACAGTCCACCTTAAACAACCTCTAATATGGAACTTTACAGGAGGATGAAACAGCTTTCTTAACCTGCAGTGGAGGTTGATTTATCTCTAAGCAGTTTTATACCAGTTCTATTGCATCTGTTTATATCTGGTTTCTTCTTTGCATGGTAGAGTTTTATCTTGCATTCGAGGAGTAGTGACGAACTGTGTTCACAGACAGTGGATTTGTACAGGGATTCCTCTGGATTCTCTGATTTTTTTAATGATATTATCTACTGTAGATGATGATCGTCTCCAAGTTCTTTGCTATTTTACACTGAGAATCGTTCTTCTTGAATTGTTGGTGGCGACCCCTCCCCAGCTTTACTTCTGAAAGACTCCTTTTATGCCCAGTTATGCTACTGACCTGATTCTTCTTTAGCATAACACAACTTTACTTTAGTCTTCCGTGGCTCTTTTAAAAACACCAAAATCAAAATGTTCATATTTCTCAATTTCAACATTTGATATGTTGTCCTTGTATTTCCCACTAAATATAGGGTTTAAATGATCTGCGCATCACTGCACCTTTTGTTAAATATGTTACATTTATTCTGCAAATAAACAGAAATCAGGCACCAAAATTTGTATGAAAATGCCATATGGACAATCTCTTCTCTCTAGAGGATGTGTTCACTTATTTTCACTTTCACGAAACCAACATCACAGGACAATTTAGCAAGGGGTGTTCAAACGTTTGCATATGACTGTAACCATTTTATAATTATTATTCATCACTATTTACATAACACGAGTGCACTTTGGAACAAGGACTCTAAAACAATTCCATTAGAAAAGGCAAAATGTCAGGCTGAATTTTTTCACCTTTACTGTTTTCCTGAGCTGAAAGCCTTGAAACAGTCCCATCAGTCACGACACAATGTAGCTTATGCAAAGCTGAAAACAGCCACTGCGTACTGCCCAGCAAACAGGAACAAAGAAGCCTGCTTTTGAAGGCACTAAAGTATCAGACCAAATCATAAACAGCCGGACAACGTGACACAAAGCACCTGCTTTTTCGGGATGGTCCTCATGATGACCGGTCTTAAAACGCTAGGAGTCTAAATATAAACAAGGCTAAATATAACATCTCTAACATACAGTGTCTCACAAAAGTGAGGGCACCCCTCACATTTTTGTAAATATTTTATTATATCTTTTCATGGGACCACACTGAAGATATGACACTTTGATGCAATGTAAAGTAGTCAGTGTACAGCTTGTATCACAGTGTAAATTTGCTGTGCCCTCAAAATAACTCAACACACAGCCATTTATGTCTAAACCGCTGGCAACGAAAGTGAGTACACGCCTAAGTGAAAATGATCAAATTGTGCCCAATTAGCCATTTCCCCTCCCTGGTGTCACGTGACTTGTTAGTGTCACAAGGTCTCAGGTGTGAATGGGGAGCAGATGTGTTAAATTTGGTGTTATCGCTCTCACACTCTCTCATGCTTGTCACTGGAAGTTCAACATGGCACCTCATGGCAAAGAACTCTCTGAGGATCTGAAAAAAAGGAAGTGTTGCTCTACATAAAGATGGCCTAGGCTTTAAGAAGAACCAACACCCTGAAACTGAGCTGCAGCACAGTGGCCAAGACCATACAGCGGTTCTACAGGACAGGTTCCACTCAGAACAGGCCTTGGTTAAACACAAACACATTTAACACGATTGTGATGAAACACACTATAGCAAACGTGCTCTGACTTATTTATCAGTCACACCACATAAAAAAAAATTTGGCTAGGATGCTTTGATAGCTTATTTGCCAGCTTTGCATTTTCCCGTTATACCTTAAGTGGTGGATCAGTAACTGTACATTCTGTACCATTTAAGGTGGAATGGGAACATTTTAACCAGTGAATGTTTTTAACCATGTATATTTGTATTTGCACATTCTTGAAACAGGTTTACATGGTTTAGGCCAGTTTATTACCTTCTCCCATATGTAATAACACATCCTTAGGGTCCTCTTTCAGAAATACAAGTCTTTCTTATAAGCTCGTTTAAACAGCTGGAGCCATGCATGGGAATGCTGGAGCAGGTACCTTAACGTTTGTATTTAAAAACACTTATTTACTGAGTTTGCGCTTGTTGTGGTTTTCAAATGGTTTCAGTTTGTTTATCAGTACTTGTTAAGCTCATTACCATCAAAATATATGATAATATGTGATAATTGTAATATGTGATAATTGTGTGATAATTGTGTGATATACTGTGATCATTCTGCTCACTATAATTGTGGTATCAAATTTTCATACTGTTTCATCTCTACAATACATTACTCAGTATGTTCTGGAAAGAAACTCGTTCTATAGCAAGATAACGTACTCACTGGTCAAGCCCACCGCTAAGTAGATCACAACATGCATACCAAACACAGCAGCTTTCTCAGACCAAAGGACTGGCCACCCCATAAATGACCCAACATGCTCTGGAAAGAAACTGTCTGGGGGAGAAATTCATTCTACAGCAAGATAACAAACTCCAGCACACTGCTGAGAAGACCACACCATGCTTACCAAACATAGCAGCTGCCTCAGAACAATGGGCTAGCCACCCAAGAGTCCAGACCTCAACATTACTGAATGGGCTGAGGGATTTGTTGGATTGCAAAAAGCAGAAAAAGCAACCAACTTCATAGACTGAACTTTGGAGGTGTGAGAAAATACTGCAGCAGATATCTTAACAACTCAAAGCAAGCTGTTTTGTTCTGATACTAAAAAATGTAGTTATTTGGCATTTTGATTTCAAATGAACGGTAACACTTTACATTAAGTGCTGACTAACTAACACGAAATAATGCATTAGCTAACATGAAGTAATACATTAACAATGGTTAACCGTTATTACATGTTTATTACCATTTACCACTCTGTGTTCCCCAATGCATTGCTTCATGTTGGCTAGCTAACACAATGCAACATGTTACCAAATGCACCATATATTTACTCTTCCAAAGAAAGCAAATGTGCCGAATATCAAACCCCCTGACCTAGAACTGCATGTTCCTGGTTTTACGCATGGCAATACCAACTTTTGACACATGGTTGACAAGCTGACTAGAATGCAGCTCTGTGATTGGCTGGACTCAATCCAGTCTTCCAAACCAGTGAAGACCACAGTCCCTCAAATAAATCTGTAGTTAGATTTGAACCATAGCTGGAACAGTCCTTAGACGAATCAAATCTAAAATGACGTATTTACCTACTGCTCCAATGTAATCCCCTGGTGTAACACTCTGGTACTCTGCTGCTTAGCCTTCCCATGACTAGCAGCCAGAAGCTTGCAATTATATAAGCTAGGATTTCTGGACCTCCGTTCATTTTTATTCCTAAACGTGGAGTTGTAATTCTGCTTTGGCTTCTGCTTACCGATTATGAGATTGCATAACTCATACACATGAGCCACTATGATGTTCCCTTTATAGAGCAGCGCCTCTCAAATAGTATAATTAATCACTTCCATCCTATTAACGATGAGTAATCTCTGTTCCGCACATGATAAATTCACTTTCATAATCTTCTTGAACCCACCTGGACTCCACTGCCATGCCATGCTGTATTAATGAATGGAGGAACGAGTTTGAAGTTATTAACAGTAGCTCAGGAGCGTGCAGAAAGGAGAATTCACCAATCAGAGAGCAAAAAAAAAAAGATTCATTATTAAGCATGATTCAAATACACTCACTGAGCACTTTATTAGGGGCCTTGTATCTATACTCATTGTCCACTTTATCAGCTCCACTTACACTATATGTGCATTCTGTAGTTCTACAAGTACAGACTGCCGTCCATCTGGTTCTCTGTATACTTCGATAACCCCCTTCACCCTATTCTTTAATGGTCAGGACCCCCTCAGGACCACCACAGAGCAAACATTATGTGGGTGGTGGATCATTCTAAGCACTGCAGTGACACTGACGTGGTGGTGGTGTGTTAGCGTGTGTTGTGTTGGTGTGCTGCTGGAGTGTTTAAACACTGTGTCCACTCACTGTCCACTCTATTAGACACTCCTACCTTGCTGGTCCACCTTGTAGATGTACAGTGAGAGAAAGTAGTTGATCTGTGGTTACTTAAAGAACACACTAATTACAAACAGGCCTAAATGGGCTTGTTTGATAGGATTTAATGCATTAAAACAACTGAATTAAAATCACTGGCTTACTTTCATAATTAGAATATTTGATTATGTGGCACTACAGGTTCTGTTGTGCCTGCTCCAACCTTAATAAATCTCAGAAAAGTTGAAGATTGTTATGCAAATTGCGTAAGACATGTATTTAAATGTCTTTTAAATATCAGGATATAATTGTTTTGTCATATTGTCCACTCCTAACGCTGCCAACGCCCATTACCGCTATGAGTTACCGAACAATGGTACTGTCATCACTAATATGTGACTGCAGCATTACAATAAGAAGCTTTTGACAAAAAAATGAGTCACCCGTGATTGAAACGCACCTAATAGTGTGCAACACCTCCACGAGCATGAACAACAGCTGTGACTGGATTTGGCATGGGCTGGACAAGTTTCTGGATGTAGGCCACATCAGTGTTCAGACACTCTGGCATCAAAGAATTGTGCAGGTGGGCCAGATTTGGTGGATGCCTTCCCTGGTACAATTCTGAGGAGAATTCCCTGTAGACTGCTGGTAGATCTGTATGACCGTACGCTTCCAAACACCTGCAGATTCAGCTACTTCCTTCACACTATGGTCTTTGGTACACCCAAATGGAATCACTCCTTTTAGCCAATCTTTAACATCTGCTTTGGAGCCATTTTCCACACATGGAACGAAACATTCACTGCACTGTACCACCTCTTCTCAACCCGTCACTCACACCCCGCAGGTATTTATAGCCCCATCATCCTCATGCAACGCCATCTGCGGGAGCCTGAAGTTACTACCACCTTAAACATGCAAGGTGACTAATGTTAGCTTGTTTTCTAAGTTAATGTCTCCAAACTGGTTAATCAAGCCTTCAGACTCATCTTCATGTGAGAATCAGATGGATCTGATCAGAGTTACATAAAACCTCTGCAGGAGAATCAACAAATTCTGCTACACCACTCTCTGGAATTTAAAACTAATTCCCCTCATTCATATAACTCATCTCTTGTTGACTTGCTTGCTTTTGGCTGGTAACACGTATCTACATATCTAAAAACCATGTATCTCCATACAAATAGTGTGCAGAGCATGAATGTGCTGGAGGTTTCAGAAGACCTAGGACGCTAACTAAAACAGGTACCCTCAAGAAGTTGCTTGGCACTCCCTACCTAAACCCGTCCCGCACCATACCTGGCGCCAGACTCTCAGTTAGGTAGTAGTCATCAGGATTGATGAAGGGCAGCTGCTGCATCATGGACTGCTTGGGGATGAGGTAGAGCACCTCTGCCACGTGCCCATCCTCAATGACAGACCTCCGTTTGACTGAGGTCTTACGCTTGATGCGGCTGCGGTCCACCTGTTGGCTGCGTCCGGAGCCGCAAAGCTTTCCCAGGCTGTTCAGAGTGGGCAGAGAGGGCATGACTGCGGTCCACTCTCGCTTGATCTAAAAGTTCTTATCCACACCTGCTCTGGAGCCTGTAGGATTATGTGTTGGTCCTGCTGGAAATCTTTTGAGCCAAGTTGAGAGTCTCCAATAATCAACTGGAGGGTGATTTCCTGTGGTGGGCAATGACAGGTTTCAAGCAAGCCTTGGAATTTAGCCTCGCAATCTTCTGTGGCAAACGGAAACTATCCTCGATAGTCTTGAAGATGCTGATTTTTGACCAAATATGGATGCTCAGATTTCCGTGACAGCTGTCAAGTCTTGCATTCTTCCGCGGGATATCTCCAGTCTGGTTAGAAACTGCTACCGCATCCCACTGTTTGGGATCTAGAGATCCAGTCTGAAACCAGAGTGTGGTCCACAGACTTCAGCCAGAGCAGAGGGCAAGAGGCAGCTTACGGTGTGAGATCCGTCCTAGGCTACAACATGAGCTCCTTGCCTCCCCCTAAGAGGATTAGGCCTGACGTCCACTCTGCGATTATCTCTAAGGGTGTGATTAGGTGACGCTGGCACCATATGATTCCACCTCCCCACTTGATTGCTACCAGGGTTGACACTAAAAAACCCCCCTGTGCTATTCTTAATCCACAAATAAGAATAGGATCAAGTCTCTAAGAATTAACTGTGTGTCTCTTTTTAATTCTCAGTCTTTGCCTCTGATTCAGTACAAACTTTGACTTCTCCAGCTTGAAGTGAATGAATATATGCATTTCATTACACATGTGCTCAAAGAGATATTCTGGCCAAAAGGGTAATCATTATTACATCTGAAAACATGCCAACCAGCATCCTACAGAAGTGCCACAGTATTTCCTGTCTGTTGTTTTCCTCAAAGCCCGGTTCTAATGACGTATCTTAAAGGTGGGAGGACCCTTTAGGAACTAGGTCTAGATCAGTTATTGCCATAATCCTTTGCAAGCAAAGTATGCCTTAGAGAAGAAAGCAATTTGAGCAGTTGGAGGAGTTCGAGAGGGTTCTAGGAAGTGCGATGGTCTTATGGACAGACTGTACTGGTCGTGCAGGAATTCTCCTAGCACACTGTTGGTGGCAGTGAATAGAAGGCGGCACGCACCAGCGACCTGAAGGATCTGGGAGACCTAAACGAAGCACGGAGAGGGAGAACCGACGGATTGCCCGACATGTGGACTGACCCAACAGTCACGATTACAGACAATCAGCTGGCAGTGATGCCCTCCATGAGTCATCTTGTTAGTCCCAGCACCATTGGCAGATGGCTGCACGACGCTGCAGGACTACATGCATGCAGACCGTTACGACGACTGCCCTTAACACCACGTCAGTGTTGTCAAAGACTGCGATCGTGCAGACTTAGTATTATTATTATTATTATTCTATATTCTTATATAGCGCTTTCCAAGAACCCAAAGTCGCTTACAATTGTTAGTCCACATAGAAATGCACAAGTATCATACAACAGAATGGCAGCAGGTCATCTTCCCACTTTTGGCTCCCAAGCTCCATTGCAGCACACCATTAGGAACTACATGCCGAGACGTCTGCCATGTTGCATTAGCAAACATGGCGGCCTGATGCCATACTGAGAGACACTACTTCTGTATTCCAATAGCACTGCAATCTGACACTTCCTTCTGGGTGCAATATATATATATTATGCTCACTGGAAAATGAGAATTCCCATCAAACACAGTCCAACCTTAAATACATGACACTCACAGCTATATTAGAAACGCATCTATTAACAGAAATGGAACATAATATACAAAACTATGTTTTCATCTGTTCATAATTACCTGTTACTACAAATCACTGTGTTCATGTTACTTAGAAGGAGCCGTTCACATCTACATAGTAGCGGGTCGTCTTTTGACAGAGGCTGCCATGTAGCATTGTCATGTTTCTACTGTAACCTAGAATGGACAACGCACACACTGACTACAGAGAGTTTAGTGGTGCTCCAGCGCCGTCTGGAAGACGTAGAAAGAAGAAAAATCCCTGTCGAGCTGTTTTACTGTAGCACATATTTACCAGTAGCTCCATACGTAAAACTACAGGTATGATATTTTGATAGCTTAAATATCCTTACCAAAAAAAATATAACACCAGCATTAAATCGTTGAGGCACAGGTCAGCTTCTTGTTTACCAGACTCTTGTTCAATTTTGTCCTGCTCCAGCAGTTACTATAAAACCTCAGGTACCAGAATGGAGCATTTAAGATAGAACGGGAAAACTCTGAATGAAAGACGCTGGTGAATGTTATTACTGGACAATGTTACTGGCATTAAAAGAGAATAAATAGGATTTTTTTTATATCTTAGTACTGATATTAAGCTAGGCCTAAGCCGATTTAACATTAAAAACACAATAAAACGTTTGAAATGTTTGAGTTGCTACACAGTACCAATGATGTGAGCATGCTTGATAGGACCAGGCTAGAATAAATTGCTAGAAGCAGGTGTTGGATAACTATGCTAACTAAGATTAAGAACACAGTTTTGACAAATAAAGGATCATGTTGATTATTAATAAACACAGAAACACAAGCAAATGTAAAGGAGAGTGAATCCTCACCATCAAAGAACCTGAAAACATGAAGAAGCCAAACAAAATAAGGACAGACACTGAGGCAACAGCGGAACCGTGATGGCCCCCTTAGTTTCTCATTGAAGGGGGAGCGGTTTTGTGGCCGGGGTCCAAGCAGCCTACATTACACAACCTCACCACTAGAGGTGACACACTGCTCCTTTAAGTGGAGCTTATGTTGTTTTGTGAGACTCGTTTCCACAACATGTGTCAGTCAGGCAAAATGACCTGCGTAGGCCGGCTCGCCGGGCAGTCCAGCAACAACCCACAGGTAGGCTATGCCTACAGTCTTGGGAGAATGGCTGCTTGGACCTCTTCCAAGCACTAAGAGCTCTTATCCTGCTTTCTGAGAGCCTCTGATCTGAGTCTCCATCTACAAACCATCTACACTTTTGTGTGCGTTTTGATCATCAAACCATCATCAGTGATAAACTGATCACAACACCTAATCACTTTAATGCTCCTGTGGAAGTACTACACACCAGCTGCACAGTTCCGGGAAACCACACAAGTAGGGAAACAGGAGTAGCCAAAGATGAATCATTATACAGAATGAAAGGCTTTGTCAGAAGCCTTATTGTACACAGCAGAAGTATCACTGCGTGTGATAATAGGCAGCATAAGACTGCATAGCTCAGCAGGCCGTAGCCTTGGGACAAACAGACCAACCGCAGTGTTGCACACTTGCGTGCACCGAGAAGGACCAGTCGTCTAAGCAGGATTAGGAAGATATGAACTATGTTGAGCTGTAATCTTTAAGATATCAAATGTTTGCCCAAAATGATAAACATGCTGACTTTCAACAGGATTTAGAAGGGTGTGTGTGTGTGTGTGAGAGAGAGAGAGAGAGAGAGAGAGAGACAGAGAGAGAGAGAGAGAGAGAGAGATTGATTTGTCAGAGTTAATGTTTCCCAGCTTTATGAATAATAGAGTTGTTCTCCAGCCTGAGTCATGAAGCACTCGGCCTCCTCCGACAGAGATCATTTTTTATTTATTTATTTATTCAAAAAGAAACCATCAGCACCTCCAGCACATGAGAGAGGCTCTTCGCAAGACCTGGTAAATACAGGCCATCTTAAAAGGTATAATCCTGCCGTCTTACATTTATGATGGGTGAGGTATGGCACAGCAGCTGGAGCCCCAGGCTAATGCCAGCAAAAGTACAGTTATTTGCAACAGACTACTGGGAACGAGCATGCCGCTGCGCTCTTATGAAAGCCACTACAGCCACTACTGGGCAAAGACAAAGAGTCTTCATTCTGTCTCAACATCCATACCTTTATTACAGCTCCCATCCTTTTCAGGAGACTTGCTTTCAGTTGTCCAAACAAATCAACAGGGATGTTCTTCCCATGCCTCCTAAGTTCAGTCTTATAACTTGGAAGTTGGTTTCTGTTTCTGCTTCTCCTGATCCGATTACATTAAACGATGTTAAAGCGAACCTGTGTCTGTGTTCTTTCTAAAGGGGTCAGTCTTTTCTTGCAGGCAGCACACAGTAAACATGTACCAGGTTTGGCATTTGTACAATGTTGCAGTGACCAATAAATGGCCAGCATGAATATGGTTCACCATAGTTCTCTCCTCTCCAAATAACCTGGGCGGTCCTAATCTTGGGTAACCATTCTGCAAGCATTTCCTAACCAATCACAAGGTTGACATCTCTAGCCCCGCCCCACAGTACCACTACAGTACTGTGCAAAAGACAGAGACCCTTCATTCTGTCTCAACATCTACACCTTTATTACAGCTCCCATCCTTCTCAGGAGACAGGGATGTGAGAAATCAACAGGGATGTGCTTCTGTAAGCATTTCCTAACCAATCAGAAGGCTGATATCTCTTGCCCCGCCCACACACAACAGTTTCAGAGTCAGAGACACTTAGCAAGCTAATGCTAACCAGCATAACTAGAAGCTAGAAGCAAGCTAGACCTCTTGTCTGTAGCTGTACCTGTCACCTTCTTTTATCCATACACCAACATTGTTCATTTATCCATTCCTTCATTCACACATTGCTCCATCCATCCATCCATCCGTTTGGCTGTATGTTTATCAGTCCAGTCCTTTGTGCATTGCTTCATCTGTTCGTTTGTTTGTCCCTGACTTTTTCCGAATAGTTAGCGTTGCATAGAGCTGGGTAATGATGGCAGTTCTGTACGAGGGGCAGAGCAAGCTAGTACCCAGATAGCAAGCATATATCAGTCCGCTGGCTTGATCAGGTTGGCGCCCCACTGACTGTTTGCCACTTTTGGTCCACCCTACACACAAGATCTAGAACTAGTTTTTTACCTCCTCAAACTGATTGGAAATGCACACAGACTTTTATTTTGGAAAATGAACTAAGACAAATATTACACACGCCTTAGAGGGAAAAAAGTTAAGTCATGGCCTGATATAAAATGCGTGCTGTTGGTGGAGTCAGGATACAGCGTTCTGGCTCCGAATTTAGTGTAGACTCTTGAAGGGCATGTTCAACAAAGGAGGAAACTGAAATGACTAAACATATTTGTAATTACTAACATACTAATAATATCTGCATAGACACATGTACCCTAAGCATGACTACATAATACAGAGGATATAGTGTGCTAAACACACAATGCATTACAACAGCATATAACAAGTAGTATTAATCTAACACAAACATAAACATCCCATCCATAATAAACACACTTTAATGCTGCAGGACAAACTTGTAAACAGTAAGAAATCACTTATAGGCAATGCTCACGATGGGCTACATCAATGGACTATAGCAGACGGAAAACACCATGTTATGCCACAAACCAACAAAGGTCTCTGGTTCCCTGTTTCCTGTCTACAATGCTGCACTACTGCCCCCAACCAAGGGGTGATGCTAAAGGAACCAGCTGAACTGCGAGTGGAAAACAAGCCATGAAAAGTGGCGTTTTGTCCAAGACCTGGTTTAACCACTGGTGGGCCTCCCAAAAAACGCTGAGAAAAACGAGAGGACCGCCAGCTTTGCCGTTAGTGGGCCAACGGTGGTCCACCATCCTCTTGCTATCAGGGTTAAGTGTTAGAGAAAAAGCTGTCAATCAAGCTGCCCATTAGCCACGCCCACACAGTTCTCAGATCAGAGGTTTATAGGTTTAATATAACATTCAATATAACGTTTCAGATCATACAAACATTTTTAGTGTTCGACTCTTAGTCGCCTCCATTCTGCAAAACATCCACATCTGAGCTGCGAGGAATCTCCCTGTGACCAGCTTTGCAAAGCTGAGAAGCTGAGTGGAGCAGATCTTCGGGGGCGGTGTTATGGGCCTAAAGTTCAGCACCTAATCGCTCATCACAGTACACAGAGTAAGTAAGGCTGAGGAAACGGGCAGTTATGCGCTTGTTTTGGAGAAGACAGATGAGGAGAGAAACGTCCACCATGCTTGACTCTTCCGAATCAGCCCACTGTTAGCAATTAGCAACTGTTTCTTTGATTGGGTTTCTTGTAACAAGTGCTACATGATTTCTTGATCCTTGGCAAAAACAAAAATCAGCAAGAATCTGAACAGTCCTTTAATAGTTGTTTGAGCTCTGTAAGATTTGACTGCACAGTGTCACTGCTGGCTCGTGCTCATTTGTTAAAACAATGTCTTAAAATTTTTAGATGCTGCTTCAGGCAATGCAGTGCATCCAGTATGAGACGTCTTGACATGACTATAGCTGCGGTCGCAGACCAGACATGCACCTTCTGATTTTCTTCACCTTATGGAGCCAAAATCAGGCAGTTTGGGCGGTGCTGGTGTCATGTTCCGAAGCATTATTGTTAAATGAAAGCTAAATTTATTTTTTGTTGTGAGTGACCAGTGGCATCATGTTGACTTAGCAGCGGTTCTCAATTTTTTACTCTCAAAAAATGTAAAGCTGCACTATGTGAGTTTTTTGTGGGGCTGCAGCTGAATATTCTGCTATTCAGGTATTAGTTCGGCAGGTAGGTATTCAGTTTTTAATTTCGGGATTCGGATATTCTTTGTTCTTTGGTTCAGGGTTCTCAGGAGCAACTTAGGCTGTGGACACTTTATCAGAATGATCAGCTGTGATTGCAAAAGTATGTTAGTATGGTAAATGAACTATATCTCTTTTACAGCTTCTCGAAATAGAAAAAATATCTGTCAACAATTCAATAATTTCTATTAATACTACGATACTACGTTTTATTGCAGTTTGAATTTGATGAAAAGCATCTTTACATTTTTGTTGGTAGAAGTGAAGACTCAAACATGTACTAGAGAATGTAAATGAACTGCAAATGTGTCTGATTGCATAACTATGTAACTCATCATCAAAAGAATAGCTGCTCCCGGAAGGAAGTGTCGGATACTTTGGTTACCAGGAACAATAAATGATGATAGGTTTAGACTGATATGGGCAATATTTAGTGAGCTACACATACAGAAGTAGTGTCTCTAAGTAGGACATCGGGCCGCTATGCACCACTGCAGGCGTCTCAGCATGGAGTTGTAGAGGTTCCTAATGGTGTCCTGTGATAATCCATCCCATGCAGCTTGAATATTCTCACACAGCTCCTACAGATTGTGTGGTAGGGGTGGAGGTGGAGTGACCACCAGGCCTTCACATGTGTGAAGTGTGACAACAAACCGCTCATCTTGGCGCTGACCACGGCGTCTCCACACACGGATTTGTTCGGTGGTCATGTCCACCAAGACTAAAGCGGGACTCATCACATGGCCATTGTGAGTCACTCCATGACATTTACATTTATGACATTTAGCTGACACTCTTATCCAGAGCGACTTACAAGGTTAATCATATTACAGGTAGGTCAATGTAGTGTTAGGAGTCTTGCCCAAGGACTCTTATTGGTGTAGCACAGCATAGTAACCCAGACCGGGAATCGAACCCCCATCTCCCAGATGTTGTGGTAGCTCCGTGGTGGGTAGTGGTCTTATCCACTGGGCCACACCAATCACCATGACAGTCTGGCACGACGCCATTGCAGTCTTGGGCGATGCTGACGTGGTGTTAAGGGCAGTCGTCCTAATGGTCTGCGCGCATGCTGTCCTGCGTCATATTGCCGTCTGCCAATGGTGCAGGATGACTCATGGAGGGCATCACTGCTCGTTGAATGCCCGCAATGGCTGTTGGCTCAGTCAGGTACAGGCCCGTCTTTTGCTTACTCGTCAAACCTATCCACCAAGTTTCATTCCTGCCAAGGTGCAGCTATTTGTGCAACTATTTTTTTGATGATAAGTATATGCACATTACCTTTAAATTCGCATATATTACATTGACATTCTAGGCTACTGCAAATTGGGAAAAGTAACCCTAGACTTTGAAGGGTTATGGACCATTTACTACATGCAAAACCATTCTGAACAAAAAACCCAGCTCAGTTTAGCTGGTGAGCAATTCCATTGTTCAGTGTTTGGCTGATTTCATGGTTGAGATGTACTAGTCATTCTGAGGGGTTTTATGTGAAGTTGTGCATTGCACTGTTCCTTTACAATAGCAGTGATAGGAACCAAGCGCCAGGATGTCTACAAAAACATAACCACATTTGTTTACAACAAAACATTTGTTTACCAATGAACAAGTATTATTGATAGATAATTAGTGGCCAATCAGTAAACATACAAATATATGCCAATTGTGCTTGCACACAGGGGAATTTGTATTTTTTTTTTTTTTTTTTTAATTGTGATGGTAACCAATTCCAATATGGACCATACTACCAAAATATATCTGCGATGCCACAGTAAAAAAAAAAAAACATCAAACAATGAACAGGTTTTTCTATTTATTGTTGATAGATAATTAGTGGCAAATCAGTAAACATACAAATATTCCAGTTTTTTGCCTTGCGCTGCCCTGCATGTATCTTATCTTAAAAATACACATTAATATCATTTTAGACCAAAAACCTGTTTTTAAAACTCCTGTGCTACTAGGGTTGAGCAATGAGGGAAGAATATCTAATTGCTGTTGCGACTGCGATTTAAACGGCAGTTATGTTCCAGGAACTGAAGACCAGGCCTGTTATTTGGTCAGTAAGACCAGAGCATCCCCTTCCTCAGTTAGCTGTGGTTGTAATGTCCCAGCATATAGTTGTTTGGCTGCCTCTGACTGGTCTAACTCATCTACAGGCAGCTCACAAGCTCTGATATTATGTAAACATTCCCCATATAAGACACAGTTTTGATAAAATAGACTGTAATTAGTCATCTAGATATAAAATCGATTATTCTATGTGCAACAATATCGCAGTCAACCATTTCATAAGACACATTTAACAGTTTGGCTGTCTGGTTCTTACGATCACCACTGGGACTGAGTCTAACTCGATCCAGGATTCTGTAGATCTGTGCATTTCAAACCACTCCGACAATATTTACATCTAATTGATGTATCCAGAAAGTTTGAATGAATGGCTGGAATTCCCTTTAATATGCCGTCAATCCTCTTTATTATCATTCACCACAGCCTTGTTCAACATCTGGATCATCCAGTGCAATGAATAACCCAAGCAGGACTCTGTATAGTCCTAATGCGAGTGAACAGGGCGGGGTTCAGGTTGTTTTTCATGCTTTCTGCCACACTAGCTGTCCTTAGGGGGCACACCATGTGAACAGAGCCGGGGGTATAGCATGCGAACTGCATCCTATCTTCTATAAACGGCTACTATAAATTTTGCATCCTTTTTTGCTCCCAGGCTGGGACACGCTAGGTACCCCTTTTGCGCCATAACCCCCCCCCAGTCAGGTGTAATATTAACTCAGCGCTAATAAACAGAGAGATCACAACAGGACAAGACTACCAAGCGGATGAGGACAAAGCCTGTACGAGCATGCTCCTGTTTCACCTCAGCTCCACTCGAGACTCGCTAAGCCCATTCAGTCAGCCAGCATCAATCCCACTGCAGAGGCTCAGAGACAACTCCCAAGCAGAAGGGAATACATTCACCAGCCCGAGACCAAGCCCCACACGCACGAAACCACACAGCATGGGTAGACACCCGTGCCAAGGTCAGGCACAAAGAAAATCTGACCAGCTAGAAAAGCCGGAAAACCTAGACAGCTTCTCCAGCGAGCCAGGGACCCAGTATCTTACCATCCAGTCCGAAGCAGGAGGTGATTTTCTGGGCATAGTTGCACAGGCCGTCGCATGGAGGCTTCTGCACTGTACTCCTTTCGCCCATCTCTGCTGGCACCCACCCTCACTCCCTCTCACACGCTCACAGGACAGCCCTGCCAGGACATTCCAAGGATCCGTGCTCATCAATAATGCAGTCGCATGCACTGTTTCTCGCACATGCACGCTCGCACTCTGAAAAAGTGCTGAGACGGAGGGTCCTTGCCGTCCGCGTGTGGGCTCTAGTGACCGAAACTGGGAGGAGGAGACAGACTTAGTTTATTGCGCCAATGGCAAATACCAGATAGTGAGGATGCTGCAGTCTTACAGGTAGAGTCCGGTGGCCTTTTACAGGAGGAGGGCGGGGCTTTTACAGGAAGCACAGCACTAATGCTACTCTATTGACCTGCTTTTATAGACACACAGTGTGAAATATGGGAAACGGATGTAAGCATTACTGACTCCCGAATCAACCTGACTCTGCCTGACTGGCATAAAAGCCACCACAGCTTTGCTTAAACAACCACTAATAGAATTAGAATTTGAATTAGAAGTAGAATTAGAACCATATGCCAATTGTGCTTGCAATTTGTCTACCACATTTCTTTTTTTTTTTTTTTTTTTTTGGAATTAGAAAAATGGTGATGTAACCAATTCCAATATGGACCATTCTACCAAAATATGTAAATCCACGATGCCACAGTAAAAAAACAATAAAGTGTTCAGAATGTGGATATTTCTTACAAATATATACAAATTTACACTTTTGAAAATAAATCCTTAATTTTTTCACATTTTAATTTTTTTAAACATTTTTTATTTTTCTAAGATTCAGAAGGTTCTTTTAAATGCAAGTTGAAAGATTTACATTTCACATGTTTCATTTTCAAATACAATAAAAATATTTTAAAACATATATATGTTGTCCCATGTTTGCATGTCACTAGTGAAACACAAAGAGTTTTCGTCCATAGGCGGGGCCTTATTCTAGCCACACCCCTGTATTTTAGAGCAGGAAATGATGCTGCAGCCCCGACCTTCTTGACCTAATGGTGAGCAGATACATCCTAATGTTTTGAAGTCCCAAAGACAGAAATGAAACTTGGTGGGTAGGTTGGACATCATGATATATGTGAATAATTCAAGTTTCACGCTCGGTCGCGCATGTTATGTAAGCAAGGACAGGCCTTATCACTGTACCTGACTGACCCAACAGCCACGATTGCAGACATTCAGTGAGCAGTGATGCCCTCCATGAGTCAGCACCATTGGCAGACGGCTGCCGATGCAGGACTACATGAACATAAACCGCTACCACGACTGCGCTTAACAAGACGTCAACATCACCAAATACTGCAATGGTGTCGTGCCAGACTGTCATAGAGAGACTCAGAATGGCAGCGGGTCATCTTCTTTTACACAGACCAACGAATCTGCGTGTGGAAGCACCAAGATGAACGATTTGTTGTCACGCGTCACATGTCCAGAATTCCTGGTGTAACTCCACCTCCACCCCTACCACAACATCTGCGGGAACTAGTAGAAGTTCCTCTCTTTAGACCTTCGCTGGAGTAAAAGTACTAAAGTATTTACCTTCAAATGTACTTAAGTATGGAGAGTAACAGGAGCATGATTTATTATGGCTCTAATGTCCTATTATCATTTCTGGAACAAGACTCTTAATCAGCTCAGTTTAGGTGAAGAGACTGTAGTGTCTCTCAGTCCACCGGTCTTTAATAGGAGGTCATTAATTAGTCTGACACTGATGTCTATTCAAATGATCATAAGCACAAACACTGAAGGAGACCAGTTTCCATTAGCTAGAACCGAGCTCTGTCCAACAGGTCAAAACAAGCTCAGAACAAAGTGATCGATGTAGCCTGATTGGTGGACTCGCTTCATGATTCTTTCGTTTGGACATGTTATGTTTTTATGCTCACATAAGCCAAAAGGAAGGACAGATTTGGCCATAATGTAGTGGAGTTAAAAGTCCCCCAGACTGGAAACACTTCAGTACAGATACAGTAACTAATTACATTTACGTTGTTGCTGTAACCACTGGAAAAAGCATATGAGCTAGAGACTGCACATAAAGTATGTTTCCATTGTAGCAGAGCATGTGTGTTTGGAGGGGCTGGAGGGGCTGGAGGGGCTAAATAATCAATAATAATCTTTTTTAGACAAGAAAATATTGCGGTGATTATTTTTAGATATAGCCCAGGCCTACTAGCTAATACATCCATCTATGGCCTTGATACTTTCAGGTCAAAATAAGTAGGCTACAACCATAAGTGGAGCTACCTTCCAATATGATATCTCATGCTTAGCCAAACTACACATAAAAACTTCTAAACTACTGAATAAAACATACTTGGCCTTCTCTCAGCGCTCGTCCTCACATTTCATCTTCCCTCTGCAGAAACGCTTTGCTTTCAAATCTGACTATATGAAGAAAGCTAATTCAATACACTGGAAGGTCAAAGCGAGTGGTCCGGTTACCACAAACAAGTACTGGTCAGCAGCTTTATAGCTTTGATCATGGCTTTTCGTGGCTTTGATCATGTGGACACTTAACTGCAGCACGCAAAACCTATTACAGAAACAATATCAAGCAACTCTCTCAAAAGCCTATGATATTAATGCCAAGTCCTACAGCTTCAACAAAAACGTCTGTATGCTTTTAGTATGTTTTACAGCAGAAGCTGAACAATCTCATAGTAGCCACTACGCTTCCTTTCAGGACGTGCTGACAGTCATGGTCCTAATGGTCTTCTTGGGTTGCCAGTTTTGCATCACTTGGTGATCCACAAACTGCACCCGGGAAATAACCGGCGTTCTTTGTCCTCTCTGGCTACATTAATTCGGCTTACATCTCTACCATCCAACACCTCAGTCCATCTCAGCCAGGCAGCCAGACATTTCTCTGTATCATTGGAGCAATTGGGTGGCATGACCTTATGTACAAACTGCACCAAACTGAACATCACTGAGTAACTCAAACTCAGGTCTAAGTGAATAAGCCTGGCACATCCCAGGGTGGAGAGCAAGAGTCCAGCCCAGATTGTATGTGCTCTGATCCAAAACAGCTAAACCTGGTAAATAGAAGCTGAGCTCAATAAAGAGTGATTAAGCAGGAAAGTCGCCAAACTGTGCAGGAATCTGAAGCCCCACAACATTCCAGCTCTGCTTCTGGAGGAATTCCACCGTTTCTTAAGAAAAATGCATTTCTGAAGAATTAAAATACATGCATCAATGAAATGCATCACCCCATCACATTATCACCTTTTGTCGTAATGCTTTCTTTAATAGTCTCTTAAGTTCTAGATAGCAACCAGGTAAGTCAGAGGTACAAACACCTAAATGCTTGGTTATTATTTTAGGTATCATGATGGTGGTCTGACCAAATTATCCTGAAATGGCCAACAGGTTCTAGATATTAGGTGGCTAAGAATGTGACACAAACTCCAAAGAACTGTGTAATTATTTTGGGTAAACTGTTCCAGCTAGTTATATGCCAAAAAACAGATTCCACACAAATAAAGATTCTGAATCTGGTCTGTAAAATAAAGTAACGATTCTATAATTAACCTGGTACATGGAGGGAGGCAGATGGGCAATATGGCAAAAAATACATATATAATGATATTTCAGAACATGGTTTTATGTGAAAGCATCTTCTATTTGGCATTCCTTTCTAATCTAATGCAAAGTTTATCATTACATTAGTAGATATTAGCTGTAGGGATACTATGCACAAAATAAATGCAGAATATGCATCATCATATTTTCTTTTTCTGAGATTGAATAAGTTGGAACAGACAAAATAGAACCTGTGGTGCCACACACACAGACAGACAGACAGACAGGCAGACAGGCAGACTGACTGACTGACTGATAGATATAGATAGATATAGATATATAAATATAATAATAATGTTAATCAAAGTTTTACCGACTGTGTTGCACTAAATGCAATTAAACAGGCCTAATTATGCTCACTCCATAATGAAAGATGTAGTTAGTCTGTGTTGTTTAAGTACTGATCATATCCACCATATCGTCAGAGTTTCTTAGTATTTGGTTTGTCCCTCTTTTGCTGTAAAGACATCATGCGCTGAAGCTGGCGTGGACAAGTTGTGCAAAAGCCTCTAAACAGTAGGTCAAATCCACCTGAGACAGTCGTCTGATAACACAAGCTTCAAAGGAAGAGAAAAACACTCCCAATTTCACTAATTTGCTTCAGTCTGAATAGCAACATTGGAACAGTTCAGAATTTGGAACATTATTTCTTCATTTGAACTTCTCTTTATTTTAAAGTGCTGATGATTCTAAAATGTCGGTGTTGATCTTCAGATTTAAATAAAAATACCAGATTTTTTAGGGTGGATTTTATTTAACAGAAAATTGCACTAACCGCCAACACAACTTATAAACCTGATTTATCCTTCTATAACTCAACACTACAGGTCTGAAAGAATGTGTAGCTGTGCAGAAGCCGATAGTGAGAAAACAAATCCATAGTAATGGAACATTTAGAACATAGAACATTTGCCCCAGATCACTGAAACTGGATACCTGGATGTGGAGTAGGGCCTTATTGACTGATTAGTCTAAACAGGGATTACTCACAAGGTGAGAAGCAGAAAATGGAACCAACTTCCGTGACTGAACTTTGGAGGTGCGGAAAAATATCTCAGCAAAGAGTTCTTTGAAAAACCGGAGCAAGAAAAATGAATAATTAATAGCAGTGTGAAACACTTAAAAACACCATATATGCTATTTATGATAATAATAATAAACCAAAAAATGATTTTAAATGATTTTCATTCTAAGTTTAACAAATTGCACTAAATCCAGTTGTTTGTCACGATAACGATAAAGTACCATCACATAGCCCAGTCCTATTCAGAGGTGTTTCTAAATTACTTTCCTGCTTAAAAATGACATTGAAATTTATAAATCTATAAACATTTTGTATATTTATAGGGTCCGCCCTGTTGTTCCAAATAGGTATTAGACACTTTGTCATGTCTTTTTTAAATCAGTGTAATATCTAGAACCTGGTTGGCATTTCATTGCCCAAGTGTCTCAGAACTTCATGTCCCATCATGTCACCGAAAATAACTATCTAGTACAAGTAAATCCCGTTTACCTGGAAAATACCTAGAACTGATGGGACTGTAAATGAGGTATTGGTCACATCCACCCAGTTCCAGCTACTGCCATTAACAACACTGTTACAGCTACAGACGGTCTGCATCTACAACAGCAACTACAACATTTCTGCATCTATTAAAGGTCCAAATGAGGATAAAGGATTAGACGGTACTCTCTGCTAACTTGCTGGCAGAGCTCCGAGGCACGCCCTTATCACAGTGATGAACTGGCTTCTAACAAACATGACCTTTGCTTGCTCTTTCATACTCTCTCTCTCTTTCTGCTCTAACACAGGGTGACAACCATTTAGTGCCGCCCCAGTCATGGGGTGCGAGTGGAGGGAGAGAGTACAGTTGTCTTGGCTCAAACAGAGATGAGAGGAATCTAAGCTAATTGCTGGCATGATGGAGCCGTGCAAAGTGCCGTGCAAACTACGAGAGCGGGGTTGCTTAACTTGAATATCGTCTGACAGATATTAGGAAAATGGTATGATTTCAGATATAAGCAAAAGTCCGTGTTTTTGCTTGATTTTGTTTTGCTAGCAGGCCAAAACAGACAGAAGCTAGGTAGCTAAAGCCCTGGCCTTAGTGTTCTACCAGTTAGAGATGGGTTTATTGATAGTCAGACGTGGGTGCACATCTTCATTTGGTTGTTTTGCCACTTACAGCTGTCAGGCTGAGTGTCTTGTCATGTTTTGTCTCTCCTCCTTGTTGTAAGCTCTGCTTGATTTTTAATTAACATATTCTAGTTGATGAATGTGTTGTTGTGCAGTTCTAGTCTGTCTAGTCTGTCTGACACTGATAGCTTCAGTATATATACATATTTGTCCATGTAGGCTATGCTTCAAAAGTTTAGACACACCCAACTGAATGGATGTTGTTGGTGATCTTAAACAACCAACAGTTCCGACTGATGAGAGTCTGAAACAGTACATATCCCGATATACCACATATACTCTTGATCTACCACAGTATTATATTTCTGACATATCGCCGCCTCTAATATATATTTTATCTCTGTGTTCGGCACAGTGTAAAAGCTCTGGTTCCCCTTTCAGTCCAGTGAATATTCATGATGGACAGACCAATAGAAATAAACCTTGTTCTATCAGCCTCCACTGCAGGTTAAGTAAGCTGTTTTATCCTCCTGTAAAGGTCCATTTTGGAGTTTTTTTAAGGTGGACTGTATAATTCCATGAGTGCTATTTTATGGTTTGATGTCTTCACTTTTATTCTACAGTAAAGCATTAAGATAAACATAAGGAGAACCTTCTATGAGTGGCCAGAACTTAGTAGTCCAACCTTTTGACTGGTACTGTATGTTTCAGTGCAAGCTAGTTTAGGGTGCCTGCAAACGTAGTAGAACAACAGATGCCCTTAACTGGCCAGCTCAGGTCTGTTGATTGATGCTGTTTACTAATGAGCATCATCCCTAATGAATGAATGTGTTTGTGATGTCACATCCCTGAACCTCATAGAAAGTAAACCATGACCTTAGGAGCTCTTTAACAGGTTTCATTACTGGGGTGATGAGGAAGGAATGTGAAGCAATGGAATCATGGAAACATGGGACCCTTTAAAGGTGACATACCCCTTTTCCACAAACTAATACATCAGTTTCATCACATCAGTTCTTGATGAAATGTCTGTGGCATGCTTTGGTCAAAGCAGCTCAGCTCCCTTCCCACCCTGTCTAAACCGCTCTGTTCAGGGCGGCTGGTTTGAGCGTCATGCCAGGCCTTCACAGATGTAGCCGAGCTACTCAGATGGGGGTGAGCCTGACCCTGAGTCACTTTTACACTGAACACAGACATGTGTGCTGGAGGAACAGCAGTGGGATATAGACAAGTTCATTCATTCATTCCTCGCTGCTCTAATGTGAGCTCTTCACTTGGTGAACGAGAGACCCTACTGGTTTGTTCAAACAGCGCCATCTGCAGGATCGACACAGATTAACCTGTGCAGCAGCAGGTGAGGTGTTCTATCGGAGCTAGGAGCAGCTCATCACTGCCATTTGATGTTGCTACATCAGATTGAATAACACAATACATTAACTACTGGTGATCAAAACTTGGAGCCCAGAGGATCCAGCTAGTGTGCTGCATTCCCACCATGAGCTCTTCTATAACTAAGCCACTTTTTAAAGACCACAGTTTGCAGCAGGACATGCACAACACATCCGTTTATGGGTTGTTTTTAATTCAGAGGATTAATCAGTGTGTGAGCGTACATTAATGTCCACGAAAGTGAATCAGCTAATCCTCTCTGTGTATCTGAAGCTCACTGTTTTGCAGTACCTCTGTGACATCATGCTTATTTGCACAGCTGTACAGATGTTCCATTTTAGAAATGCTTATTCTCATTATCATTCTGTAGTATTTGTATGTTATATATTAGTCCACTCAGACTTGTATGGAATATCCATATATAAGTACAGATATTTACATAGTGCTTTAGGTCCTTTGCAGTTCTGATTATTATTATGGTTCTTTATTCTGATTAAATTATGAATTATGGATTATTTTTCTATTGTACTTTAAGTTAAATACTTGTTACTAGTCTGTGTGTTGTCTGGTCTGTTCAGTGTGTCATACATGTGTGACTCACCAGGACAGATTCTTTGTTTCTGCAACATGTGAAATAAAGAGGTTCTGATTCTGACCTACACATTACTTTCGACCTGCTCAAACTACAATTCCCATAAAGCTTTGTTCTTAAATTTAAACGTTTTTTTTTCTCTATGACAATCTTTTTTTTTTTTTATCTTTTTTTAATTAAAAGCTGGTTAAGGACAATTTATAATTTCAGAGATGGTCAAAAACTAATTCATTAATGATTTTAAAAAATGATAAAATATGCAAGCCTTCAAAGCAGGAGACAGAAGCTGCTTTACATCCAGTTTAACCTCACCACAGCTTTGTTGATGATATGAGGGAGGGAGGACACTGAGATGCTCTGCTGTAGACAGTCAAGGTCCGGTCAGGAGTTAATAAAGAGTGATGCGGAGTGTCGCAGTGTGCATCATTCACTCACCTCTCGCAGACATAGCAGGAGCACCGACACGCTTCACAGAGGGGTAGACTTCTGCCCACTGAACCTCAGTAACCCCCACGGTGTGTCAGCACCAGCTCCTGCTCCGCCAACGCTCATAGCGAAAGTGCCAACCTGACATTCCAGCTAGCGGAGGCGATGGTGATGATGCTGCTCGGGCGTGTCCTCCTCGCAGGTCCTCCTGGGAAATGAAGTTCGCGGAGGCAGTCGGAAGTCGCCGCTTCACTCAGAGCCAGAGCGGCTGCTGGAGTGAGGTTTAATGGGACAGCAGGGGCCTAAAAATAGAAAGTGGTTCAATGTCGAGAGCGTCGCCCCCTCAAGTCCCTCCTGTTTGCGAACAAGATGCTAGGTTTAAAGTGCTTACAGGATTAGCTCGGCGCGCTTCCGGTATCGCTTTGTTTTCTTTTCTTTGTCTTGTGAAATGAGCGCTTCTGAAGTGAGACCCATATAAGACCCATGTAGACCCAAAAACATATATGACTTCCACTGAAGGAGATAGCAAAGCCTATGACAGTATTGTCAGTGAGAAAAATTCATATTCAGCTGTGTCGTTATGGATAAGACCATATACTATGGAAGCCCATTTACACCACCTAAAGAAAAAAAGGCCATATAGCAAGTCATAATTATGAGCTGCTAAGTCATAATTTTCAGATAGTAAATCATAATTTAGACAGTAAGTCATAATTGACATGCTACATAATTATGGGACAGTAAGCCATAATTATGAGATAGTAAGTTAATTATGAGACACTAAGTCATAATTATAAAATAGTAAGTCAATGATGACATGCTAAGTCATGAGATAGTAAGTCATAATTATGAGAAGCTAAGTCATAATTGAGATGTGATGTCATAATTATGAGCTGCTAAATCATAATTACAAAATAGTAAATCATAATTATGAGAGTAAATCAATTATGACATGCTAATCAAAATTATGCGATAGTAAGTCATAATTATGAGATAACGTATGGCCTTTATGTTCTTTAAGCGGCGGAAACTGTCTTCCATGATATGCTGTATATATTATTACTAATATTAACACTATTATTATTGTTATTATTACACATTATGGACAAGAGCCAAGCACAAAGCACAAAGCACAAAGCCTTACAACAAGCCTATTTTACTGCTCCGCACTCGTGTAAACGCTGTGGGGCTGATGAGTCTGTATACATCCACGATAGGGCTGCTCAGTTCCACAGCTTGATGTGAACTTTGGTTCAGAAAAATGAAGATGTGGACAGCAAACGTTCATCTTGGCGCTGACCACGGTGCTTCCACATGCAGATTCGTTGGTCGTCTCCTCCAAGACAAAAGGGGACTCGTCGCTGAAGATGACCCGCTGCAATTCTGAGTCACTCCATGACAGTCTGGCACGACACCATTGCAGTCTTTGGTGATGTAGACGTGATGTTAAGGGTAGTCTTCATAATTGTCTGTGTGCATGTACTTCTGCGTCGTGCAGCCGTCTGCCAATGGTGCTGGCACTAACAGGATGACTCATGGAGGGCAGCACTGCTCGCTGAATGTCTGCAATCGTGGCTGTTGGGTCAGTCAGGTACAGCAATAAAGCCCATGCTTGCCTACATCACATGTACGGACGAGTGTGAAACTTGAATCATTTACATGTCTCACAATGTCAAACCTACCCACCATGTTTCATTCCTGTCGGTTGACTCGTTCTGGGTGCAGCTGTTTGTGCAACTACTCTCTTGATGATGAGTGAACTAAATGGGGAGTAAAGTGCATTAATAACTCCGGATTTGACACTCCAGATCTCAGTTTACTAGTATTTCTTGAAAACCAGATCTAAGCAGCTGCTTGACATGGGTGTTGGGTGACAAGGACTGATTAAATATGACTCTCTTTTTTTGCATATTTATCTAACATACGTAATATAAGGCCTATATTACATATAAAGCACATATTGCTTATAAATTTCAAGATTTGTTGCCGTCCTGTCCTGATATAGCATTCACACAGTTTGGAGTCCATATAAGCTATAAGGCCCTGTGGGTGCAAAGTAAAGTTGGATATACTCTGCAAATAAATGCTATTCAGTATCAAATCTTTCCATAATCTGTCCCAAGGGCAACAAATACAAAGAGAATCACAGTGGCCCCAGAACAGAGCCCTGTGGGACCCCACAGAACAGTGAAGCGAAATCAGACAAAACCTCCAAGAGTGACGGTGAAACTTCTCTCAGGGAGATCAGAGGTAACCCATTCTAACACTGTGCCTGATATGTGTATACAGTCACATAACAACGTAATTAGTGTATGATGGTCTACAGTGTCAAACACAGAGCTGAGGCCAAGCAGTACAAGCACAGAACAATCTCTCACATCAGGGGACATTAAAACATCATTTGAGATCCTCAAAAGAGCAGTCTCAGTACAGTGCCGGTCAAATTAAGCATGATTCATCAAACCCTAGCACTGAAACAAGAAGAATCCCACAAGCCTGTAACGGTGTGCCTTTAAGAGACCCTAATCATCCCTTACAGCTTGAGATGTGAAAGTTTGATTCAGAATGGGTCAACAGTTTACACCCAACTAAATAATGGATGTTGTTGGTGGTCTTAAAGACTCTACAGGCTTCCACTTACCAGCTCCAACTGATGAGAGTCTGAAACAGAACATATCCTGATATACCACATAAACTCTTGATGTACCACAGTGTTATATTTCTCCATATCTCCACCTCTAATATATATTTAGTTGCACATAAAAACTTTTCTCTCTTTTTCTGCACAGTTTAAAAACTCCACTTCCGCTTTCAGTTTAGTGAATATTCATGAGGGACAGACCAATAGAATTGCTCCAAAACTGCTTAGAAATAAACCTTGTTCTATCAGCCTCCACTGCAGGTTAAGTAAGCCATTTTATCCTCCTGTAAAGGTCCATTTTGGAGGTTTTAAGGTGGACTGTATAATTCCATGAGTGTTATTTTATAGTTTGATGTCTTCCCTTTTATCCTACAGTAAAGCATTAAGATAAACATAAGGAGAACCTTCTATGAGGAGCCGAGTCTAAACCTTTGACTGGTATTGTACATACTGGGGGGGGCGAGACGATGGTACTTTGGGGACTTGTTGGCCTCACAGCACCCTACATGTACCCCTTTACCATGAAAGGATTTGAGCCCAAAACCTACTTTCAAAACACCATAAACGCTAAAAACCATTTCCAATATCAGTAACATGTAACATAACACTTCACGTAATAGCTTCAGCAACTTAAACATCAGTCTTAAACAAACGTCCAGAAGATGAGCTCCTTGAAGAAAGCGAATATTTTAATTGGGAAGTGTATAAGAAAGCCGTTTTGAAGATACAAAATAGATGGAAGGTGCAACAGACACATTCGATGCAGAATATAAGGTGTCAATGCAATGTACACTGTACAGTGTCTATGGGACCTGTAATAATAGTGCAGTGGGCAGTTCCCTTTAAGACTGTCAAATGGCATCACTAGCCACGACTCCAATTCAACGGACAGAAAACGTGAGCATGCAACACAGTTTAGCTCATCTAAACACTCACTGTTGCATCATGGCAGTGACATTCCACACCAAACGTCAAACATGTTTCTTTATCTTCACTAATCTGATGCAATATGCTGTGGCAAGCTACATCTGTCAAGCAGAACAGTGGCTGGTCTAAGTGAATGAAAACCATATACTGTAAATATCTATTTTTGTTTTCTCCTCGTGTTATTAAAACGACAGATCTGCAGCTACTTTTTACACCATCAATGAAATCCATATTTTATACTCATTAAAAAAACCAAACAAACCAAAAAAAAAAAAAAAAAAAAAACAACGGCTGAAATAAGGGCGCACGTGTAAGACTTAAAACCAAGAATACGGAAATATAGGCCACAGATGTCCACTGCATATAAAGTAAGGCATTTGTCACATTGTGGTGTCCCCGGTAATTGGCAATCAGGGTAATTAAAAGAGGGACTGAGAGAAGAACTTTGGATGGAAACGTTAAGGGGACAGTTACTACTTACCACACCAAAATGAACTCGCATGCATATTACACCAGACAGCACTACGGCTATCACTGTACACGTATATATACATAAATAGAGAAAGCCTTAGAACTCTTGTTGGATAAAAAAACAAATAATAATAATTAATAACAATAATAATGTGCATGATCGAGAATATAAAGATCTCTACAACAGACAAGCCACTCGGACGTGATGCACCCTTTGGTTTGTAAAGGAAGTAAAACGAAGCTAAAAACATGTAAATGTACGTGTACATTTAAACACATCAATAGGACGATGTCGTCTACTGTGAATGTGCAAATCGCTCCCACTTTCTACCTGGATCAAGTACTGAAATAGGTACGGGGTGCCCAAAGAGCGTGGCTCGGAGCGATACAGCAGTGTGCAAAAGTTTGAAAACCCAGCGCCAAATGACATGTTTAGTAGGTTAATGTGAAAGGACACTGCAAATTGTAGCGCACTATTTTATTCATATGCTGTGGAAGCCTGTTACTGTTACAGGGGGGTAAAGAAAGTTCCTTAAACTGCTGTAGGGGCGTTTAAGGAAGCTTATGGCCATGTTCATGTTGCCGCACAGCTTTCTAATGACACAGGTGCTGCTTGGTGATGATGGCTGAAATAATTTGGTGCTTAAACAGTGCAGTATCCATTCGCCACAATGCACACTGTCGCAGTTTCACAGCGCAACATCACGATGCGTTGTTACACCCCTACTACACTGTGGGGACTTTCCTCATACTTATGGCTTAGAATCTCATTTTAATGATGCACTTGAACGATATGACGATCTCACAATAATGAGACACCCAGTCATAACTTTGAGATACAAATTATGAACATCAACATTACGAGATTTTATATCTATCAGACAGAAAGCCACAATAATTTTATTATTCCGAGTCATTATTATGAGATACTGGGCCATAAATGAGAAAGTAAGCTATAACTAAGATGTTGATGCGTAATTATAAAATATCATGTCCAAATAGGAGAAATGTTATCAGTATTATGAGGTCTCATTATTATAAGAGTTACTAAGATACTAAGTCATTGAATCTCATTATTTTGAAACAGCAAGTCATAATTAAAAGAGGGTAAATCATTATTATGAGATATTATAATTCTGAGAAAGTCAGTCATGAATTATGTGATGTATATACACACCCGTTATGAAGTCATAATGATGAAATAGCAAGTTAATTATAAGATGCTTAACATATTACGAACAAAATATAACATAAAGGGGGCCATAACTTCTAAAACAGGCCACATCTCATATTTCCTTGTCCCTCAATATGTCAAATTAGACCAATAAACAGTTACTGAGTTTAAATGTTCTCTGGAAATGATATAAACTCATTTTGACTCACAACATTAACAAAGCATTATAGGGATTTGACCAGGTGCACCCAAACTTTTGCACACGTCTATACATAATCTCCCACAACGCCTCATACTCGCATGGTTTTCCAAAGAATTAAAAACAAAGAACTTGCGGTGGTACATTTTCCAAAATGTCGTAACCCTCCAAAATCCGCTTAATAACAAGCCTTGAGGGGTTCCCAACGCCAGCTGTCCAGTTCAGACAGACCGCTTGGCGTTCACTGATCTCGTAAATGCATTACAGTTTTGCATTTAGGACTTCCACTCTTAAGCCTGAATTACGGAGAAGGAGGGG
>CM067478.1:34538937-34552173 GCA_034552555.1 Semaprochilodus insignis | reverse complement strand
CTGCCGAGTCGATTCACCTACAGTGGATCCGGAAACCAAGAATACCTGCATATTAACGGAGTTCAGGCTGAAGACGAGGCCGTTTATTACTGTGCTTGTCATAACTGTGAAAGCGGCGTATCGCCACAGTGCTATAGTTCAGTCAGCCTCTCATACAAAAACCCCACCAACCCCTAAAGCAGATTAAATCTACCCCAGACTCTCTCAGATCCACCCAGTGACTCTCTCTCAGGTCAGAGTGAGACCAGTCATGAGTTCCAGACTGGCTCCTGACCCAGCTGTGGTCATTATGTCCTGTTTGGACTGGTCTGAACTCTGTACTCGTGGCCACTGAAGTGTTCAGTCTGAGCAGAAGCAGTGTGTCACAGCTCTGAGGTTTTTGTGCTGAGCTCTAACACTGTGGTACAGTGCTGTGTTTGGTGGAGGCACTGAAGTGACATTTGGTAAGTGAAAAGGTCTTCTATCTACAAAGTTACTACAAGTTAGTATCTAGAACCTTTTACTACATTTGAACTGAAATAGCTGCTGCAGTTCTTTTACAATAAAAAAATATATATATAATAAAAAAATGTTCCTTCATACATATATAAAATAATCTTTTTTTTGTAAATGAAAAATATCATTGAAATCAACAACAAATACAATTTTAAGCCAAAAACAAAATTGGTTTTTGAAATTTTATTTAGAATTTTTCTTTAAATGCTCATAAATAAGTGTCAACAGAGGCAGACATTAACTAGTTCCTTTCATTCAGTTCTATATGTTTAAGTACAAGATATCACTCCTGTCGGAACAAACCCACATATCTGGAAAATGATGCATTTACAGGAAAGAAAAAATGTACTTTTAATATATGTCATTCGGGTCATTTTCTATTGTTCAATTCATCATTAAATTTTGGTAATAAGGTCAGCCAGCTTATTTAACAATATAAAAAGGCAAAAATAGACATATAGTATATTGCAAAAACATGAAGAAAAATCTTTCAGAATTTTTGAGTTTTTTTAACTTTATAGAATCTGAAAACACAAGCTGTTTTTTTGACACTTTTAGCATTTCATGAAGAATAGATCAATAAAAATGAGCCAAAATTAGAATAAAATCTTGTTTAGGATTAGTTCCAACAGCGCTGATACACGATTCAAATATTTGGAATCTTTCATTAATTTAAAAATGATTTTGAAATGGACTTAAAATGGATACAATATTTAGTAATATGATATTTTTTTCAATTTCATGCTTTGTTAGGCTTTGCAGCATCCCTTAATGATAAGCAAAGGTGTAATGAACCTTGAGATAATTAGCATTACTTATCATTGCAGTAATTTCCAGAATGCCATATATTTTCCACATAGTGATCAAATGTAGTAAATGTAATCTAGTGGTTAAAATGCAATAATGAAATATTGTGAAGAAAAATGTTTTTTTTTTGACTTCACATATCTAGATTATGGTATTACAATCTACACTGTATAAGTTATTATTCAATACAATAACAATACTTTGTACTCTGACTAGTGATTACACCTTTTCAGATGGTTTCATATATATATGCATATATGTTTGTTGATTCAAAAGATACCAAATTGATACCCATCGATACCGATGATTATGATGATAATACATAAATTCATATTTCTATATAATTTACTTTCCAGGTCATCCAACACCTCCATCTCTGCTCCTCCTGGCTCCTCCGCAGTCTTCCCCCTCTGGCTCTGAAGTCAGTGTGGTCTGTACAGCTCGGGGTTTCCGTCCTGACGGTGCCGTCCTGTCCTGGGCTGAGGACAGTACCACCATGGCAGGCCCTGAGGTCCACTCGGGTCCATCCCAGCGCCAGGCCGATGGCACCTTCGTCCAGAGCAGCATCCTTAAACTCCGTCCAGATCGCTGGAGCTCTGGACACACCTACACCTGTCACCTGACTCACCCCGCCCTGACCAGTCCACTGAGGGAGAGCGTCAGTGTGGGACAGTGCAGCTAGAGAGAACTTAACAGCACCATCATCAGCATAGGCACAGTAACTCCATTAAAAGAGTGTGTTCAGTATCAGAGTCTGTCTGCTTCATCTCTCCATCTTCTCTAGTCTGAGGTTCATGTTCATGGTGTCCTGTAGAGGCAGTGTTTCACCTGGAACAGCTTTCTGTACTTGTGTTGCTCTTTACATACTCTTTCCTCAATAAAATAATCATCAGTGATGAGATGATCTGTGAATTTTATGCATATCCAGCAAAAATAAACAAACTGAAAAACCCAATACATGTCATTAAAAAGTCATAAGTACATTAATTTGTATTTGATTTCAAGAACTTGTTCATTTATATCAATAACACACTTCATGTAGCTCCTTAAATCCCTGGCTTTATACATACCATTACATACAATGCAGACTAGCTGAGCTATTCGTAGTTTATGGAAGCATGTAGCATAAAACTTTGGACCCACCGGAGGGTCCTGGCCATTTAAGGGGTTAACATAATGAAAGAAGGACTAGCCAAACCAGGTATAGCTTGGCAACTACAAATAAGACTTCCAACAGATATGGAAAATATTAAATGAACTCATTAATATACATTAACGTATGTATGTTATCAATGTTATTTGTAGCAATTCTAATATCAGTGTTTTCTCAGCAAATAAATACTTACAGCCCTGATAAATAACTTATTAATTCTAATATTTTGAGGTGCCTAAAACCTTTTGCATCATTAGTCTATAATCAAAAGAATAGTTGCACCCAGAAGGAAGTGTGGGACTGCAGTGCTATTGGGAAGGAAGATAAAGGTTACCAGGAACAATATATGATGATACATTTAGACTGATATGGCCAATATTTATTGAGCTACACATACAGAAGTAGTGTCTCTCAGTATGTCGTTGGCCCGCCATGTTTGCTAACGCAACATGCCAGACGTCACAGCATGGAGTTGTAGAGGTTCCTAATGGTGTCCTGGTATTTGAACATTCTCACACAGTTCCTGCAGATTGTGCGGTAGGGGTGGAGGTGGAGTGACACCAGGCCTAGGTAGGACATGTGACGCGTGACAACAAACCGTTCATCTTGGTGCTGAACACGGTGCCTCCACGCACAGATTCAGTGGTTGTCTCCACCCTGGCACAGTCTGGCACGACACCATTGCAGTCTTTGGCGATGCTGACGTGGTATTATGGGCAGTCATGACAACGGTCTGCATGCATGTAGTCCTGCGTCGTGACTCATGGAAAGGGCATCACTGCTTGCTCAGTTGTGGTTGTTGGGTCAGTCAGGTACAGCGACAAGGCCCCGTCCTTGCTACGTCACATGTGTGACCGAGCATGAAACTTGAATCATTTGCATGTCTCATGATGTCACACCTACAAGTTTCATTCCTGCCTGTTGATTCCTTCTGGGTGCAACTATTTGTGCAGCTATTCTTTTGATGATGAGTGTAAAAGCATTGTGTGGTTCCCTAACCACACAATGCCTCTAACCACCACGGAGCTCCTGGCTGTCCTGCACTGTGGAAGCTTGGCCTGCGTCCTGCTGACCCATCCGATGACCCAACTACTTAATTACAGACTAATCAGACTTTTATTTCTCTATCTTCACTCCCTTCCTTTGCTTGTCCTGCTATCTGGTGTTGACCCGAGGAGGATGGGTTCCCCTTTTGAGCCTTGGTTCCTCTCGAGGTTTCTTCCTTTGAACTGAGGGAGTTTTTCCTTGCCTCTGTCTGGGCTTGTTCACTGGGGGCTCGGACACCAGATTCTTTGTAAAGCTGCTTTGTGACAACATCTGTTGTAAAAGGCGCTATAGAAATAAATGTTGACTTGACTAACCCCAACCCTAACCCCAATCCTAAACCTTACCCCAACCCTAACTTATGCACTCATTTGGATACACAAAATTTACGGGTAGTTGTAGGCAAGGCAAACCAACTGACCGTCATTCCAATTCAATATTTCAGGCCTTTACTAGCTCAGATCTGAAAGTTTAATTCTACTATAGTCTTATTATAGTCCCTTTTTAATAGTTTAACTTCATAAAGTGGTTTGGTGATTCTAAATCATACATGAGATGGGTACGCTTTGAGCACCCGCCCCTCAAAATGTGTGTGCACGGCTCTGATTACTTGCATAAAGGCCTGTTCACCTAGTTGTTTCTGTACTTTCAGTTCTGCAACCCAACAGTACACTTTCTGAGCCCTGCGAGATTAGATTTACATGAAGTTTCAGTTTGATGCGGTGTTCTTCATGCTTCAGCTCCCCCGTCACATCTGTTTGGACGCTCAACTTTGTTGCCTCAAATTAGCCGTTTGTTCAGATCAGCCAAATTCTTTTGCTCGCTAACAATGAAAGATGAGTGTCCCTGATTGAGCTAATTTTGTGCTTAGCATCCCTCCCTCTCCGAATACCTCCTTCTCCTTTTCATTACACGTTTTCCCTGCTCTCTCCTTCCATACGGCTCCACCTCCAGCCATCCGGCGTGCGGTTATTGAGTTTGCTCTACACGCTAACGGGGTGAAAGAGCTGATTATGGAGTGTAAAACAGAAATGAGCGGGCCCGCCTCCGCCCACGTTAATTAGCGGGATGCGATAAAGCGAGATGGGATATTGGGCCGGCTGTAATGCAGTAATGGAGTGTTTAGTTTGCTGTTTTGGGGGGAAATGCCCTCCCCGAATAAAGCTGCATCCAATTACACTGAGTGGCGACTTGAGCCGCCGGCAGCACTGTTTAATATTAGCATATTACAGACTGTCGTGTACATATGAAACATTCAATATGCTAAGAAGGTCACATGCAGAGACTTGGCAGAGACCGATGATGGCCTTATGGATAACACCAATAACCTCATAATAACAATATTTCTCTACTATGAACATTTCATCAATGGAATACAAATTAGGCTGGGGCCAAAACTGATATTATCAAATATCATGCCTTTGTTGGTTTCATGTGCCTCATGATTTTTTTAGCTTCGCCTTTATTCAGCTACTTCCATTCGTTGTTTGGTAAATTAAGAAAGGTATAAAAGAAAGAAAAAGATCATCCCTAGATGAAGTTATGGAATTGCCACAATTAAATAATTCAGATAATTAAGCCATGTAGAAATATAATTAAGTTGTGGCCACAACTTAGTAAGACATAAGAAAGAGATCATTAAGTCAGCTGCATGCTTTAGTAAGGCATGAAGATGAGAATATTAAGTCATGGCTATGACTTAGTAAGGCATGAGAACAAGACAGTTAGGTTGTGGCCAAGATTTAGAAATACATGAGAATGAGCTAATTAAGTCATGGCTATGACTTCGTAAGTCATGAGAACAAGATAATTAAGTCATTAAGGCATGAGATCAACATATTTAAGTTGTGGCCATTACTTAGTAAAGCATGAGAATTAGATAATTAAGTCATGGCCATGACTTAGCGAGGCATGATAATTAGATAATTAAGTTGGCCATGAATTTGGAACTTGGAACTTAGAGAATTAAGTACTGGCTATGAGTTAGTATGGCACAGAAATATGCTAATTAAGTTGTGGCTATGACTTAACAAGGCATGATAACAATATAATTAAGTTTTGATCATGACTTGAGTAAGGCATGGAAACAAGATCATTAGGTTGTGGAAGTTAAGTCATGACCACTACTTAGTAAGATGCAGAGATAAGATAATTAAGTAATTCACTGAATTATCTTGTTCCCACACTTTAGTCATCATATTTATATGGCTTACTAAATGGTAGCTACAACTATATTATAATTCCTCCACACACGGATTCCTTGGTCATCTCCATCAAGACAAAAGCGACACTGAAGATGACCCGCTGCCATTCTGAGTCACTCCATGCCAGTCTGTCACGACACCCTTGCAGTCTTTGGTGACGTTGACGTGGTGTTAAGTGCAGTCATCTATGTGCATGTATCAAAACCTGTCATGCAGCTGTCTGGCAATGGTGCAGGCACTCACAGATTGGCTCATGGAGGACATCACTGCTCGCTTAATGTCCGCAATCGTGGTTGTTGGGTCAGTCAGGTACAACAATAAGGCCCATCCTTGTTTATGTCACATGCGCGGCCGAGCGTGAAATTTGAATCATTTGCATGTCTCACAATGTCAAACTTAGCCACCAAGTTTCATTCCTGTCGGTTGATTCCTTCTTGGTGCAGTTATTTTTGCAACTATTCTATTTACGACGAGTGTAGCTGTTTTATGCTAACAATAACTTTTTTTTGATGGTCCTCTGTTGATGATCTACAGATCCTTAAATTACTGGACAGAAATTACATGTAGCAACAGTGAAAAGGGGTTAAATAACTGTAAAAGAATGGAGACAGTCCAATCGTTTATGACCTATTTAAAGAAGGTATAATCAGTAAAAAAAACTGGAGTCAATCAATCAAGCCAGCAAGCGAGCAAGTAATCAATCTATCAGCAAGTGCAAGTTCTTCATAAAAACATTTCTATTGGAGGTTTTTTAATAATACAAATAGCACATATCTATATTTTAGCAGCATTAGACTTGTTAGCTTAATAACTTGAAAGGGAGCCGCAGCAAAGCTATGAATTAATTGTTGACAGGCGGCAGGTGACGATGCAAGGTGACAATGCTGCTACAAATAGTCAATGTAAAGAAATACCATTATTTTTATTCAGTGCAGTAATGTGTACCTGAGCAGAAGGCATGATGTAACGTGCTATGTTGGTTCCAGACACATTTCTACTTCCTGCTGACACACATCGTTACTGTAAGGGTTAGGGTTAGGAGTAGACGGTGTTGAGTTGGAGTTGAGTTGAGTTGGGATTAGGTTTAGGGTTAGATTCAGCAGACTGCATCACACCCAACTTCAAGTTCAGTTGCAATGAACAGATCTTTAGCTGAATGTTGATTAAAGATAAACTGTGTTTCAGGTGTTACCTTTATATCTTATTTCATTGAAAAGTCGCAGTGATAATTGAACAATTGAATCCAGAAAATTTGAAAAGAACACACAAGGTGTCCCCAGATGTCTGCTGGGAAGTGTCCATTCAATGTATGATATACAAATTTAGACATAACCATGGCTGTAAGAAAGGCTGGTAGCTGTCATAATACAAATGCACAGCAGAGGAGTGTCAAGGTCCATGGAGGGAGTATTGGTCATGGCCTGAATGAGTGAGGTTCCACTCAGGCCTGCTTCAACAGTACCGAGTGAAAAAGACTTTATCAGAGACTATAAAAGAAAAGACAATTATTGCAGCAGTGCTTTAACACAGTTTCATTCAGCATGGCTATGACCAAGCGTTAACCCTTGGAGGTCACTGTTATCATCAGCAGTAACAAAAGCATGGTGTAATTTTAGATTATTTCTCATTCATGGCTCATTAAAACAAGCTAAATTCTCTCAAAAATGTGGAGTCTAAATGTAGTGTTGGAATAACGTTTGTCAGCCATTGGCACTGAAAGAAATGGAAATAGTCAGAAGTGCTGACCTCTTGACCCATAATGCAAACTGAACATAGAGGTGACTATAGTATTAACCATGTACTGTAATTGCATAATTACATGAATTGCACTTTTATGCCTTTTCTTTATGTCACTGTTGGGTCTTTCATTGATGAGGAACAACTTAGGGAGGCGTGGAACCCACTCTCAGAATTTCTCCATTCATTTACCGTATCTACCATGGAATGCATTTAGTTAAGTTGTGGCTATGACTTAATAGGGCATGATAACAATATAATTAAGTATTGATCATGACTTAGTAAGGCATGGGAACAAGATCATTAGGTTATGGAAGTTAAGTCAGTCCACTTCTTAGGAAGAAGCAGAGATAAGAAAATTGAGTCATTAAATTAATTATCTTGTTCCCACGCTTTAGTCATCGTACTTATGTAGCTTATTAAATGATAGCTACAGCTATATTATAATGCCTCCACACACAGATTCCTTGGTCGTCTCCATCAAGACAAATGCATAAAGCAAACTGAACACTGGTGACTATAGAATTAACCATGTACTGTAATTGCATAATTACATGAATTGCAGTTTTATGGCTTGTCTTTATGTCACTGTTGGGTCGTTCATTGATGGTGAAAAACTTAGGGAAGCGTGGAACCCACTCTCTGAATATCTCCATTTGTTTACAGTATCTGCAATGCGATGCATTTGCCCTTTTCCTGATTGTCTCCGTTACTGCATGTTTGTTGCAGTGAATGCTTTAAATGGTAACATCTTACAATAAGGGTACATCTACTAACGGTACCTTAGGAGAGTTATGAGCATTGCTAAATAGTCAAGTAGTATTGCAATTAATCATTAATTAATCATTAACTAACATGATTTTAAACGTTATTAAGTAATTTATAATCCTTACTTAATTCTTAATTAATGTCTCAATTAAATAATGGATGTATAATTGCGTTGTCTAATCTGCTGCTGGAGGATTCTTACCCTACATGTTTATGTGTTTTGCTGCTCCAACTAATCATGGCCCAGTTTCCCAAAAGCATCTTAGAGTTAAGATCATGATTGTTTATTAATGGTTTATTAATAATAACTCAGTGTTCTTTGTGAGCCTTATTGTAAAGTTGACTGCACATGACTCACAGGTGCACAACAGTCGAGTCACAGTATTATGACAACCAGCTAATATCCAGAGTAACCGCATGGTCAGCAGCATGGACAGCAGCTAGGCGGGCTGGGAGTGATTCAATAAGGTCCTGGTAGGTTGTCGCAGGTATCTGTACATGCTGACTGCAGTGCATCCCACAGCTGCTGGAGGGTGAGTGGGTGGAGGATAGATAGAGCGAACATAATGATTGAGGTGGTCCCACAGTTGCTCAATTGGGTCTGGGGAATTAGGGGGCCAGGGTAGTACTTGGAGGTCTTGGTCATGCACTTCCAACCAACATTTCTAGTCATGTGACATGTAGCATTGTCTTGCTGGAAGATCCCATCCGCCCAGGAGAAACGTGTACAATATGGGGATATGAGAAAATAATCTATGATAGATTCCATTAGATTACGCTTCTTGTTTTCCCTCATGTCTAAATGCTCCGGGTGGTGGGGGGAGGGGGGACCTTTTGCAGACTTGTGTGGAACGCTTTCAGTCAGCAGTCCAGACTGAGCCAAAGCATATCATGTGGCTGAGTGTAATAAAGTATGCCCAGGCAATCTAATCAGATTTGGTAATGATTGACAAGCAAGCCAATGACGATGCTCCAAAGTCAATAACTGCCGTGTTAGGAAAGAGAACAGGCAGAAAGCTGGACTCAGTTATTAAATAATATCTACATGTACTGTTTCATTCTCTTTTGCTGTAAAAGCAAAGTTTTATTAAGGTGCATTAATAAGCCTGGTGAATTCCAGCATGCCTCAACTAAAAACTGTATCCCTTGTTGGCAAACATCTTGTTTTCTTGTAGCATGTAAAGCACATGGATATAAATTTGGAACTTGCTCATTCATTCAAGCACAAGAAGAGGTCTTAAAGCCCATGTAAAGCAGTAATAAATATGTGTCCTGTGTTTGTCATATCACAGAAGAATGTGTTGTGTTGATACAATATGAGTATAAGAATGCATAGTAGTAGTAGTAAGTATATAAAATTAGTTTTTTAAAAGGGTAAAAATAAGCTCACCTGTAAAAAAGAGTCACCTGTGACTGAAATGTACCTAATACCATGTAATACCTCCACAAGCAAGATTTGGCAAGGACTGGACAAGTTTCTGGATGCAGACCACATGCAATATATAGATTTGTGCAGTTGGGCCGGATTTGGTGGATGCCTTCTCTGGCACAATTCTGAGGAGAATTCCCTGTAGACTGGGATTTTAGCCATGGCTGGTAGACCCGTATGACCGTACGCTTCCATACACCTGCAGATTCAACTACTTCCTTCACACCCAAAAGCAACCCCACCTTTTAGCCAATCATTAACATCTGCTTTGGAGTCATTTTCCACACATGGAAGGAGACATTCATTCCCCTGTACCATCTCTTCTCAATCTATGAACCACGTCACTCACACCCCGCAGGTATTTATAGCCCCATCATCCTCGTGCAGCGCCATCTGCAGGAGCCTGAAGTTACTACCACCTTAAACACACAAAGTGACCAATTTTTTGTCAGGTGAGCTTATAAATAAGCATTTTGCTCTGCTCTGAAACATTGGTGGTGTGTATGCTGAAGGCACTGAAACCACAGCCATGACTTGCTTTAAAGATAGCCGAGATTCTTACTGAGGAAGCAAAAGGAACTGCCATGGTTTAGACTTAGCAACATGGGTTAAGCCAGGCTAGGCTAGTGTGTCTGGCCAAGCTAGGATAGCTAGGCTAGTGTGTCTGATAGCCCCGCCTGCAGTGTACCTAGGGTTGCCACACGTCCGGTTTTAGGCCAGACAGTCAGTTTTTTTCAACTCCCAGCCCTCCGTGTGGCACAATACCTGGACGGACGCCTATTAAGTGCTCTTTTTTGGGATGAACTGCTTAAAATGTTCTCTCGCAAACTATATTATGTGTGGCATTGGCTCACGTCCGTGTCAAAAGACATGCCTTGCATTTCATTGGTTTAACAAGGTCATGTGACATTGCCCTCTAAATGCTAATCAATTAGTAAGCTCCTGTCTGACTCACCCAATTAGGTGAGTAAAGCAATCATTTATGTGTTGTATGGATTAGATTATGACTTTAATTCTGTTCTAGTGTCGTGACCGACCCCCTGTGTATGCTGTCCTCATTTTAGGGGTGGGAAAGTCCTCCTTTTTGGGGTTATGAAAGTGGCCACTCTAGGTGTACCTCTGTTGGTCAGCTGAATCAGTCAGTAGTGTCAGCTGGCCAGAGATGAAAGGTTCTGTATTGGCATGAACCCTAGGGAGTACGTGCATGAAAAATGTTGGCATAATTATTAGCTAATAATTCTCACATTCCTTCATTTGAGTGATGTAAATCCAATCCATTTTTCAGCTACATACAAAAATCAGGCTAATTTCTACAGTTCATGCGTCTTTCAGGATGAAGCTGGAGGCCTACACGCAATGGTTCTCCTTTTTCACCATCTTCAACAGCTTGTAGATTTCTCCAGCTAGTTGCTCCTCACTTCATTTCCCCAAATGTTTTCCCCTCTGTTCTCTTCTTTCCTCCCCCCCCTCTATCTCCCTCTCTCTCTCCGACAGCTCCTCTTTGATCCAGCAGGCCTGAGTCTTTTCTCCACTGTGTGGCTGGTCCTCGGGGGATCTTATTAACAAACACGCGGAGCTCATGTTTTATAGCGTTTCATAAAACCCTCACTGTGATCTTTCATTATCCTAACACACTTCTGGAAACGGCCGTGGTTCTCGCCAGCTTAATGTTACCCCTAATGGGGGGCGAAAGAGTTCAATGTACGTCCTTATGACGTGCAAGCATGAAGAAGCAAGCAGGGAACCGCAGGCACTGGCAACAAAGAAAGGAAAAAAGATATGAAGTCTGCCACTCACGCAGACTCATTTCGGATCGGATGAGAAACGACAGCAGCTTTGCCCTCCACTCTACAAGCTGTGAACTGCCAGGACGTAACTATGTAGTGCCCTGTAAGTTCTTTTGTGAATCATTTTGACCACTGGGCAGCACTATTGAACAGTCAATACCATGAGGGCTCCAGTGTAATTGTAGAAGGTTTGTCTTTTTGGAGACTTTGTAAAATGAATCCATGGTTACAAATCCAACACTGAATGTCTTCTGGGATTATTTATCCTTTTCTCTGCATTGATAAATGGTATTGCTTTTGTTAGCTTGGCTGTTAGCTGTCCAATGATGCTTTGAGCTGAGTCAGTTGGCCAATTACAGTCCATGTTCCTGAGTTGGCGGCCTGTCAGAGGCTGTGTTCTTGACTTGTTGATCACTCAGAGGCTGTGTTCTTGACTTGTCAACCAATCAGAGACTGTGCTCTTGACTTGCTGACCAAACAGAGGCTGTGTTCCTGACTTGTTGACCAGTCAGAGGCTGTGTTCGTGACTTGTCAACCAGTCAGAGGCTGTGTTCTTGACTTATTGACCAAACAGAGGCTGTGTTCCTGACTTGTTGGCCAAACAGAGGCTGTGTTCCTGACTTGCCAACCAATCAAAAGCTGTGTCCTTGACTTGTTGACCAAACAGAGGCTGTGTTCTTGACTTGTTGACCAAACAGAAGCTGTGTTCCTGACTTGCCAACCAATCAAAAGCTGTGTCCTTGACTTGTTGACCAATCAGAGGATGTGTTCCTGATTTGTTGAACAAACAGAGGCTGTGTTCATGACTTGTTGACCAATCAGAGGCTGTATTCCTGATTTGTTGACCAAACAGAGACTGCGTTCTTGACTTGTCGACCGATCAGAGGCTATGTTCCTGAAGCATCCATCAATCAAAGGCTGTGATCTTGGCTTGTCAACAAAACAACACTTTTCTTCCAGGCAAAATAAAAGTCTCTAGCATGCAGCGTTCACAAGACAATTATTCTTTAATGTACAGCATCCTTTGATGCTGGAAGCTTTGCATGTATCCTTCTATCATAAAGGTTTCAAGCCAAATTTGGAGCAATCATACAACAATGTATACGATACCATATTATCATTACTTCATGTAGTTCCTTTCTGTGAGAGAGCTTTCAGAAGCATTTAACTCCTCAGACTCACAGTTGTTTACTTACCATTCTAAAGGACATGTTGAGAGTCACCTTGCGTGTTTAAGGAGGTAGTAACTTCAGGCTCCTGCAGATGGTGCTGCACGAGGATGATGGGGCTATGAATACCTGTGGGGTGTGAGTGATGGGATCCATAGATTGAGAAGAGGTGCTACAGTGCAGTGAATGTCTTGTTCCATGTGTGGAAAATGGCTCCAAAGCAGATGTTAATGATTGGCTAAAAGGAGTGACTGCATTTGGGCGTGTCAAAGACCATAGTGTGAAGGAAGTAGCTGAATCTGCAGGTGTATGGAAGCGTACGGTCATACGGGTCTACAGGGAATCGTGCCAGGTAAGGCATCCACCAAATCTGGCCCAACTGTGCAATTTGTTGATGCCAGAGTGTCTGAACATTGATGTGGCCTACATCCAGAAACTTGTCCAGTCCATGCCAAATCCAATCACAGCTGTTATTTGTTGAGGTAGATGGTATTAGGTACACAGGGGACTAATTTTTTTGTCCGGTGAGCTCATATTTTTATTTGCATTGCATTTAGGGCTCTCTGGTCAGCTTGGCCTTCAGTGGTTAATGAACTTTCACGCATGTCATCAACAATGTGTTATGATATGAAAGAATTAGCTC
>CM067478.1:34511298-34530904 GCA_034552555.1 Semaprochilodus insignis | reverse complement strand
TGCAAGAAGAATGGCTTAAAATCCCTCTGACCACTGTGCAGGACTTGTCTATGTCATTCCCAAGACGAACTGACGCTGTATTGGCCGCAAAAGGAGGAGGAGGCCCTACACCATACTAATAAATGATTGTGGTCTAAAACCAGGTGTTTCAGTTTCATTGTCCAACCCCTGTATATATATATTTATACACATATTCTTATAACTGCACTGGAGAAGGAGCCTGACCGTGTTTCGTTATACTGTGCAACCCTGTACTGGTATAATGACAATAAAGTTGAATTGAATTGAATTGAATGTCTTCAGAAAATTCTTCATCTGTGGAAAAATGAATAAACTTGTTCTTTATGGCTGGTTTGACTGAAGTGCTGTATGCAGTACAACTCAACATCAATCCAGGTTATTTGGCATTCAACAGACTTTTTAGAATCAACCAGACTTCAAGAGCTTTGGGGCTTTTAAAGTTACAGAGATTATGATACCAGCTATACATTTTTATGAATGAAGTCATTTGGTAAAATCCATAAAGTACTGTCAAAAGAAATGTCACAATTTTGGATTATCCTTTCTTTACTTCTGTAGAACATATAGACTGGAAGAACTAACTCCCAATTACACAATTAAGTCATAGGCTCATTCAAATCCTGACACAGTGGTTTCACAAGGGTTTGGGCCATCTTAAAGCTCAAAGGAACCCAAATCTGTGTTTTCTTTCTAATTACGGTCATCTTGTCTTTTTATACATGTACAAAGTAGGTGTAAATATTAGGGCCATTGTATTTCACCACATTTCTTCCCCTCTCCATGTAAACTGGACGGCCCTAATCTTGGGACATGCTGCCGTAACCATTCCCTAACCAGAGAAACTTAGCAAACTAAAGCTTGGCAAGCCAAAGCTGTTGATATTCATTCCTCCATCCACACGCCAACATCATGGTTCATTTGTCAGTTATTTAATTCACGTGTCTGTCCATTTCTTCGCCCTCCCATCTGGCTGTCTGCATGTTCATTTGTCATTGACCTCATCCACTGCTTTGCTTGTCTGCTTGTTCATCCACCAGCTGGAGAGTTGATCAAAGAGCTTTCAATCAAGCTGCTCGCTAGCCACACCCATGCACTTCTCACATAGGTCTAATTAGTGTTTTTAAGCCATGTTATATTTTTAATTCAAGCTTTACTGAATGTTTTGATCATTTAATATCATGCGAACAGTTTTAATATTTTACTCTGTAGGCCTATTCAGTGGAACCTCCTTTTTATAGTTTTCCAACCTAGAACCCAATTCAATTGAGTTGAAGAGTTTAAGTTAAAGGAAGCCATGAGAATTGCTTCTTTAGTCTGCTGCCTTCATTGTTAGAACAGGTTTCAGAACATTTCAGAACATTAAAGCTGCTACTGGTGTCTTATTTTAGCTCTTGTAATAATACAGTATGTTCATTCAGACTAACATAAGAGGTGACTGAAGTCTGCAGCATATTCCTATATAAGTGTCTGCTTGCTGAAATGGTGGTTAATTAAAACTGGCTCAGGAGGCTAGTTTTTAGTGGGTTTTCCATTCATTTTTTTTATTTGCAAATTGAAAAAATTGCCAGAAATTAAGAAATTAGGAGAAAAGCCAGAAATTAGGAAATTAGAAACGCCAGAAATTAGGAAACATGCCCAGATATCGCTGAATGACGTATTTAATGACGTATTAAGCAGTAAGTCACATGATTGTGGTCCACCTTATTGCCTGGCACAGAGTGTAAACACAATGTTGAACTGCTGCTAGACCAAAGGTTTCGCTCACAATCCTGTACTCTGCAAAATGGCCAACTTGCATAAGGCAGTGCCGATTCTCTTATCGGTTGGCGCAGGTGGCTGGTGACTGGCATAGAGAATGTAAACACAATGTTGAACTATTGTGACACCAAAGGTTTCGCCCTCGACCCTATGATCTGCACCAATGACCAGTGTGCATAATGCAATGCTAATTCTCTTATCAATTGGTTCTGGTGGCTGGTGACTGGAAACTATTGGCCCTACAAGTGGTCCGAACCTAGCTTTTGGAAGGCTGCTTTCAAAACTATGAAGTGCATGATTCAAAGCTTAATTGAAAAATAGATCTGCACATTGAGATTCAAATAAGAAACCATCTTCAGCTTTGGCAAGGTGGATGTAATCGTGATGGCAGAGATTTCAGCCCTCATTGTTATAGTAATCTAAAGTTTCTTTGCATAACTGTAATATTCAAACGCTTAATTTACATTAGTTCCATAAACGTGTATAATTTCGTCCAAACGTTTGAATGGAAACCCAGCTGATGTTTTTTACCGTGGATGAGGCTGCAAGAGCCACTGGGCTATTTTATAGGCAGCAATCACTGAGAGGTAAATGTAGACCAAAAAAAAAACCTGCATCAGCAATTACCTTGACAGCAAACACTCACAACATAATAGCCTCTATGATTGCATCGATTTGTTGCATTCATCATAATGGAAGTCAGAGGTGGGTGATATGGCACAAAGACAAGGGCAGATATTAAGGCTAGGATTTTTCAGATTCATGTCCGTTTGACTGCACAACAAACTGTCTTCTACATAGTCTTGAGATTAGCGCTCTTTCCTGCTTTGAGAAGATTAGAGAAGAATTTAGTGGCACAACTGAAGGAAGTAAATTAAATGATCTATATTGATGGAACACTTTATCGATGAGTTCAAAATTTCAGCTTAGTGTAAGCAGAGTTAGCACCACTGGCATTGCAAACAAGCTTCGATAAATGGGGCAGTGCAAAGAAAGCATGAATATGAGCCTTGACAGCATGCGAAGCAACAAGCATCTGCAGTAGCCAGGGATACATTCGATTGGTTTCTCGGCATTACTTGTGGGCTAATGAAGCAAGTTCAGTTTTCAATACAATAACAATACTAAGAATTGGTATCAGACATGGACTGGATGTCCTTACCGGCTCACTGTACAGGTAGCAACCCAGTACGATATTCATCAATAGGTCAGTTTCTGACCACAGGACTGCTGGTGATCAGATACTATTTGGGTTTATCAGGAACAGAACAGAAGTTACGAGTTGGAGTATTTACATATGAGTGTCTCTTCTAGATTTACAGCTACCAACAAGATATGTGGTTATAACTGAGTATGAATATGTGTAGATCAAATCCAGAGAGATGTCTGAGCATGTTCTTCAGCTGGAGTAGAAACCAGGAAGTGTAAGCTAGTTTTTGAAAAACCTATACAACCTATAAATCCCACCCACAACTTTCAGTTATGGGTCCAAAGACCCCCCAAAATATACGAGCACATATGACCTGACCTATCACGACAGAGAAGTGTGCAATGCATCGTTGAAGTCGATGAATCTTTTGCATAAGTACAAAAATATATTAGCTAGCTAGCAACATCACCTCTTGTGTAAAACCAAAGTCAAGTATTTTAATGTGGGCTAGTTCATCAAGAGTTCATCAATGACTCCTGGGTCATAAGACTATATTTCCATACTCACAACTATAAGAACAGGTGTGCACACACTGCTGACTCCCACTCCCCAAACTGTTAGCTGGCTAGGCTAACATCCCTTCGCTAGAACCTAAACACTAAACTCACTTTACTTCTGGAAAATGATGCTCATTAAAATAATCATGATCGCGCCACATAAGGCAAAACAGCTTGTTCTGGGCATTTTCTCCATTTTTTGACCAAAGTCTCATACCTTCTACACTCATCATCAGAAGAATAGTTGCACCCAGAAGGCAGTTTGGGATCGCAGGGCTATTGGGAAGGAAGATAAAGGTTACCAGGAACAATAAATGATGATAAATTTAGAATGATATGAGCAATATTTATTGAGCTACACATACAGAATTAGTGCCTCTCAGTATGACGTTGGGCCACCATGTGTGCTAACGTAACATGCCAGACGTCTCAGCATGGAGCTATAGAGGTTCCTAATGGTGTCCTGTGATAATCCATCCCATGCAGCTTGAATATTCTCACACAGTTCCTGCAGATTGTGTGGTAGGGGTGGAGGTGGAGTGACACCAGGCCTTCTGAACATGTGATGTGTGACAACAAACTGTTCATCTTGGCACTGACCACGGTGCCTCCACACACGGATTTGTTGACCCGCTGCCATTTTGAGTCACTCCATGAAAGTCTGGCTTGACAAAATTGCGGTGTTTGGTGACATTGACGTGGTGTTAAAGGCAGTCGTTGTAACGGTCTGTGTGCATGTAGTCCTGCACCGTGCAGCCATCTGCAAATGGTGCTGGCACTAACAGGATGACTCATGCAAGGCATCACTGCTCCCCGAACGTCCACAATCGTGGCTGTTGGGTCATTCAGGTACAGCGATAAGGCCAGTCCTTGCTTACATCACATGCATGGTCGAGCCTGAAACTTGAATCATTTGCATACCCACCAATTTTTATTCCTGTCAGCTGATTCTTTCTGGGTGCAACTATTTGTGCAACTATTCTACGGATGACGAGTGTATGTAGAGCACCAGAGAACAGTTTAAAACCCTGAATAAATGCATGCTATAGGACATTTTATAATGGCCTAGCAGCCACCTGGGATGGCATAGCAATGGCTTAGCAACACTATAGCAAGCTTAAAATGTGTTCATGAATTGTCCATGAATCTAACTGTATATGCACTCACCCTTCACTTTATTTGAAACGCCTGCTTGTCAATTACCCTTACTGGCCACCTACCTTATATCCCTCACACTGCAACACAGTAAAAGCTTTAAAGTCCAGACAGTCGTCCTATTATACAGTTACATAATCATTTATTTTATATATCAATGCTGTCGGAACTTGGGTGGAAAAGTCTGCTTGTGCTGACTTACATTAGTAAAGTTTATTTCACCTTCTCCTGTAAAGTTAAGATTTTGGATTACAGTCGCACTCTAGATTCCAAAAAATCATTGCTGAAGTTGTAGACCAGTGAAGACACACCTTCCTGTAGAGTCTGGTTCCCACCACTAGCGTTGTAGGCAAGACAGCTTGATCCAAGTCTGAGTCCAGACGGAGACACATAGGGTCTATGTCAAGACCAAGACTTTTCAGAGTTGAGTCCCACCAAGACCAAGACAAGACCAACAGGTCAGCCACGTGTAGTCAGGAACTGACCATTCATGAAGTTCTAGAGAATAGCTAACACTAATGTGTATCAGTTAGGCATTCAGTCTCTAATTGTACACCAGCAAGGTTTGTAACAAAGTGTCCTGTAATTGTAGCTCAAGTTTCATTTCCACACCAAAGCATAACACCATCACTCTGTGTTAAGGTGTTTTAACAGCACACACAATAATCTATTTATTTTATTCCCTCTTCAGTGTTTCACCTACCGCCACCTGCCTCTGCAACCCGCAAACATTAACACAGCAGTAACAACGCTGATAAAAGATGTTTATTACCCACATGCACTGATTATAATTGTCATAATGGCAATGATTATTTGTACGTGCCCCCTGTTGTTTCTCATCCTGCGGCGGCTTCCACGTTCATTATGAATTCTTCACAACACCCTGCTGGGCTGCAAATCACCTCCTCGCCGCTTCTCTAGCCGCTCCATTTGCTTAGCGTGAGCCGAGATGGATACGTCTCTTAGCAAACTGACCAGTAATTACTCAGCCAGGTAGAGAAATGCTAAATCAGAGACACTATTGTGTCGTGCTGGGACGTTATGGCCTTCTTTTCCGCCGGGCTTCCCTGAAGGCATTCGCGACATGTTAACAGCCTCTTATGAGTGCAAATATGCAGGATTTATTTGTGCGGCAGGCGAACTCCAGACATGATGTAGCATTATGCTGATTTTCTTGACTGGATCTATACAGTGGAAAGAGTCTCTATAGTAACGCTGGGAGAGGGCCATCCATTTTCATGTCCATCATTAATAATGAATAATAAAGAATCTTTTTATCACAGCACGCCTCCTAGATAAATGTCATTGTATGGACAACTGCAGCAGATGATTACAAAAGGAGTCCCCCTTAGGTGAGGCGTGCATTTCTACAGTGAAGAAATTAGTATTAGTGTCAAATACTAGAACATTAGAAATAATATTTTATGTTTTTTTTTTTTTTTCCCAAAAATGGGAATACACTCATCATCATAGTTACACAAGTAGCTGCACCCAGAAGAAATCAACCAACAGGAATGAGACTTGGTGGGTAGGTTTGACATCATGAGACATGGCAATAATTCCAGTTATTGTGACACGTCAGCAAGGACGGGCCTTATCACTGTTCCTGACTGACCTAACAGCCACAATTCCGGACCTTCAGCAAGCAGTGATGTCCTTTATAAGACAATGACTGTCCTTAACACCACATCAACGTCTCCAAAGACTGCAATGGTGTTGTGCCAGACTGTCATTGAGTGACTCAGAATGGCAGCAGGTCATCTTCAGTGACGAGTCCCCACTTTTGTCTTGGTGGAGACGACCAACGAATCCGTGTGTGGAGGCACCGTGGTCAGCACCAAGATGAACGGTTTGTTGTCACGTGTCACATGTTCAGAAGGCCTGGTGTCACTCCACCTCCACCCCTACCGCACCATCTGCAGGAACTGTGTGAGAATATTCAAGCTGCATGGGATGGATTGTCACAGGACGCCATTAGGAACCTCTACAACTCCATGCCGAGATGTCTGGTATGCTGCGTTAGTAGACATACTGAGAGACACTACTTCTGTATGTGTAGCTCAATAAATATTGATCATATCAGTCTAAATGTATCATCATTTATTGTTCCTGGTAACCTTTATCTTCCTTCCCAATAGCACTGCAATCCCACACTTCCTTCTGAGTACAGCTGTTGGTCTTGGTCTTGGTCTTGTCTTGAGTGGGACTCAACTTTGAAAAGTCTTGGTCTTGACATAGACCCTATGTGTCTCCATCTAGAAGAGTCTAGAAGAAGGTGGGTCTTCACTGCTCTACAACTTCAGCCCAAAGAATGATTTTTTGGCATCTAGAGCGCAGCTGTAATTCAAAATCTTAACTTTACAGGAGAAGGTGAAATAAACTTTACTAATGTAAGTCAGCGCAAGCAGACTTTTCCCCCCAAGTTCCGACAGCGCTGATATATAAAATAAATGATTATGTAACTGTATAATAGGACGACTGCCTGGACTTTTTTGAAAGCTTTTACTGTGTTGCAGAGTGGCCACCACCTCCATTAGTCTTTACAAAGCTTATTTCTCAGGACATTTTCTGTTCAGAGTGAAATCCCCTCCAAATATGAAAGCACACAGGTGCACAGACACACACACCCACGCACACCATACATGCCCGCACATCCACACACATACACACACACACAAACACAGCCTGTCTGCCAGCTGACATGGTCCCTGATGAAGAAAAGACTCCTCATCATCGGCTCGAGCGCACAAACGTGGCTGTCTCCTGGGAGACTGCTCCATCACTGTCATCCTCCTCTATCACGAACACACACACACACACACACACACACACACACACACACACACACACACACACAAATATCTTCTCTCTCATTTCTCTGCAATGTGTTGTCCCTGTGGCCACTGCACTGGAACGCCTGCTTGTCCTTCCAGCACCTCATCCATCATGAAGGTGTGGCTGGCTTGAGGCGGGAGGCGGTTTGCTTGTGATGTCATCACTTTCTCCGGTCATCCAGAACAGAACTGGCTTCCTTTTTATCTCTCCTTCTTTCCCACTTCTTTCTTTGTTTCCTTTCCTTGAGGTTGTGATTAAATCAGTATTGGGGGTTCTGAGTGGGGTCCACTGGTGGAAAGTCTGATGGTGAGGTCACTTCTGTGTTGATGAGTACTATTGTCACAGTCTATGTACATGGGGTTTACCTGTTAATAGATAGAAGTTATTGCATTTGTTATTGCATTGAGTCTGTGTGAACAAATAGGCAGGACCATAGGGGTGGCTGGGGTTGAGGGGGGCTGAAATTAGCTAGCGGGGGGCTGTGAAGACTGGTTCCATTCCAATTCAACATCTTCAGTTCATCAAGAATGAAGGTGATCAGAAACTAATAAACACAGTATATAGACCAAGGCTGTTGGAATCAGGGGAGGGCATTTGACCCACTGGGGCACTAACCCACCAATGTCTGAATGGGTTGAACGTGCTAACATTTAAAACATACTCCCACTAAGCACTGACCAGCACAAACAGATTTTGATGGGTTCAGCACCAGAACCAATCAGAATCTCCATCAGCTGGGGGCTTTTAATGTGATGCACAAACAAATTCACTGTCAGAGTTTATGTTACTACACTATATGAATTTACAAAATGTCACGTTGAATATTTCTTACAGCTACATTGCTATACTAAGATCACTTACTTATTATTATTATTATTATTATTATTATGGCCTGTTTTAGCATGTGAACACTGTATTCAGATGCATGCAAAGGTACCTTTGTCCAACATCTAAGACAGACAAAACAATAATAACTAACTAATAATAATAACTAAGTATTGCAAAAAGCTGCTGGTGGGTCTAAACCTGATAATAAAAATTAGAAATAGGAATTTAAAAGTACCTGGCACTGAGGAAATCAGTCCAGGACTCGCTTTTCTGGCTATCAGAGTTTTCAACATGGGATTCAAAAGAATGAACCCCTATCAAAATTGTAGCCCTTTGGGTCATAGACACTCTAGCCCAACAATTTCTGAAAGGAAATCTCATAACTTGTTTGTGATAGTCTGTATATGCAAAAATGCCCCTAAATTCCCCACCAACCCACCCGAACAAAAAATGACACATAAAACACATAGTCACTGCACGGTTCTGCAGTAGCTTTGTCCCACAAGCAGTCAGACTTTTAATCAACAGAGACTGAACCAAACCCCCCACCCCCACGACCCATAGCATTTTAAATCTGTCTGCATCCTGTTTACCTTATTTATACATTCCACACTTTTCTACCTCAGTGCTGTGTTTCATGTTTCATGCGCGTTGTATGCTGTCTACATATAACGTCACAGCATGTTCAATTTCTATGCACCTTTTTATGCACCTTATTAACCAATACCTACCTGTTAAATATCTATGCACCTTACACTCATTACCTCTACTCAAACTTGAGTCATATTTATTGTATTTATTGTATTGTCTTGCACGTTGCACTTTCTGCATTCTGTCCTGTACTGTATTGTTTTTGTCTGTACTGTATTGTTTTTTGTTCTCGTTTTGTTCCATGTGGCACCCTTGTTCTGGAAAAAACATAATTTCATCTCACTGTGTACTTGTACAGAGCTGAAATGACAATAAAAGCCACTTGACTTGACACAGAACTTCTCAAACTGGCGAACAGCACCATTATAATAATACAAATACAGCAGCCATGGCCTGTTTACTGGGAGACTCCCATGAGTCTCCACATGCCACATGACTCCGAATCAGATTGCTGGACAAATGAATATGGGTTGTTGCACATAAACACATGTTTGGCATGAATTGATGAACATTAGTGAGCTGCGGCCAGGATTTAACAGATGAAAGTATCTAAAATTTCTCATCAGTTTGAAATGTGCTTGAGCTTTAAGCTTAACCCATTGTGTAAAGTTTAAAAGCACTGCATTATGAGATTACTTTATGAATTATGAGTTTAGAGTTTGAGTTAGTTTGGAGTTAATGTAATGTTAAACACAATAGAATTGCAGAAAAAGGCCATTAATTCTGTCAAAACACTGATATTTTATTAAAGGAATTAATACTGGGATTCCAATCTCTTAAACTGGGGCCCCTTTACTCTCTTGGGAGGTCCAGTACTCCCACCCCAACCTGTCCTACATTTGAAGCCTGAATTAAACTCTAATCTAATCTTAAAACATATTACTCTGTAACTATTAAGTAACTATTAAGTAACTACTATGAAACCTTTATGGACCGTCAGGAACTACACTGTGGACCCACATACAAATAGTTAACTCATGGAAATCAGTTACAGAGTTACTACTGACTTTTATTGCTGATATATCAGTAACACTTTACTTGAAGAGCGTCTTCACAACACAACACAACATATCATCATACATAAACACTTCATAACATATTTGTGAATCTTTAAATCTACATTTATAAAGTGTACATGTTTTACATGATATTAATATGAAGTACCATGTCATTTAAGTAACAAATATTTTCCAAAATGTATATTTTTATTATAGATATCTTATTTTTAATGCCTATTCTGGACAGGCAAAATAAAAAAGACCTAATAATGTTTTTTTAAATTAACACAATTAAAATTAGAAGTATATAAAGAGTAGAAAGGAGGAAGAATAGCGTAAAGATCAAGTGTCAAAGCACCTTTCTGTCTATAGGGGTTAAAGCCAGGCCATTTTTATTTAGTCTGCCCAGAAATTAGGCATTTCCCTGAAAATAATATAGTTTTTCAAAATAACAAATATTGACTTTTATTTTGTAAATGACATAGTAAATGACATGGTAATCCATAATCATATAACGTAAAACAAGTATATGTTATTTGTGTTGATATATTTTGTGATTTAAACATTCATATATGTTATGAAGTGTTTATGTAAGATGTTATGAATGTGTTATGTAGACATCTTTCAGTAAAGTGTTAATGACATGTTAGTTTAATTACATAATAATTACATAATATTCATATAACAAACTACAGTTATACTTGTTTCACATTTTATGGATTGAGTCTGCACATGGTGTCAAACTCACTGTAAACATGGACATAAAACACAAAACACAGGATGTTTTTACTTTCTGTGAAATATGACTAAACAATAACTTATCCGATTAGAATCATACTAAACGTTCTTCTCTTCTGTTTACAGCACAAATGGGGGTCGTTTGAAATGTTTAAGATCTGCACTTTAGACAGAATGTTTATTTTAATGAGCTTTGAGTGAGATATAAGTGATATTAAATTACAACATGCTTTCATACTATAAGCGATAACTGTGACTTTAGATGGTTAAGGCTTTTGGGATTTTAGGAACTCAGTATGCAGATGTTACTGTGATGTGATCTTCTTCTAGAACCTTTACATTACACATATGTTCTTTAAACTTGGTTTAAAATGGTTCTTTACAAAAATGATACATAGCAAGGTTCTTTAGGGAACCAACGGTTCTTCTTTTTCTATGCATGCAGTGGTGTGCCTCAAACCAGGACAGTGGACCATAATAAAATTCCCCTTTACTGTTTTACAGGTGATCGAAGGTGTTTTTGAGGCCTGGTGTGTGAGACTGCCACCCCACAGCACGCTTACAACAGCAGGCAAAAACAGCAGCCGTCCACCAAACCTCCAGAGATCTGGAGCTTTCATACTTCCCTTCCTTTTCTCCTCTCATATCCATCTTACCTCTCACTCTTGTGTCATGTTGAAATTGCGCCTACTATTCTAATCAGGATCACTATCAAAAACACTATTATAGGGAAGTGAAATGTTTAAACACTATTCCTTACATTGGAAAATCAGAACCACTATCTAGGACATTATTATGGGGCACAGAAATCGTTCGTTAAACACTATTCCTTACATTGGAAAATCAGGAAAAAACACTATTACAGGGAACAGAAATGGTTCTCTTAACATTAACTTTTACTTACATTGGAAAACCATAACCACATTATTATAAGGAACAGAACAATTCCTCTAATCTCCGTCCCCTTTACAAGAAAATCAGGACTATTAAGAGTATTAGAAATGGGAATTTAAATACTATTCCTTACTTTGGAAAATCAGGACTTTCTATTCACTATAAGAGACATAAATACCCCTTAATCACAATTCCCTGCATTACTTAATCAAGAGCACAATGTACAACATCATTATTAGGAAACCACATGGTCTGGTTAATCTATTTTCACTACACTGGAAAATCAGGAACAGTTTCCTAAACACTATGACCTACCTTGGAAAATTGTAGGTACTAAGTACAACACTAGCTCCTACAGTACTAGGAGCACTCTGTAGAACACTACTGTATGGAACAGAAATGGTTCCCTATACACCCTATACACTATTTCTTACATTGTAAAATAAGGTGCACTATCTAGAACACTATTACAGGGACCAAAAAAGTAGCCTAACCACTATTCCCTACACCGGAATTTCAAGAGTTGTGCACTCAACATTGCAGGGCACGGTGGGAACATGAGAGTGCACTGGACATGCCCCAATATCCCTGAGTCTAAACGTTACAATACATTATGGTTTTTGTACAGTATACATATGTATAAGTTCAAGGACAAAAAGTAATCTGTGACTGAAACGTACCTAATAGCATGTAATACCTCCACAAGCATCAATAACAGCTGGCCACATCAATGTTTTGACACTCTTGCATCAAAAAATCGTGCAGGTTTGATGGATCTTATTAGCCGCTGCTGGTAGAACCGTATGACCGTACACTTCCATACACCTGCAGATTCAGCTACTTCCTTCACACTATGGTCTTTGATACGCCCAAATGCAGTCACTCCTTTTAGCCAATCATTAACATCTGCCTTGGAGCCATTTTCCACACGTGGAACGAGACATTCACTGCACTGTAGCACCTCTTCTCAATCTATGAATCCCGTCACTCACACCCCGCAGGGATTTATAGGGCCATCATCCTCATGCAGCGCCATCTGCAGGAGCCTGAAGTTACTACCACCTTAAACACGCAAGGTGACTCATTTTTTGTCCGCTATCTAGATCCTGGACGTTTAGACACCTACTTGTTAAAACAATGAGCTCATTGTATCCTGAATGTTAGTAATACATTAAGTAGTAATTTAGTAAATAGTATTTTAGTAGTAAAAATATATTTAAATACATTTTATTACTTCGTATGCAAATAAAGACTCTTGCTAACCCTGCAAGAGACTTATAAATTAGTTCATGCTTTCATAACTACTAGATTTGACTAATGTAAAGTGTCTGTGGTTGGCTGCCTTTCTGTATCTCAAAACAGGCTCCAACTAGTTTCGAATCCAGCAGCCTGAAATCTTGGATAGATTACTCTGGTCTTATTCATTGTAAGTGCACTATTTTGAGAGTCTGCCGTTTAGTTCCAGACACAGAGCCGGAAAATAAAGGCGTCAGTGAACATGGCATGATCGATCGGCTGGCGACACACAGACGCTCAATGTGAACTAGGCGAGCTTTGAGTGGCTCACACGGGGAGCTGCTTAAAAAGCTATTAGACATGTTTCCAACTCTTTGTGTAATAATACAGAAAAGAGGGGGATGTGTAATCGAATAAGATGCCTGTAATCCAATTGGACTGTGGGCCCAATCACATTTGTTAAGTCAACAGAGCAGCAGTGGGCTGAGATTGGCTGGGGCTGGCCTTCTTCTTGTCTATGTCCCTCCCTCTCTCCTTTTAATCTCGTTGAGTGATTCCAGAATTTTCCGGGGCAGATTTAAGGGGGTTCCTCCAGTGGCGAGGTAACTTTGACCCCCGCTCTCTCCGGCTTCTGAGGGTTCGATCCATCCTAATAGACGCTGTGCTTGCACTGAATTACAAGCAATCCCAGCATGACTTTTCTTCATCCCAAGCACCATCGCTTGGGTGCGGACTACGGCCTCTGATTGGATCAGTTGAGGGCCCCGGGGGAACCTGAGAGACAAGACTCAATATACTCTGTAATGAGAAGCATCTAATGACCATGTACTGGAATGAAGATCTCTTGGTTTGTTTGGCTGAAAAAGTTGTGGCTGCACTGTAACGTGTGTCTTACAGAGGCTAGCTTATTGGATATATGTGCTTAGTTGTTTTACTGGAGGGAATCTAAATTAAATTCATAGTCATTTTTCAAAGCGATGGTCGGAGTCAATGTAGGCAATCCATAATACTAGTTTAGCTGGTTTGACAGCATCAGGGAATTGGTCTAATGATTTCCTGGAAATGACCAATCCATGTCTGTACATTTTAGTTCATAGTATCGTTATGCTTGTCTTATACTCTTACATTAATTGTTGCGTATTGGTCAAAAACAAAGGGAGTAAAATATTGAAAAATCCAATGGAAAATTGTCCAATAAAAGTCAATAAAGCCAAGCTAGTTCTCCCAATGGTCAGGCCTTCAGAAGCTAGACTTGTATATCAGATTAATGCTTAGAACCCAAATCTTAGGTACTAAAGCATAGCTGCTTTCTAGCCTCCGTAACTTCAGAACAGTTTAAGCCACTGACAGGATACGCGTATCAGAACATCAAGATACAAAGCTCTAATATTAGCATTAGTGAGTAATCCAGCACCAAAAAAACACCCAAACGAGTAATATGATTCATGCATCAGAACACTCATTATAGTAAACATGCAACTCAGTTTGAAATAAAAAATAAAGCCAGTCATGCTGTGTATCCAAGAGGACAGAAACACGATGTGAAACCTGTTTTCAAGATCTGTATGAGCAAAAATGAACAGCATTTTGCAGGTGACACATATATTTCTGATTTAACATCAATTATAGCCAAATAGTCAAAAATAGCCAAACTCATGAAGATATCAAAATTATGTTAGCATTCAAATGCGGCATATCTGAGTAGCTGAGTAGAGAGTCTTCTGAAAATATCAGCGTAACATAATAACGGGATGTATGACTAATACAAAGAATTTGTAATTGACCACAACACCAAAACAGTTATAACATATAGTGGTAGGGTACTAGGAATTAACCACCAATTTCCTGTAATTAAGAAGTGACAGTGGAATACACCAGTCAAAGACTGGGACCAGATGTGTGAGAAAACACAAGGTTTCAATTAGTTATTAGAAATGGAAAACAATGGGGGCAGCCCATATGCCGGACTCCTTACTGTAATACTGCACACACAAAGTATGATATATGCTCATGTCTGTTGTGTTTAATCTAGAATAGCCGGATCTGACTTCTCTTTAAAGTCTGTGGAACTACCTGGAACAATCAGTAAAACGCCAGGGAAGGCATCCACCAAATGTGGCCCAACTACGTAATTCAAACATTCAGAAACTTGTCCAGTCACTGTTATTGGCACTCATGGAGGTGTTACACTGTATTAGGTATGTTTCAGTCACAGGGGCTAATTTATTGTCTGGTAAGCTTATTTTTATCCCCCAGTTTTAATGACTGACGTTTTTATATTTACGGCCCAGACTGAAAGCTTAACTCCAGTTGTGGTTCACCACTGGACATCACAGGAAGATGCATGTGAAAAAAATGTATGCTGTTTGCAAAGCATTGACCAGCACACAGATATTTTAATAAAGAAATACTACAAAGAGAAAATTAATGTGTCTGGAATAGAAATAGTCATGGCGTTGGTCTCTTTATCACCAAGATGTAATTATGAGTAGACACGATAGAGCGAATAATTTCCTCTTTGTGAAATGAAAAAGTTTGTTGTTCTTACTCAAACTCATTAAGGCTCAGTGGAAAATCAGAGCTTGTACAATCGTCTTGTTGGAATGGCGCCATAAGACTTCCTTTGCCAGTACCTCCACGTCCAGTCGTTTCCAGCCATGGTGTTTGGGCATTGTTACAATGACCGTAATCTGCTGTTGCCACAGCTGGTGAAAGTGTTTGCTGTGATAAGCCAATCGCTACCATTCACTCTGTCCTCGCGCTGACACCTAGCTCTTTGGTGGTAATCTCTGAGAAGCCTGGCTATCCTCAGAGGGCCCAGAGCCGCACAGAATGTGAGAAATTGGCTTCCGTCCGTTGGAAGCCGAGCAATTTGCGCTACACGGTCCCTGGGCCTATCTGAGAAATCGTGTGGGTTTCACACCTCCTCTTGGTGTTCCCCTTCATCTCCTCAACCGGCTCTTCAACATGCAGTCAATAGACCTGTTCCCTATTGCATGGGTGCTTTTAAGAGGCATGGGTGTGAATGTATGTGAGAGAGCGTGAGGTAGCTGGGAATTACAAGACAATTTACTGCTCGGTCCCACGGCACCAGCAAACGCTCTTTCAGGCCGTCCCAAGACGACTATGGATTCGGCAGCCGGAGTTACACCTGGAGAAGGTTGTCTCCGTCTGAAAGAGAGAACTGAGAGCTCATTATAACGAACCCCTGCTGATTTCCCTATTCTGAAAGCACCTCTGTCTGTCTGAATTAAAGGCGAACTGTTTGTTGCGCCCACCGGCTCACCATGGGGCTGGAGCACAACACAGAGACTGATAATGTAAAGTGCTGAAATAAAAGCCCAGGGTGCATCACATGACACTGTCCATAAGCAGACGTTTGATCTAAAAATGTCAGAACCTCACCAAATATATTCTTAAAAATAAAGGTTGCCAGTTAGTTCTCAGTCTGGTTGTATTCAGTTCCAGAAATAAACCTTTTGCGTTGTGTGGAACGTTCTTCCACAAGGATCTCCACATTTGCACATCTTTTCCCTAAAAAAGTGTTCTTCATGCAACAAAGACTGATAAAACGTACATTGATATGGGCAATATTTATTGAGCTACACATACAGAATTAGTGCCTCTCAGTATGGTGTCTGGCAGCCATGTTTGCTAACGCAACATGCCAGATGTCTCGGCATGGAGTTGTAGAGGTTCCTAATGGTGTCCTGTGATAATCCATCCCATGCAGCTTGAATATCCTCACACAGTTCCTGCAGATTTTGCCATAGGGGTGGATGTGGAGTGACACCAGGACTTCTGGATGTGTGACTGGTGACAACAAACTGCTGACCACGGTGCCTTCGCAGATCCGTTGGTCGTCTCCACCAATACAAAAGCGGGAATCGTCACACGACACCATTGCAATCTTTGATTACGTTGACGTGGTGTTAAGGGCAGTCGCTGTAACAATCTACGTGCATCGTTCCGCCATCTGCCAATGACGCTGGCACTAACTGGTTGACTCATAGAGGGCATTAACAATGGTTACAATGCTTAACTAATGTTAAGTAAACATGTAACAACTACATGTTTACATGTTAAGTAACATGCTTAACATTAATTAACCATTGTTAACGCATTACTTCATGTTAGTTTGTCAGCACTCACTGTAAAGTGTTCCCAATGGTTCTATATAGCACCAAATAGGATTCTTCTGTTGTAACAACCTTGACATCGTAACACTACCAGAACTATACAACACATTACTCATCAATCTGAAGAACCATTTCACCATGCAAAGAACCATTTCAACATGAACCTTTTCTAAATTGAACTCATGGTTCTATGTCAAGCTCGTAACAAAAAGAGGACACCCACAGATTTGGTGCTATTTAGAACCATTGGTAACACTTTACATTGAGTGTTGACATAGAACTCAAGGATCTATACAGAACCTTCTCCTTTATTAAAGAACCGTTTTAAGAGTGTACACACTGATATCTAAAGATGAACTATTTAAAGATGGACTAAAGACTGAACTGCAGATGTACACTTGACCAAACAAACACAAAACCCCAAGTCCCTCACGAATGAAATAAACCCACCTGACTGGTTCAAAGCAAGTCCTGTAACTTTTTCGAATTATTCTCGGTTTATCTCTCATCCTCCTTCCTGGGGTTTCACCACCTGCATGATACACTGAAGCTTTGAACCTGTCCAAATAGTCATATTAGCAGGCAGTACAATTATCACTCAAATGACTGTGGAAATTACTGTTGTGCTTGATAATTACAGACCTCGGTGTTTGTAGACATTCTGAGGTGGGCATTAAGCCGAAAAGCTGTTTAAGCTAATTTGTGCTGTTTTACTTTGCTGCGATTAAGCCTTCTGTAACGTTTAGCAACATCCCCGTCATTAGCAAACAACCGCTAATTCATTTACATTGCATTTTTATCTTAATGGCAAGATCTGTTGGTTGTTTGTAAGGCCAAAGAGCGCCATATGAAAATCAGAAAATGGCAGTTCCCATACTAACATATACTGTATTTATATACAAGCAAAAAGGAAGGTCAGAGTAAGAGTGGTGGGGGGTGGAGATGGAGTGACAAAGTGCCTTCTGGCTGAACACGGTGCTTCCACACATGGATTCGTTGGTCGTCTCCACCAAGACAAAAGCGGGACTCTTACTGAACCCGCTGCCATTCTGAGTCACTCCATGACAGTCTGGCACGATACCATTACAGTGTTTGATGACGTTGACGTGGTGTTAAGGGCAGTCGTCGTGATGGTCTGTGTGCCTGTAGTCGTGCATCGTGCAGCCATCTGCCAATGGTGCTGGCACTACATGGATGACTCATGGAGGGCATTAAAAATGGTTATAATGCTTAACTAATGTTAAGTAAACATGTAACAACTACATGTTTACATGTTAAGGAACATGCTTAACATTAGTTAGCCATTGTTAACGCATCACTTCACGTTAGTTAAGAGCAAAAAATCTAGATGCAGACAAATTGGGCCACAGCCATATGCCACCTGGTAGACCACCAAAATTACCTCCCAACAGATTAACAGAACTTAAAGCTTTCATATTTGAGACAGAGGAGAAAGTCAAGCTCTACTTTCACTTCAGATCTCAATACATCATGTCTATCCATCCTGTGTTTCTCTCTATCCATCTACTGTGAGAAGACAACACAACGCTATGGGTCTGAAAGGATGTGTAGCTGCCAAGAAGTCTTCAGAATCTCTTAACTACTATGTTCTCTGGCTGATATCCTCTATATGTCTAACAAATTCAGTATTCTTGCTGGCTTGTCTCAAAGCTTTCCCTCTAGATGCTAGATGCTAGATCTACCATGTCATCCTGAAGAAGATGGCTTCCCATCAGTGTTTCTCCTCCATGCTCTTTTCCTGATGTCGTCACCCTCTTCAATGCTCATTAGGGGTTTGGATCCACATTTCTGGACAGCTGGATTCCAGATGGCAGTTCAAGGACAATGTCTGTTGTAGACAAATACAAATACAAATACATATACAAATACAATAGAACTGAACAGCAAGCCAAGTAATTCACTGTAACACAGAAACACTGGCTCATTGCGAAGTATTGCCACTCTGTAGCATACCGAGCGTTCTCTCTCTGTTTGATCTTGTTTGTTGCTCTGGCTTCGACTTTATTTTGAGTCACTATATCTTAATGAAGAAAATGTTGAACTTAAGTCAACCTTATTGTGCCATCTCTACCAATTGGCAGAGTAATGTTAGGCTAAAACAGTCCACAATCCACAGGTGACAGTCTCACAATAGATGTGCCTTTATTGTTCTCGTCCGTAGAGGAAGCAAACAACAAGTAAATCTCTCCACACATGTAAATTGTTTTTGGTGGGATTTTCAAAGGTGAGCTTATGTTTTCAGCATATTATAGTTTCAGAGGTTTTGATGAACACAATTATGTAACTTTATACAACAAAACACGTGTTACCAAATGCTCTAATTGTTTATTTAAGCTAAAGGTGTCTATGCTAAGCTAATGTAATTAAAATTGACTACTTGCTTTGTTATTATTGCTCCAAACTAATAAAAATAACGCACAAATTCTTGGTGAGGACATTAAAGGGTTAAGAAGTGCAGTTTTTCAATACACAGCATCAGCTTCCTTTCGATGAATAGCTGCAGTATATCTTGATAACTCACCTTCACCTTAGAAAACTGGGTAACAGATTTTCCCTGCTGTTTTTTAAAAGCGTCTTTTGTGGTTTTCAGCAACAGCTACGTCTTATTCTTCTTATAGACTGTGA
>CM067478.1:34456498-34497254 GCA_034552555.1 Semaprochilodus insignis | reverse complement strand
CTGATAAAATACACGCAGCAATGAGATGCGAGATGCAGCAAGCCTTCAGCAGACAAACCATCATCCAAACACAACACGAAGAAAACAAGACCAAACAAGACGGACAAACACGTCAAAGCGAGGGGAGAGAGTCCACAGACGGGCTGCTGCTGTCAGCAAGGATGGAGACAGTGCTGCTCTCAGTGATGATAACTTATTCGGATACAAGTGAAAGCATTAAAGTCCATAAACTAATATGGACGTGAAATAAAAGTGTCTGATCTAAACATTTACTTACAACAAGGTCAATTACATACACCAGCCTTCAACACACAATAACATAAACCGCCTGTTTAGCTTTAGAGATTGATTCTATCCATCCCATGCATTCCATTCCTGCCAAATTACTAGTTTCTCCAAATGAATGAATCTTTCTCTGGAGAGAAATTTAAAGATAATACCAATATTTCAGAACACCAAGTCAAATATTTGAGAAAATAAGTAATTACTGTATGTTGAGATATTCATTAATTAATTCCTTCATCTTCGGAGCCGCTTATCCTTCTGGGTTGTTGAGAAATGGAGCCGATCTCTCATACACATTCACACTATTTTGAGTATACTGTAAACAATTATGCAACTAAATAACTGAAAGTCTTAATGTACCTGATTAACTTACATTTTTGTTTTTATTTGAACTTCCAATATTAAGTTAGTAGAAGAATATATATGTTTTTTTATTAATTGCTTTATTGCTAAATTTAATCTTCAAAAAACTCAAATTAAACTTAAAAATATGTATTAAAAAACATACAAAAAAGGAAAAATCTTGGACAGAAAAAAGTCTTTATTTTGACTTAGCAAATTAAAATCCCAAGTACATGATTTATTATTTTTAATACAGTAATTAAATTTCTGAAGAATTAAAACTTTTTTTTTTTTTAATTTCAGCATATGAAACAATATTTCGTTATTTTTTGGCATGGTAAGTCAAACTTTTAGAACGTAAGGCTAAATTATTTTAAGATTGTAAATGCATCAAAAACAAGAAAAATGTGGGAGAAAAAAGAAGAAAAACAAGAAAAAAAGAAGATACCTTCCCTGGTACAATTCTGAGGAGAATTTCCTGTAGACTGGGATTTTAGCCACTGCTGATAGACCCGTATGACCGTACGCTTCCATACACCTGCAGATTCAGCTACTTCCTTCACACTATGGTCTTTGACACACCCAAACGCAGTCACTCCTTTTAGCCAATCATTAACATCTGCTTTGGAGCCATTTTCCACACATGGAACGAGACATTCCCTGCACTGTAGCACCTCTTCTCAATCTATGGATCCCGTCACTCACACCCCGCAGGTATTTATAGCCCCATCATCCTCATGCAGTGCCATCTGCAGGAGCCTGAAGTTACTACCACCTTAAACACACAAGGTGACTAATTGTCCAGTGGGCTTATATTAAAATGTTTATAAGTTTGTTGTCTGTATATATTATATTAACTTAGAAAACTGACAAAGCATGTCTTTTCAAAGGTGCACCCAAATTTTTGCATGAGACTGTAGAGATACAGCTTCATTCGTCCTTCCAGTAAAGCTCGCGTTGCTGTCCTCAATACAACAGAACACACAAAGGCGGCGTCGCAAGGGCACATATATGCTTTCAAAAGTAGTCCGCGCTGTCCAGGGAAAAACATGTCACAAAAGGAGACCAGTTCATGTGTCTGGACTGGTAACGTCACTACAAAAAGAGAGAAAGAAAGAGAAACAGACAGAGAGGGACTCTCCTGTGAATCGATGGGCATTTTCATAGTCATAGTGTGTGAAGGAGTGTAAGAAAGGGGGAAAGGATGAAAGGTCAAAGATAGAGCGGCAAATGAAGTGACAGAGAAGAGGGTGAGGGAAGGAACTGTCACTTGCTGTTTGTCTTTGATGCATTAAAGGTGGTCTGGATTTGCAGGTGATGATATTGCCCAGACAGGTGGGACCAGAACAATGGAACCAGGCTTCCCGTGGGGAAGAACAGGGGTGTTGGTTCACATTCTGCCTTTATCTTGTATTCCTGCATGTCTTTGTCTGCTTATGATGTCTGTGTGGTTGTATACAAAAGGAGTTTCAATTCATTTTTCCACATTCATTTTCCAACCTCCTTTTATCCCTTGGATATAAAAAGACTGTTTTGGTTGCTGGGTCTTAAAGACACATATATATGATATAAGCTCACCAGACAAAAAAATGAATCACCTTGCATGTTTAAGGTAGTAACTTCGGGCTCCTGCAGACAGCGCTGCACAAGGATGATGGGTGTGAGTGACTAGATAGATTGAGAAGAGGTGGTACAGTGCAGTGAATGTCTCGTTGGATGTGCGGAAAATGGCTCCAAAGCAGATGTTAATGACTGGCTAAAAGGAGTGACTGCATTTGGGCGTGTCAAAGACCTGCTGAATCTGCAGGTGTATGGAAGCGTACGGTCATACGGGTCTACCAGCAGGGGCTAAAATCCCAGTCTACAGGAAAATCTCCTCAGAATTGTGCCAGGGAAGGCATCCACCAAATCTGGCCCAACTGCACACTTCTTTGATGCAAGAGTGTCTGAACATTGATGTGGCCTACATCCAGAAGCTAGTCCAGTCCATGCCAAATCGAATCATAGCTGCTATTCATGCTCGTGGAGGTATTACATGCTATTGGGTACATTTTAGTCACAGGTGACTCATTTGTCTGGTTAGCTTGTATACACTCATTGTCAAAAGAATAGCTGCACCCAGAAGGAAGTATCGGTAAGTATGGTATTCAGACTTTACTGTAGGCTGTAAATATAACCTATAGTTGTTACATCACAATTGTGATGAATTCAAAAGGAGTTATTTTTGCAATTTAGTTTCTGTACATGGACTTTGTGGATTTAGGAATTCTTGTTTAAAAAATGGAAATATTAAAACAAGCTACAGGCGGTTTCCATATCCTCCAGTTTTCTTTTGAGTTTGTATATGTAACGCTTTTAGGACTAACCAGACGCGTGCAGAGAGTAAAGTTAAGGCAGTACCGGTAGGCAGCAAGCTAATAAAGAGAAACCAAGCAAAATAACCAATGGGGTGAGATGGGAGCAAAACCAAATACAGTCAGAGTAGGTAACGAGATCAGTCCAATCAAAACAAACGAAGCAGAGGGAAAAAGACAAAAAAGCAAACCAGAAAACGAAGCAGTAGTCAAACACGGTAAACACGAGTGGAGAATGCTCAGTCGCAACAGAGTTGCCAAAACCCTGCAAAGAGGCAAAGGAACTGACAGAGCATATATACAAACAGATCTAATGGGCAGCAGGTGTGTAATCAGTACTCCGGTGATGTGGACTGTGGAGGTGGTGCGTGATTGGCCGATGAGGGCCATGTGGCCGTGAAGTCACCAAACGGTGCACTCTGGGGATTGGAGTCCGGAGGAGCGTTAGAGGCTGGGAGAGAACCCGGAAGCGTGACAACAAGTTAATGTAAGACCAAAGACAACCTGCAACTAGAGAAAATACAGTTTTTCAATTATATTATTATATAATTATAATTATAATTTCATTTATTGAAAGAAAAAAAGTTTTACACTGTGTGCAAATTGATTATGAAGTGGTGGATGTTAGTACTGTTTACTGTGAGGTCTACCATCACTTGTCAGCAAGATTCATTATGATGTCTAATGTTAGTAATGTTGATTCTGAATCGCTAATGTACATTTAATGTTAAAAATGTAAAATACGTTTATTAAGGCTACGTTATTTGTTCCATATCTTTCAAATGGTATCAGCTAGTGATGTCTATGATGATGATGATGAAAATTACTTGGTGGCAATGCAGTGCTGCTTGTTAGTAACACTGTTTATATGTCTAACGTTACTTGGTATTGTATAACATCAAACAAGAAATTTTCCTCACTAGTAGCCAAATCTGTAACATCAAAGACATACAGTACCTGAATGTTCAGGAATTTGGGCAATTTTGGGTACTTGGTTGTTTGGCTAACTAGGACGAAACAGTTAATATAAGAGGGCTACCAGCGGTCATACACTGGCCATGAGACTCGCACAGTTAGATCTAATTTCATATTCTAATGCCACAGTTGACATTTCTCACATTCCACTTAAAATAACCCTGCAGTGAATCTGAAGACCCATGAAGTTTTATGCTCCTGCTCCCACTCAATTTTCACTGATTAAAAATACTCTGGGCAGGTAATGGAGGTCGACCGTGTTCTCCAGCACAATGTGTTCTGTGCAAAACTAGTGAGCATAAAAACTAGAACTGTTCTGCAACACATGCAGAAATACTGTCTCTCAGCTAACACAACATGCCAGACATCTGGGTGTGGAGTTGTAGAAGCTCCAATCCATCTCATGCACCTTGAATATTCTCACACAGTTCCTGCAGATTTTGCGGTAGAGGTGGAGGTGGAGTGACACCAGGCCTTTTAGATGTGTGACAACAAATCGTTCATCTTGGCGCTGACCACGGTGCCTCTACACACGGATCCGCCAAGACAAAAGCGGGACTCATCACTGAAGATGACCCGCTGCCATTCTGAGTCACTCTATGACAGTCTGGCACGACACCATTGCAGTCTTTGGGGACACTGACGTGGTGTTAAGGGCAGTCGTTGTCACGGTCTGTGTGCATGCAGACCTGCGTCGTGCAGCTATCAACCAATGGTGCTGGCACTAACAGGATGACTAATGGAGGGCATCACTGCTCGCTGAATGTCCCCAGTCTTGGCTGTTGGGTCACTTCACGCATGTCAGACAGTTCGTCGGTTCTCTCTCTCTCTCTCTCTGTAGGTCTCCCAGATCCATCATGTCCCTGGTGCATGCCTTCTTCTGTTCACTGCCTCCAACAGCGTGCTATGGTAGTATCTCCATGATCGATGTGGCAGAAAAAGACTATCCTACTTCCTGGCGTTGAACAATGCAACTTTTCTCAAACTCTTTCAACTGCTGGAATTGCTTTTGAACTCTTCTCTGAGGCATACTTTGCTTGCAAAGGAGGCTACCAACACAACAGCATGAGTTAGAATGGAAAGCACAAGCAACAGGACAACCTTATATTGTCAGTCAGGTACAGCAATAAGGCCTGTCCTTTCTTATGTCACATGTGCGGCCGGTCGTGAAACTTGAATCATTTACATCCCTAACGATGCCAAATCTATCCACCACTTCTTTCTGTCGGTTGATTCCTTCTGTTGATTTTTTCTATGATGAGTGTACAAAAGAAATATTATACCTAACCGAATAAGATCGGTGTTTATGCCTATTCGTTTAATCTTAAGTGCTTCTTCAGTTTCAGAGTCTTACAAGGTCAAAATGTCTATGCAGTTCATCATCCTGATGGTGCTTAGTCCCAGCAAAGAGCTAATAACGTACACATCAACACACTCATCCATATACACACGGAGAGTCATTATTTAGAGAGTGGCTTAATGACTTCCACCGGGGTAAATTCCAGGCATATAAATTCCAATGTTAGCCTTATTACTGGAGTGATTACAAAGCACAGCTGAGGACCAGAGACCAACAACTTAATGAACCACTCCAGCGAGCTTCACCCACACAGCCAATCAGCAAGATGATGCAAGTTCATATCAGCACGCCAATATCTGCACCTGAAGCTTTTAGGGCTGTAGCATCTAATGGAATTACCCATCCATCGCCTCCTCAGCAGTGCCTTAGAACACCAGATCATAATGTTCTGCTCACCTGAGGTTCCTGTATACAATAAGCTGCGTTTACACAAAGCCAAATAAGTTCTAAGAATATCCATGTCTGGTGCTCGCACACTCTCTGGGCCACAGAGGAGCCACTTTTCCTTCATGGTTCAACAAAGAGTCCGAAGAACCTTTTAAAGATCCAGAGAACTTCCCATACAAGTTGTGTATAGTAGTGAAAAGGCTTCTTTGGTGCTTAAAAACAGAAAAAATGGACAACTTTTGGTGCTATCTAGTACCGCTTCAAAGAACCAATGATTCTTTTAAGAAAGAGAAAGCTTTAAGTGCTTTTTATCTGATAAGGGAAACTGGGGTGTTAAAAGTATGTGTGAAAGAAAGGTGTTCTGACCTCTACGTTCCGTTATGGGCCGTGGAATATGATCATGAATGTGTTTTGGTGTCAGAAGCCTTCCATCCCCGGTTCTCTTGTATACAAAACGCTGCATTTACACAAAGTCAAAAAAAGTTCTAAGATTATCCATTTGAGATCTGCTGCTTGCACACTCTTTGAACAAAGTTCTCCTTAAGCAGTACCACATAAGAACCACTTTTGCTTCCTCAACAAAGAACCATTTTTAGAAAAAGAGTCTGAGGAACCTTTTAAAGGTCCAGAGAACTTACAAGTTGCATACAAGTTCTATATAGTACTGAAACGGGTTCTCCTAACAGCAGAAAGAAATGGACCGCCTTTGTTGCTTCCTAGAACCGTTTAAAAGAACCAAGTATTCTGTTAAGAACCATATATAGTTGGCTTTCCGTCATTGAGAAGCATCATGTGATCATGCAAATAACCATTAATGCATTCAAATTGTTCTTTGTGAGTTTTCATGTTTTTATACAGAACAGCTGCCTTTACTAAAGAACCATTGGAGAACCTTTCTTAGTGTAATGTAAAGCTTCTATGCCAATTCTATGCCAGGGGTCTTCCTAGAACTGTACATTATGCAGAGGTTCTTTAAACTTCAAAAGCAGTTTGATATTCATGCACATCTCCTTTACAATACTAGTTATCTAAAGGGTTTAACAAGGGGTTTTAGGAAACCAAAATTGGCTCTTATGCGGCACTGTGCAAAGAACCCTCTTTCTGGCATCTTGCTTTTGTGTGTTCATGTAGGGGGTAAATGTTCTTGTATTTCAGCTTTATTTGAGTTATCCAATATTGAAATATTTTCTCTTTAAATTATTTATCTGGCTCATATTTCGGCTGACAAGGCTATTGTCATTGCTATTGTGATGAGTGTAGTGTAGTAGGTAACACCACCGCCTCCCACTCTGTAGACTTTGGTTCAATCCCTTACCTGGGCAAGCACCCTACGCTGTACCAATAGGGATCCCTGGGCAAGACTCCAAACGCTTCACCTAACTTCACTGCCTATGTAAGATATTACCAAACTGTAGTCTGCTCTGGATAAGAGCATATCACAAATACCGCACAAGTAAATGTAGCACAGTGTTTCTCATCCCTGGTCCCAGGTGTTTCTGGTCACCCTTACACTGTGAGAAGACAACCCAACGCTATGAGTCTGGAAGGATGTGTAGCTAGTAGTTGGATCATAGACAGCTGTGTCCTTTCAGAACAATTGATTGGCTAGGTATTTATTGCCAAGCATTAATATGACTGGTGCATACTACAGGTGCCTAACCCTCCAGGACCAGGGTTGAGAAACATGGTGCTAGAACATTGCACCGAGTAAACGCTATCCGTAATGCATGTGCACACCAGTCATATTAATGCTTTGCGATAAAAATCTAGCCAATCAAATGTTCTGAAAGGATGTTCCAACCTACAATCCAACTACTAGCTACACATCCTTTCAGACCCATAGCGTTGAGTTGTCTTCTCACACTGTAAGGTTGACCAGAAACACCTGGGGATGTTTTCAGACCTGAAGCAAGAGTGGAGCTGGATGTTCTCCTGTCTCTCAAAGAGGAAAGCTTGAAGTGCTTTTATCTGATGGGGAAGATTTGTGTGAAAGAATGAGTGAAAGAAAGGTATTCTGACCCGGGCGTTCCATTATGGGCCATGGAATATCTGCTCTCGTTCTGTATCAGGAATGTGTTTTGGTGTCAGAAGCCTTCCATCCATGGTTCTCTAAGTGTTTCCTGAAAATGGGTATATATTTGTTGTTTTTTTTTATCAGAGCATAACAATGAAAGAGCTCAGGGCATATTACATCCTGCTGGTCTCAGCCATTTATGGCACTTTTCTTTTGCAGTGTGAGGGGATTTCAACCAAACATCCTGCGGTGATGAATTTGAAGCATGTCACCTTGCCCATAGACTCAAAAGAGCTTTATGTAACCACCCAGGAGCGAGTTCTTACAGTATTCTTCCAGTGTTGTTTTGTCCAGTGATATTTTTGTCACATTAAGATGAATTCTGAACTCCATGTTCCCACAAATGGACAGAGAACACGCCACAGGTCAAATAGATCAGCTTTTATGACTGAAGGTTATAAGTGGACAGGAGAGTTTTAATATCATGGGGCCCACACAGAACAGATTTAACATACAATGATTTTGTTAATATTCTTGTAGAGATAAATATGCATTCAAATTAAAATAAGACTGAGATTTACTGAGATTTAGTCCTAATAATAAAGCAAGAAGTCAATGTTCAATCAATATAAAGGCTGTGTACTGGTCCTGGAAGTTTGGTATATCCAGAAAGTCAAAGTCAGCAGTGCTATTTTCTTCTTCACATATACACTCACCATCAAAAAAATAGTTGCACCTTGAAGGAAGTGTGGGATTGCAGTGCTACTGGGAAGGAAGATAAAGGTTACCAGTATGATAAATGATGATACATTTAGACTGATAGTGGCAATATTTATTGAGCTACACATAAAGAAGTAGTGTCTCTCAGTATGGCGTTGGGCCAACGTTTGCTAACACAACAGACGTCGGCATGGAGTTGTAGAGGTTCCTAATGGTGTCCTGTCATAATCCATCCCATGCAGCTTGAATATTCTCACACAGTTCCTGCAGACTGTGCGGTAGAGGTGGAGGTGGAGTGACACCAGGCCTTCTGGACGTGTGATGCGTGACAACAAACCGTTCATCTTGGCACTGACCATGGTGTCCACACACGGATTCGTTGGTCATTGCCACTCGTCATTGAAGATGACCCGCTGTCATTCTGAGTCATTCCATGACAGCCTGCATGACACCATTGGAGATGTTGAAATGATGTTAATGGCAGTGGTTGTAACGGTCTGTGTGCATGTAGTCCTGCGTCATGCTGCCGTCTGCCAATGGTGCTGGCATTAAGAGGATGACTCATGGAGGGCATCACTGATCGCTGAATGTCTGCAATCGTGTCACTCCGAGCATGCCAGACAAAAACTCACTGACTGTCTGTAAGGGGCCACCTGCGCCATGGTCCTCCCGCCACAAGAGGGAGGCCACGCTGTACCACTCGCAGTAACCAGGCTGATTGAGAACACCTGGTTACTGCCCTTATAAGGACTGCCCATTGTTCTGACAGTGCGGAGTCTTGATTCTGTTCACGCCATGCTGGACAGTTTGTACTAGCGAAAGGAAAGGAAAGGAAAGGAAAGGAAAGGAAAGGAAAGGAAAGGAAAGGAAAGGAAAGGAAAGGAAAGGAAAGGAAAGGAAAGGAAAGGAAAGGAGTTTCTTTCCTTGTTTTGTTAAGAAATTATTTTTTCCTACTTCTCTTTAGTTTCAGAGTTTAGATGATACTCGTTCTCCTTTCCCGAGTATCTGTCCTTTTAGTTTAGCGATACAAACTGAGTGCCCGCAGTTTGATCGCCTTCTTTCTTTGTTTGTTATCGGCGCCTTTGTTCTCATTTTCCCGCCGTTTCTTTACCCTTTGTTTATATCAACGCTCTGCCAGTTTCACTTCCGCTTCTGCGTTTGAGTCCACATAAATAAATAAATGAGACAACAATCCCGTTACAGAAGACACCTTTACCATAAGTAGGCCCTACTGGAAATTAAAGCACTACCACTGTGAAATGGCAGTGTTTAAGACCAACAACAGCTCAGCCACAAATCCACAAGACCATGCAAACTCACAGAGTGGGGCTGCGGAGTGCATAAAAATCACCTAGCCTTTGTTGCATCAATCAGAGTCCCTAGCTGCCTCTGGAAGCAACATCAGCATAAGAACTGTGTGTCGGATGCTTCACTTCATTTCGTTCACTGGCTGAGGAGCTGAATACAAGATTAAGATAACTATAGGCAATGGCTGGAGTGGTGTAAAGCATGTCCCCAGTGGACTCTGGAGCAGTGGAAATATGTTCTTTGGAGCAAATAATAATGCTTTATTATCCAGCAGTCTGACAGATGAATCTGAGAGAATGTGACCTACTGGTACCAACAGTAAAGTTTGGTAGAGGAGGGATAATGGACATGGGCTGTTTTTCAGGCCACTTACATCCGCTGATGTGTGATGTTAATGCTACAGGATATACATCCAACTTTGTGGTAGCAGTTTGGGGAAGACCCTTTCCTGTTCCAGCACGACTGTGCCCCTGTGCACATTCTGTACCAGCATGACTGTGCCCTGCATCTTAATGGCAAGCTCCATTAAGACAAGGCTGGTGTGGAGGAACTCCAGAGACCTCCAGCAAACCCTGACCTCAACCCCACTGAGCACCTTAGGGATGAACTGGAACGTCAATTGGGACAAAATGTCTAACAGTGTCTAAATGCTTTTTTTGACTGAATAAGCATAAATTCTGGGAGACACTCTGGTAGCCTTTCTCAGAGGAGTGAAAGCTGTTATACCCACAAAGGGGAGCCAACGTGCATATTAATATCCATTGTTTTGGAATGGGATGTCCAACAAACATCATATGGGTGTCCATGAACTTTTGGCCATATAGTGCATCCGGTCAGTGGCTTGTGTCTTGTGGTTCGAAACTGAGCAATGGTGAGTGATGGTGGACGGACAACAGAAGGGATACAATCTTTAATTGCATATCAGTAAAGTGGATCTGTAAGTCAGGCAGAGCTCAAAAAGTGGCCAGTGAGTGTAAGTACAAGGTAGCTCTTTCTAGTGAAGTGGACAGTAGACAGTGAGTAGGTCTTTTATCTTCTTGAAACCTTAAAATGCTAGCCTTATTCACAGCTGCCCATGACAAATAATATTGCTATCTAACATATCACAACCAATATAGCAATGTGACATCTGAAGTCGAGCTATGCAAAGTGGGCCAGAGCATTAGAGCATAGCTTAATCCTTAGAAGTCATTTTGCTATATGTAAATACCCACTTAAATACATGGCTCTGAATTAATGCCACATTCATTCAAGGTATGGAATATCAGGGGTCCTGAGGGGTCTCCCTAGTTAAAACCACAGTATTTACATTGGCATAACTGATTAAGGAGAGTTGATTTAGGTGAGTTTGGTTCATGGAACTGACATACTGAGTATCTCAGAGACTGCTGTCTTCTCCTTTTAAATACATTCCTTTTAATTGCACTAATAGGGGCACCCAGAAGGAATCAACCAACAGGAATGAAACTCAGTGGGTAGGTTTGACTTCGTGAGACATGCAAAGGATTGAAGTTTCACTCTCAGGCGTGCATGTGACGTAAGCTGACTGATTCAAAAGCCAGAATTGCAGACATTCAGTGAGCAGTAATGGTCTTCATGAGTCATCCTGTTAGTGCCAGCACCATTGGCAGATGACTGCACGACACAGGACTACATGCACACAGACCACTACGACAACTGTCCTTAACACCATGTCAACATCACCAAAGACTGCAATGATGTCGTGCCAGACTGTCATGGAATGGCAACAGGTCATCTTCAGTGACGTGTCCCGCTTTTGTCTTGGTGGAGATAAACAACAAATCAATGTGTGGAGGCACCGTGGTCAGTGCCAAGATGAACGGTTTGTTGTCATGGGTCACACATCCAGAAGGCCTGGTGTCACTCCAACTCCACCCCTACAGCACAATCTGCAGGAACTGTGTGAGAATATTCGAGCTGCATGGGATGGATTATCTCAGGACATCATTAGGAACCTATACAACTACAAAATTTGCTAAACACATTGATGTATAGGAAGCCAGTTTTAGTGCCCACATCTTTAACAAGACTGGACAACTTTAATTCAAAGCTGTTAGTTTGCTCTCTGCATTTCACTCCAGACAATATTCACTCAGTTCACTCAAACAATATCTATCTGTAAACCATCATTTAAGGTGGAATGGGAAAATTTGAATGGGAAGCTAAGGTGTCTGAATGTCACCTGACTGCCGCACCATTTAAAGTGGAACGGGAAAAATCAAACAGGAAGCTGAGGTGCCTGAACGTTGCCAAACTGTGTCTTTAATTAAGGTGGAATTAAAAAAAATGTAACAAGAAGCTGAGGTGCCAAAATTGCGTCTTTAATTAAGGTGGAATTTTAAAAAACTTAAAACAGGAAACTGCGGTGCCTGAACGTTGCCAAAGAGCATCTTTATTTAAGGTGGAATAAAAAAAAAATCAAACAGGAAACTGAGGTGCCAAAACTGCGTCTTTATTTAAGGTGAAATAAAAAAAAAATCGAACAGGAAGGTGCCTGAATGTAATTGCTGCACAATTTAAGGTGGATTGGGAAACCTCAAAACAGAAGCATTCATCAAGAGTTGAAAAGCATTGAAGTTGAGTTCAAATATCAACAATCGTCCTCCAGAATGGCTAACTGCGGCTTTAAAAGCTAATAAACAGAAGTGACCTGGAATTAGCATAGGGGGAGAACCCAGTAGTTTCACTCACTCGTAGACAGTGCTCCAGTATTGACTGTGCAGACGATATAATGACAAATAAAGCATGCTTTCCTTTTGAAATGAGGGGAAGTAAAATAGTCTATTGACAATTTGGGTAATTTAAAAGTTACAGTTTCTTGCCCATAAAGGCCTTTTTGCAGGTGCTGTCTTTCTCTTACTCGTCCTCTCTCTCTCTCTCTCTCTCTCTCACTCTCTCTCTCACTCACACTCACACTCACACACACACACACACACACACACACACACACACACTCTCGTAATTACGACAGAGCTGATGTGAACCTGGCCGCCGAGACTTATTGCACTCCTTCCAAATGTCAGCAGCTCATTGCAGCCAGCTCTAATTAGGCTGTAGTAAATGCTGGAGTGACTTTTCCTTTCCTGCATCGATTTCTGCTCAGCTCCTCACTTTTGTCATTCCGTGGCATCCCGGGGTGACAACGGGTGTCAGTCCATCCGGTGCGTCAGACATGACGGTTCTTATAAATCTGTCATGGCTTCAAAGTCACAGTTGATCAGAATAGATGAGAAGTTGTCGAATGAGAGAGAATGATTAAAAGAGAGAGAATGACTTGCTTTCTATGGCTTGATCACGAGGCCACACTCTTAAAAATCAAGGTTCCTAAATGGCTCATGGACTGGGTGTATGGTTCTAAGAATTTGGGAGAGGTTGTATTCGTGGAAATGGCTCCTCAAAGAATCATTCACTCAGAAGTGTTTTTTTGGGAAACTGAATGTGGTTCCTCTATCACCACAAAGAACATTCTGGACAGCAATGTTTTTAAAAGTGTACCCTCTTTGCACAGCACCCTAGAAGAACCACTTTTGGTTCCCTAAAAAAGTTTTCATTGGAAGGTTCTCTAGAGAATAGTTTTTGGAAATGAGTTGTGAGTGAGAAGAACCTTCACGCATTGTAAGTGATTTTAAATAATAACCCCTAAATTGGTATAGATGCTTTACAGTATGTGAAGCCTCCTTAACCCTTAACATGTTCTTCATACTCACTCGATGTTTCAAATGTGGTTCTTTAGGGAACCCAGAGTGATTCTCCTGCCATCAGATCCAAATGAACCCTTTTAAACCTACATTCCTAAGAGTAAAACAAAGTATACACCCTTAGAAATAAAAATAGAGATCTTAGAAAAGGTTCCTTGCACAGTGCCATTAAAGACACTTAATTGCCTAAAAATCTTTCAATGGAAGGTTCTCTAGAGAACAATTTCTGGAAATGAGTTCTGAGTATAAAGAACATTTAAAAAAAAACAAAAAAAACAGACATAATGTAGGTGATATTGAAATATAACCATTGAATTGTTGTAGACCCTTTACATTAAGTAAAAGCTCTGTAACCCTTAAAAGGTTCTTCATACTTGCTCTCTTTTTCAAATATGGGTTATTAAAGAACCACAAGCAAATTATATGCCATCAGATACAAAGAAACACAACCCCAATGACAAAAAAATGTGTATAGCCTGAAAAATAAAGATTTTAGAAAAGCTTCTTTGCACAGTGCCATCAAACACTCTTGGTTCCCAAAAGAACTCAGTGGATGGTTCTTTAGCAGACATATTTTTTTGGAAATGTGATGTGTGAATGAATGTTTTCAAAGTTAAAGAACCTCCATACAATGAAAAAGCAAAAAAATATATACTATAAAATAATACTTTATGTAAAAAGCACTTTAACTTCTTAAAAGGTTCTTTAAGTTCACTCTTTTTGTTGTCATTTTTGGGTTCTTCAAGGAACCCAAAGAGATTATTTTGCAGTATTGAACCTTCTATGACAATATTTTAAATTGGATTAGCCTATAAAACGCACTGAGGTTGAGAGTAAGGGTCAGGGAAACAACCCACCACTGTATGGTATTACACAGGTCTTCAGTTTCAAGAAGATTTTTATATAAGCTGAAACGAATGCCCCAGACACTTACTTGACTGTATTTCGATAAGAGATTAAAGTATGAAAAGGACAGAAAACGCCAATCAAGTGAATAATAAAGTGATAATATCAGCTTTTCCTCATATCCTGAGTTGATGTACTGAGGCAGTGCTGAACAAACAGCTACCACTGAGGGGCAGGCTTACACAGAGCACCACTGATTTGCAAAGCAAGGGCTGGACAAAGCATGGACTCCTCATCATATGAAGAAAAATTGCCAAATGGACATTATTTACCAGACAAATGCCCCCCAGGTCGTACGCTCTGATGGTATTTGACATAGCAAGAAAATCTGCAGGATTATAGCTGGCAGGCCGTGGCAGATACACTACAGGGTGTGTTGTACAGGTCAGTTAACACCTGGAAGAGTCCTTCACCAGTTTCATTTTGGTTTCTGGTAAATGTTTTAGAAGGCATCAGGGATTCCGATCTCTGTTTTGGAGGCTAATTTACATGTGGGAGCTAATAAGCTAACAAAATACAAGCCTTAGCTAGTGGTTAATATTCTGCCACAACATAAAGTAAAGGGAAAAGCAGATTAATATTTCAATTCCCAAGTTGCATGTTTGTGGAAAAATGTTCTACAGCTCGGAGAGGATCTACCATAGTCCAGTCATACAATTTTATGCATTACATAGCATCAGATATACTGTATTTCTGTATCAGTCTTTATGGTGTGTGTTGTGGATATGAAGTAATAGCGGTTTATGGTGTTCCAATGGCCATAGCATCAAACTACATACATAATTCATACATAATTCAAGCCTTAAATTTTTTTGCAAGCTATAGAAAAGTAAGGCTGTGGTTCATATTGATTTATTCTCATTAAAAACAAATGGAGTTATTAAAGTTATTGAATGAATGCTTTTAAAGAAGCAAATTCTACACTTTCAATCAATGCCACATTTCTATTTCTAAGTAGATGAAGTGATATTTTATTATGATTTCAATTTGCTTTATTTCATTATGATACAGATTTGTGCATATAGTCTGGTTTGGCAGAAATAAAGCTGTATTTTTGTCACCATTTGACATTGGAACAAATTGTACAATTAATTCACCGCACTACTTACTATGTAATTACATATGTAATTGCATAATTACAACTGAATAGTAAAGCAAAGTGATATAACAGCCCTTAACTTCTAGGAGGCACATAGATACATTCTTTGAACTGATCTAGGAGGCATGTCAGCACGACTCACCAATATATCACAAATCCTTAATGTAAGGGCAGATATGCCATCTAGAAGAGTGTGTGACTAATTGATCTTGGTATACCGACTTGGTTTTATCTGCACAGAGGATGTATGAACTATTATTTGAATGTGAGCAGAAATCTTTTCCATGTATTGCCTGGGTTTTTTAAGCTTGGTTTCGTTCTACATGTAAGACTTTACNTAGAAAATAAACATTGGACTAAATGCTACAATCCCTGTAATCATGTTTTAGTACAGCCCAATGATAAAGTCCAGTAATGTTCAGCCACTCTTGCAACAAAGAATTGTGCAGTTGGGCCAGATTTGGTGGATGCCTGTCACAATTCTGAGGAGAATTTCCTGTACACTGGGATTTCAGCCACTCCTGGTAGACCTGTATGACCATACGCTTCCATACACCTGCAGATTCAGCTACTTCCTTCACACTATGGTCTTTGGCACACCCAAATGCAATTACTCCTTTTAGGCAATCATAAACATCTGCTTTGAGACACATTTTCCACACATGGAACGAGACATTCACTGCACTGTAGCACCTCTTCTCAATCTATGAATCCCGTCACTCACACCCCGCAGGTATTTATAGCCCCATCATCCTCATACAAGGGCATGAAGTTACTACCACCTTAAACACGCAAGGTAAATATATATATCACAGTGATTTCTGCTGAAGTCCTGACTAGTGTTCACTCCAGATTTTCACTGGAATAGCCCTTAGGATGGCATCAGGGATTCCTTCTGTTGGATATCAATGTTTTTGTATGAACGTGTATGTGTGTAAGTGTGTTTAAGTCCAAAATTCTATATATTGTTGTTGGTTTCTGCCAAAAGCTTAGCCATTTGTTACTCTCTGGGATAAAGCCGCGTTGCCAGGAACAGAACTTGCATTTTCCCCTTTTACAACAGGGAAAAGGTTATCATCAGGGGTATAAAGCTGTAGGTTAAAGGTTAAATACCTTTAGACTATTATTGGTTAGGAGAGTTGACCATCTGGTGAAACAGGACCAACATACCTAGTTCCTAGACTACACCCCTCATGTACCTGAAGGCGGGGGCGGGGGGGTGTCGAGCTACTGTTTTTGGACAAGAGCTGATACTCAACTGTGCAAGAAAGAAAGAATCAACTGCTGAGGTTAGGTGGACAAGGGCATGTTAAAACCAGTATTGTAATGAGTGGCTGAGTTTGCAGGGGCATTATATAAAAGATTTGGGTGACAATTGACTTCTAGTGTTTTGTTTTCTCTGTCTAGATTGTCATTGTTCTTTGATTTATCCTTAAATCTCAGTTGGCTATAACCAATTTACTGCACATTTCGTACCATGCATTTTTTATTCCAAATATTATAGTACGCACTTCTGTACAGAAGCACTTTTACACCCAGAGAGTCCTCAGGTACCATTCTAAAACCTGCACAAAGCCACAGAATAAAGCAAGCCTCAGTTTACCTACTCTCAGCATAAACGCTGAAGTAAAGTCAGGTTTTTATGATGAGTTCCATTCACCGCTCACTGGACGGTTCTTTGGAGAATTCTATTTACGTGCTTATAGGGAAAGCAGCTGCTGCTGTTGTTGTCGCCTTTTGCCGTGAAAGAGAAATGCATTTTCTAGTTGATTGCTCAAACACACCACCTTCATTTGTTCTATTGCTGCCACCCTCCAGAACAGATTTTAGCAAAATGCTCCACAAACTTAACCACATAAACAATAACAGTTCTGATTTTCTTTTTGGCAAGGCTTCTTTGTAGACATTGTCATTCGGCGTGACTCACTTACAAAGCTGTCTGTTTATGTTCTAAAGGAGTCGCTTACATATTGTTTAGCACTGAATATAGGAAAAATAGACTTCCATGCTTCTGCAAGAAAACAAAATCCAGTTATTGGCAGAATGAAAATGCATAGAGACATCTTTTTGCATGGAGACTCTTTTTGTGGGGTTTGAAAATATGAAGGCTCTTGTCTCTCTGATCTTCATTTACATTCTCTAGATGTTGTTATTAACATTAGAAATCACTTATGGGGCATGACTAAATAATTTCTGTAGACGATATTCATACAGCGGGTAGGCCAGTGGGTGTCCAGAGAGGAAATAATGTAAAAGATGGCTCCTTTAATCAGACATGTATTAGATTCTCCCCATGTCTAAGTTATTTTAGAAGCATCGAGATGAATCATTCTCATTGCTTGTCATCAGAATTCTGATTGCAATTCAAAGTTATTGTCCAGCCTTGTACATCAAAAACATTTTTTTTTTTAGAACTGAGAGCTAAACTAAGCTAGATGACTTTAATGTTGTGTTGTTCTGCTAAATGTATACAGTATCAACAGTTTCTAAAGATCTCTGACCCCAAAAAGTTGAGTTTAGGTTCTAGTTTTATAATATTCATGTGTAATTACATAGTTAGTAAAGGATTTACATAGTTAGTACAGTAATACAGTGCAGTATAAAAACAAATGGCAATATATATTCCTGGCCATTGGCTAAAATGTCACAAAATTATGAAAAAAACTAAACAAACCAAAAAAAAAAAACTTTACACAAAACAAAGACCATACTTTTACATTGAATTCATTTTATACTAAACCATGTTCTATTCTATGTATCAGAATCAGGATTACTGGCCAAGTATGTTCACACACACATGTCTCTCTAGTACTGTACCAATATACACATAACTGACAGTCCACAATATACACAATGACTCCACATATACACAATACATACAGACCCTGTACAATATACACTCTACACAGTACACACAATATACACAATGACTCCACATATACACAATACATACAGACACCGTACAGTATACACTCTACACAGTATACACAATATACACAACGACTCCACATATACACAATACATACAGACACTGTACAGTATACACTCTACACCCTATACACAATATACACAACGACTCCACATATACACAATACATACAGACACCGTACAGTATACACTCTACACAATATACACAACGACTCCACATATACACAATACATACAGACACTGTACAATATACACTCTACACAGTATTCACAATATACACCACGACTCCACATACACACAATACATACACACACCGTACAATATACACTCTACCCCGTATACACATATATGGACAAATAATACACAGTTTACAATTATTTACAAACACAATATAAGGCAGTAGTGTTGAGGTAGAGGCAGTAGTGTTGAGGTAGAGGCAGTAGTGTTGAGGTAGAGGCAGTGCTGAAGTAGTACAACATTATTAGTATACATGGATGGGGAAGAGACTGTAGTGTATAATCTGGCATGTGAGTGAAACCAGTAAAAACTCAGGAAGAACAGGAGGAACTATGGTCCAGCAGATGATGTTACTGGTCAGCTGTTCTACTGAATACATATGAATACATATAAATCAAATGTACACTGGTTCCACACAAATGAAGCAAGTCGCACTCAAGTACTTACACATAGTAATTATGTAAATGTAAAATGTTTCATTCATGTGTACACATTTGAGCCAAGTAAATTTAAAGTGAAGTTAAATGAAGCAATTTGCAAGATGATGCAAACAGTCAACTTAACGCTCCAAACAATAAGGGGCAACATATCATCAGAAAGTTGTGGGGTAGACCCCTATCATGAGAAACAAGGGAAAGCGCAATCACTCCTGCACCCCTCAAACTTCTTACCCTTTACCCTTTAAGAGCAACTCCAGCAGAAAGCAGCATAAATGTAAGCTCTTCTTTTGATTTTACGTATATCATTTCTTTTTTTTTTTTTTTGCTGCTGAATGTGGATTCTTGCCAAGAGCGGGTCTCTGCAGTTGCTTGCCTAGAGCTTTGGATCATTCCAATTACTGATCCTTCCATTGGCTACCTATCCCTAAATCATCTACCTGGGAGCAGAACCTTCAGTATGATTGGCGGTAGAATAGGTCATCAGGGTAGCAGTTCTGTTTCTTCATTCTCTCATGTTGGACTTCTGGCAGGCTCACTACATTACAGTGACTCATTCTCTGGTACAAAGTGATATTATGAAACAGGACAGGCCAGAGCTAGCTGGTTAGCATGCTTGGGCACGACTAACTTTGGTAGAGGACTGGATATAAATCTAACCGCCTATGAATCAGACTACAATAATCAGATCAATTTTAATCATAGTGAAGTTTGATATGTCAAGATGCACCCGTATGTCATTGCATCCAACTGCTTGTGTTGGAGTCAGAGATCTGTACCCCTGTTCGCTACTCGTCATCTGATGTGCTCTGTGCATTGGAGCTTGTTCTGAACTTGGCCACAGCCGTAGCACTGCTTTTCTCCTCTCCTTCTAATTACCTTCTTCCTTTTCCAATCATCATTCGCCACTCTTCACGCAGAGTGGAGCGCTTCTATTCTCTGGGCTCCTTTCAAACTGGCGCCAGGCAGGAGCCCCTGTGGCATGTGAACGAAGGCTGCTTATGAGAGGGGGGTCCGCCATCACCCTGCATCATTCAAAATTCAGGAGTCCTGTCTGAGTTTTATTAGGCGGGACCCAGACAGGCGGGCCGTATCGCACGCCTCATACTGTGACAACGTTATTACAGGCGCCTGACACAGAGCAACACCGCAATAGAATTATGCCAAATGCAAATCGCGTTGGTGGTGTTATAATGTCATTTTTATTATTCTGGGCTAGCTCTGTGGATGACACTGGAAATTCATTATTTCGAAACGGCAATATTGCATTTTTGGACTTGAAGAGGGTGGTGGTGTGATTGGAGGGGGGGGGCTGGTGGATAAACTGGAAAAATCCCTCTAAGCAGGCACTGACACACGTTTCATCCCCAGCCGTGATCGTTTTGTGATGGCGAGCGGCTGGTTCTGACGTGGGGGAGTTAATGAGAGAGACAGACAAGAGAGAGTCTTTAGTTCTATTGACTTTGGTTGAGCCTGAGAGAGATGAAAGAATGTACACAAGGTCCACTTCAAGCTAGCCTCCCTATCGCTCTTGCTGGACATGACCGCACTGCAGATGCAATGCTACCCAATTTGAAAGTGTCTGAACTGTCTGGCCGTGCAACCTTAAAAGAAGAGGTGCCAAACTTTCTACATAACTTGAAGGTTCCGTGCATATAAGCCAAGAGAATTTAGGAAAGTTGGGGGGTCTACTTACAATGTACAAGGAAACAAATACATATTAAAGGAAACAAACAGCTTAACGTGTCATCAGAACCTTGACATATCGTCACTGTCCAAAGAAAAACAAGTATCTCCAAAATGGCTACTTTACAGGAGAGGGCAAAAACCTCCTTTAACTTAATGTAAGTCAATGGAACCAGACTTTTTTCCAAGTGATTTTGGGCCATTTCTGTTTGTCCATTCATCATGAAATTTCCACACAGTGTAAATAGCTGCGGCTGTGTTCAAATGATGCATAAAAGTAAAAATGGACAAAAATAAAAGGTACATGTTTTTCTTTGGACAGTGACGATTTGTTCTACAGGTCTCTACAGGAACTGTACTAGAGAGACGAAACACAATTCTACCCAAAGATATTCCCTCAGTTTGTGTTTTGATGATGGAGAGGTCTGCACATGCTTAATTACTAATCACTGCACCCGCCCCATTCAACCTGCGCCTGCATAACATCATGTGTGATTCTTGCTAGCACCAAAACCTACACCATTTTTGCTCACACCTCCCCACTTCACCCATATATCACACCCACCCACACCTGCCTACTTTAGGCTATGCATGTGGTCGTTGTCAGCTCATGCCTCTGTCTTCTGGTGTATAATGTGTCCATGCAAACTCAGTGACAGTAGTCATATGAGATTGCAAATAGCATTATGTGATGTCATTGCCCATGACAACACAACCTCTTCCTATTGAAACCTAAGGCTGTATTCGAAATGGCACATTACTATACTACAGTATACTACACATTACCATACTACAGCAGTATGTACTGCATACTGTATACGCCCCCTGTGTGTAGTATGCAGTACAGCAACAGGTTCTGATCTACAGTGTAGTATACTAATACAGTCACATGACCAGTTACCTCGCATTTGCACCTGTCATTACTGCATCCACTGTTTACAGCTAGCTGCTGCTAACGCTTCTCAGTTCAATTGTAATACGTTTAGCCTAGCTGTTAGCTACCCTCGGCTATTTCACTGTAAAACTGAACCTCTAAAGTGAGTTCATCTTTTATCAAACCTCAGACTGGTATATTTTAACTTTCTGAAGCTCATTCTGATGAAAACATCCCCCTCTACATCTACAGTCACTACACCCACATTTATACTCGGAGTTGGCTGTGTTTTTTTCCCTAGTGTTACCTCCCTCCATTTTCTCTGGCTGAAGTGCATGATGGGATGCAGTACACCATGAAGATAACTCCCCCTGTATACTAGAGACTCTAACTGGAGTAGAACACCATCCGGGTGTCTTTAGTGCACTACAGATTTACAATTTGCTTGCATACTACAAACTATATACTACCTTTAGGTAGATTTAGTACACGAGTAGTATGCAGTATGCCATTTTGAATACAGCCTCTGACTGGAGTAGTACACCATCCAGGTATCTTCAGTGCACAACAGATTTACAATTTGGTTGCACACTGCATACTACATACTACTTTTAGCCAGATTTAGTACGTGAGTAGTATGTAGTATGCTATTTCGAAGTCAGTTGGACACAATCTTTGTGACTGAAGTTCCTGCCACAGGTTCTTGCCATTTTGGTCCAAAATCAAGGTCAACTGGGCTTGCTCAGCATTGTTATTCATGCTACAGACCACAGTTGAATGGTGCTCAATTGCATGATGAAGCACACCAGTCTGGAAGCATCTGCTCTCATAATGTGTCTCCACTGTACTGGAGTTTTAATTTATCAAGTGTCTGTAGGTTGCAGAGTGATAGCTAGTAATTTGTTTTTTGCTATTATCTTCTGGATGAGGTCATTAATAGGGATTAAATGGTGTGTGATAATTAGCTGGATAGGGCTGTAGGGTTTTGAGAGATGGCTGTTGGGTTCAAGGACGTATCTTTAAACATCACAGTGGTTGGGACACAGCAGGGTGGTGAGGGTATTTAATGATTAAACCTGAGGGCAGATAAAGGACTGTCATGCCTTACTAGTGGGAAATATAAGACAACGTAGGTGTAGTTTACGCTAATCCTTACCATAGCATCATTTCATCATGTTACTGAAGATACCAAACAATCCATATTGAAGAAGTGCAGAGTTGTGCTGTGCTTTTCTATAACAATACTTAATTTAAGATGAATTGCTTATTTCAATGCTTTAAAAGCTATACCAGTGACTCAGCAAGTAACTTCTTACATCATGTTGGATTTGGCCAATGCAACACAAGTCTAGAATGACCACATACAGCACTGCTGGTAGTGTCTTCCCTAGTGTGCCCTCTGTTTGCTGTCTAGGTCTGAAATAAATACACTATTTGCCCAAAAGTATTTGAACACCCCTTCTAATCACTGAGTACTACAACCTTGCCATTCCAAACCAGTGTTCAGTAACAAGCATTCAGCCATGCAGTCTTCATAGTCAAACGCTGACAGTAGAATGAGCTGTACTGAAGAGCTCAGCGACTTTCAACATGGTGCCATGAGTGTATGATTCCACCTTTTTTTAACACATATATTTATTGGATTTATAGGGACCCACTCCCTATTACAGCCCCTGATTTCAGAAGAAGTGTTGATTGAACCACAAGTCTACCAACATCTAGATATCTTGTCATTTGAAAGAAATACCTCCATTTAAATTGAAGTGTTTGACAAAAACTGAATTATGTGCTGTATGTTGTCAGGTAGAATGGCATTTTACCGTTGGCTTGTAATACTTGACCAAACTGGCAACAGTAGCAGTGAGATGAAGAGAAACACAGAGGTCAATTTCATTGTTAAAAAGCTGCACTCAGCTGGTTTTAGCCCTTTGGCCTGAGTCTGAAAAGAAACATGTTTTAGCACTTTGGCCTGGTGCTCTATACAAACCCTGCAGCAATCTCAACCAATGCTCACATTATTTGCAATGCCTGGCAATTTTGTCCAATCACTACATTATTTGTGCAATAAACTATTATATTATAAGTGCTTTCACAATCATTCTAAATGTGCAGCTTTTGTGCTTTTATGCTGGGAAGCCATGGATAATGCAGAGAGATGACCACATTTGCCAACAATTATTCCAGTTAAAGATGAGGCAAACCAATTCCTAAACATTGTACATGAAAGGAAAATGTTTTATTCACCATGCAACAGGTAAACTGACAATAGACCATCAGTTTTCTATCATGAAACATAAATTTAATATGATTTTCAGTGCACTTTTGTAGATGATATTGCTCTGTGGTAGTTACTGGTGCAGGTCCTGGGTTCAGAGTAGGCTGGTGCAATAGGGGAACCAGGTATTGGTAATGACTGACAAGTACTTTTTTAAGTCAGTAAGTTTTGGGGATGGAAGGGAATGATCGACTATTGTCCTCAAAAGCTCATTGGACAGACAAAAAAAACAAAACAAAACAAAACAAAAAAAAACGGACAGAGTCACCACTGACTGAAACATACTTAATAGTGTGTAATACCTCCACAAGCACAAATAACAGCTGCAATTCGATTTGGCGTGGACTGGACAAGTTTCTGGATGTAGGCCACATCAATGTTCAGCCACTCCTGCATCAAAGAATTGTACAGTTGGGCCAGATTTGGTGGATGCCGTCCCTGGCACAATTCTGGGGAGAGTTTCCTGAACACTGGGATTTTAGCCACTGCTGGTAGACACATATGACCGTATGCTTCCATACACCTGCAGATTCAGCTACTTCCTTCACACTTTGGTCTTTGACACGCTCCCAATGCAATCACTCCTTTCAGGCAATCATTAACATCTGCTTTGGAGCCATTTTCTACACATCCAATGAGACATTCACTGCATTGTACCACCTCTTCTCAATCTATGAATCCCGTCACTCACACCCAGTAGGTATTTTTAACCCCATAATTCTCATACAACGCCATCTGCAGGAGCCTATAGTTACTACCATGTTAAACTTGNATTTTTATTTTTTGGCATCATTTGATCACATGAGCTGCTGTTTACATTGGGTGGACATTTCATGATGAATGGATCACCAGAAATATCCAAAACATGCTTGGAAAAACGTCTGGTTCCATTGACTTACATTCAAATTCAATCAGGTTTTTGCCCTCTCCTGTAAAGTTGCCATTTTGGAGATACTTGTTTTTCTTAGGACAGCGACGATATGAAGTCTTATTGTTTTATTGTCAAGAGGATGTGTATTTTACTGGACATTAACGCCATTTTACTTCAAATATTGAGAAAGTCCATTCCACAATGAAGCATTTCAGCTTGTAAAATCACATGAAAACACTGTGTAATTCCATGTGTTGTAACAATAGCATGACTACAGTACAGCAGAATGGCAGGAAGATCACCAATTAAGAGCAAAGTGTGTTCCTGCAAGCTTCGGTTGTTTGCTATCTGGGTTAGGGATTCTTCCCGAAGCATTCTCAGCACATAAAATTGGTAACTTTGCCCCTTTTTTGTTTGTCCATGTTGTTCCAGCAGCTTGAGTGAGAGTGAGTGTAGCCCATTACTGGCCAACGTAAATGCCACTCCATCTCTGGCTGTAATGGCCATTCGGCTGCACACACAAATTTGCGGAACACAGAGAAATCCATCTTACACCATCAAACAGATTGAGCTGTGGAGCAAGCACTCATTAGGAACTGGTTAAGAAAGAAAAGAAGGAAGGGAAAACACTCTGTGTGAGAAATGGGGTATAATAGGGGGACCCAGTTACAAACCTTCAAAATGTATGACGTGTATGTATGTGCAAGTTCTTGGTGTTGCTGTTTCTGTATTTAGCTCTTCCAGAGGACCAAATACCAAATATTCTGATACAAAAACATGAAAGTGATGATTGTCCAAGCAGGATATATATATATATATATATATGACAAGCATGCATATAGAACTGTAGTATTCATTACACATTAATAACGCATGTAAAAAACAATTGTAGTAGTTACTGTTAAAGGTATATCGCAGTAGAACAGCTTGTGTAATTACATATGTGTATCTTTGGAGTGCACAAAAATGTAGGTAATAACATTTCATACACAGATAATCAGATAATAACACCTGTTATAATCAGAAAGTTGTTCTTGAAAAAATCGTCAGTTCACTCTTTACACAGGTTTAATTACATAAGAGAACATGTGCTATATATGCAGTGTTTGGATACACATGTGTTGAGTTGATACACACGTGTGAGTACAAAAACAACAAATAATACATCACCAGTATTTCCATTGTTGTTGCATGCATTGGTATGGTGTAATTACACATTAATTAGACATTTATTAGAAGATATTACTTAATTTAAAGTGGGATCATTTAGACAATAGAAATAATATGGAATTAATAATTACTACTGAGCAAGAATTTTTGGTCTGTCATTTGTCATTGTCACTAATAACCGATTAACGATGCCTGAAACAACAGTGTAACTCCTGGTGATGTGTTCAGTGTTAGAGATGTGTTACATCTTCTCCTGTAAAATTCACTGAAGTTGATATACATGTGTATTTACATAAGCTATAATTCACATCACCACAGTCCAGGAAATCTCACTGATAAACCCCAGATAAACTCTGGTAATCAGGACAGGCCATCAGTAGCAGAACAGGCCACAGAACCCTCTCAGGTGGTAGGCACCCTGATGGTAGTGACATCACAACCCCAAAGCCCTGGCTGCATGGACACACACTTTACAATGCCTCCAGGCCACCATGGTGCTCTGCAGTCAGGTCCTCATGGCCAGCCACCATGCAGGGGTACATGCCAGCCAACATCCAGGCATCCTGCAGTCGAGCTCCATTACTGAGCCTTGTTGTACTCCCTCTGCCAGCATCTTCACTGCTGCTCCCTCCACAGTCCTCGGCCAGGCTCGGGCCTCTCTTTCCATTTTGCTTAGTTGTTTTTGGTAGCACCATTCCTCTCCAGTCTGCTGTGTGGTGCCATCCCACTTCTGACTTTTGGCAAAGAGGACACAGGAAGCATTTCAGCCTAGTAAACTGGAGTTTGGGCTTAATATCCCAGGTTTGGCAGTAATGCTGTGTCAGAAACGTATGTACGTATGTACGACGACTGAATTGAGGCCAACCAGCCGTAGCCCAGTCCAAAGCCTTAACGGTGAGACGGGAAACAATAAATGCAATCTTAGACTGATCAGAGCTGGGAGTAGTGTTACTAAAAAACACAGAGCATTGTAACAAAAAAACGCTACACTTATCAGGAGTGCCATCAAACTTGTCAGGTTTGCTTACAGGCATTGTAGGAACCTGGCTAGATGAAGGGTCAGCAGGAGGAACATCAGGACGTATAACACCAAGAGCTTGTAACTGTGAGGTTAACCCCTGGAGGCTAGTGAGCAGTTGCGACATTTGGGTCTTCTGTTCAGTTTGTTGAAGAGTCAGAGGACTCACCGACTGATTAACCATGTCAAGGAGCTGTTGGTGTTGTCCAAGCGTTTGTCCCTGATGATGTAGCACTTGCTGAAAAGCCTCGTTATCCGCCATCCTCTATAGGGAGAAGTATACTGTCAGGGTCTGACGGAAACAGGACGCGAGCAGATCCAAAGGAGACAATCCAAAAAGCAGAAACCGAAAAACAGGAGGAAGGTCAAAAACACGACAAACAGAGCAAACAGGGCAAAAGCAAAAATCGAAGTCAATATCGAGGTCATAAACGTAGACTAAGGCTTGGTACGTACTGAAAACAGAAACGATACTTCGCAATGAGAGAAACAAACAACACAGCTTAAATAGGAAGTACAACAGGTGTTACAATCAATACTCGGGTGAGGGTGATTTGTGATTGGCTGCCGGTTGGGAGCGGATAGTCACGTGATCGCTAGGTGGATCTTGGGAAATGGAGTTTGCGGCGTTGTTAACCCGTGATGGGCTGTAAGAAAGTGTGACATGCTGTTACAGTTGCAAAAACAAGTTAGTAAACCCATCAGAATTACCTGGATTTTTGCATTTGTTACTAGTAAACAAATCAATAATTCAGTCATTTCATCCCTGCAGACATGTTTCAGTTAATTTCTGGAATGTCTTGTTTGCACAGCCCTCATACCACACCATTCCGATAGAGTCTGGATTCACACTTGGCCATTCCAAAAGACAAATCTTCTTCTTTTTCAACCATTCTTTAGGTGATTTAGGCCCTTATTGTCACATCACCCCACGTCTCTTCATTTTGAGGAGGCCATGGACTTCTCATTAGCTTTGGTTTTCTTCTGGAATGTGGTGGGTGTCTCTCTCGAAGATGCTGCAAATTCAATTAAACTGAATTCACATTCATGTTGCCCTTTTTTTCCCTGAGCCCTGGCCACCACAAAATATATGTGCACAGACCTCTGTGTGTGTGTGCGTGTGTGCGTGGGCCCGAGCTTGACTCTAGTAATGTAATTCAAACGAATTTTCCTGGCCTGGCTGTCATTCCTCATAGTCCACACTGCCCATATAGCAAGACTCCTCATTTCATATTCTGGTTCTGGTGACGCATATGCGAGAGAGTGCATGAGAGAGAGAGAAAGAGAGAGAGAGAGAGAGTGAGCATGTTCCATTCTCTCCTGGTGCTTGCCTTGGAGTACTGAGCATCTCCGCTAGCCTCTATGACACACACTGACAGCAGGATATGGCGCTGGCTCACACGCTCTCACTCCTGCTGTCTGTCTGTCTGTCCTCTCCTACCCTGCGGATTTCTCGTTTGATGCATCAGCTTTAAGTAGCATTTAAAGTTACAGTTATCCGGGTCGACGCCAAGCTAGGAGAAATCATCCGTGTTTTTTGACACTAATACAGAAGCCCCAGTAGGACTCCGGCTAGGTGGAAGCGAGATTTGGCCCCGGGGCAGTAGAAACAGTGCCGGATGACCTTTCTTTCCCCCTTTTCTCTTACAGGTAATTATCAACTTTGTAGTGTCAATTCCTTGACGCTGGGATGTAGTCCTGAAGTGGCACAAGCCGGCGTGAGTGACAGTTAATATCTGCAAGATGTTTAGCATAGCAGAGAAGCCTGACAGCTTAGTCTGAGGCTGCCGCTCCGCTATCCCTTCCCGGCTGTCATCTCACTGTAATAATATTCCTGCAGCCACCACTCTCACGGCCCACCAGCACTGCTTTCAGTTTGACGCATGCGCAGGTGTATACTTCACCGAAGTGATGCAGCTCGTTTCATGTGAGCTGATAACCCAATACATTATGACCACTACCAAATGAAGTGGATAGCATTGATTACCTCATAACAACAGCCCATATCTAGGTCTGGGATATATTAGATGGTAAGCGAACAGTCAATCAGCCATCATAGCTGATGGACCACATAGGTGTGAAGACCTGAGCAACGCTGACAAGACCAAAACTGCTACAGCCAGCATCTCCAAAATGGCACAGCTTATGGGGTACCTACCGAGGCTGCATAGACCAGCGGATCAGCCCAAGCTAAACCCTGTCCACTGTTTTTAGATGGTAAGTGAACATTCAGTTATAAAAGCTGATGCACAGGTGTCAACACCTGAGCAACGTTGACAAGATCATAATTGCTTTGCCAGATGACGGGCACCAAGTTGCATATAGGGCTGCAGCCCAAGCTAACCCCTGTCCACTGTTCGGAGGCAATTACAGTGGGCACCATGATAGTCTAATGCGTCCCATTTTGTGTTACATCACGTGGATGGCCGGGTAAGTCTGTGCCGTGTACCTAGGAAAGTGATGGCACCATGAGGGAAGCCGTTGGAGGGAGGGTGATGCTCTGGGTCAATTTGGCATGTGCAACCTACCTAAACATCATTACAGATGATGTTTCATGGCAGTGTTATTCCACGCTGGTCGTGGGCTCTTTCAGCAGGATAATGCATCTTGCCACACTGCACACAGTGATTTGATAAAGGAACAATATGAGTGGTTCAAGGTGTTGCTCTAGCTTCCAAATTCCCAAGATCTCAATCTGATAAAGAATCTGTAGGATACGTTCGAACAAGAAGTCCAATCCACAGTGGCGCCACACAGGACTTCCAGGATCTGCTGCTAAAGTTATGGTGCCAGATACTGCAGGACATCTTCAGAGGTCTTGTAAAGTCCATGTCTCAGTGGGTGAGAGCTTGTTTGTCAAAACTTGGAGGACCAACACCAAATTAGGCATAATGTTTGTCCTCATTGGTTGGTACTGCATGCTAACATGCCACACTCATCGTCAAAAAATAGTTGCACTAATAGCTGCACCCAGAAGGACTCAACCAACAGGAATGAAACTTGGTGGGTAGGTTTGACATTGTAAGACATGCAAATGATTCAAGTTTCACGCTGGGCCACGCATGTGACATAAACAAGGACGGGCCTTATCACTGTACCTGACTGACCCAACAGCCAAGATTGTGGACATTCAGGGAGCAGTGATGGCCTCCATGAGTCATCCTCCCGGACTGATGACTACCACTTTTGTTCTGGTGGAGACGACCAACAAATCATTCTGAGAGCTTAATAAATATTGCCCATACCAGTCTAAATTAATCATCATTAATTGTTCCTGGTAACCTTTATCTTCCTTCCCAACAGCACTGCAGACCCACACTTCCTTCTTTGTTCAACATTTTTTTTTTTTTGGAATTGAATCGGAATTTTATCAGATACATTTCCATTGGCTGCCTGCACATCCATTTTTTTTATCATCAATCTGACAGGAAACACAACTAGAAAGCAACTAGAAGCTATCACTTGCTTACTCTGTGCATTGACAGCAATGAACTTTTCAGGGCCTAGTGTAGTCACTGGACTAAATTTTTTTCAAAACATCCCATCTTTAAAACTTAGCTAAGACTTATGCGACAGATGTGAATATCACTCTCACAGTTCTCCTCTGGATATGTGGTAACATTGAAATGAAGCCTATATATATATATATCACCATCCTTTTATTGCGGTATTATGCTATTATCATAATACTGTATTTTTATAAATGCTAAGTAAATAAACTATATTGCCAGTAGGTCAACCAATTGTGCTGTTGCGGACTTCTGGCCATAGATGGTTGCAGCACCACCAGGGATCAAAATCTCCTGATGACAGGACCAATACTTACCTCAGTTCACTGTATGACTTTGTCAGAAAGCTACTTAGCTATTATTTAGTCATTAGATGCTTTATTGAGATGCTCTGTTTTGTAATGAATGTCTGTTCAGTGCTTTGGATATTGAGCTGTAAAAGTACAGAAGCTTTAGCTTTGATAGCTAGATAACTGTATTACAGATCATGCTAAAGTTGGCTCATATTAATATTACAACACTGACTAATTAAAAAAAAACACACAAAATGTAGTAAATGATAGTAAAATCATGCATATTAAGTTTTATGTAGTCAATTAGCAAAACCCGGTGACAATACTAGTTGGTAATAACTAATAACTAAGAGTAATAAAGCAATAACTCACATATATTTTTAGAATTATTAGCCATTTTTCAATATCGGGTAGGCGCATAAAGGTGATGCAACAGACTATGAGTATGAGTGCAGCCAACAGATCTCTTTATCCAGAGGTTCCCAACCATTTTAATAACATGCAAGATAGTGAGGGTGTGTGTGTGTGTGTGTGTGTGTGTGTGTTGCATTGTGCATTATTAGCCTATGCTTTGGTGTTGTCAAGGAAATGGCACATTAACGGGATGACCTTATAGCCTCATTTGCTAGCATCTCCCAGCATACCACATGTAATGGATCTGGGAGATACGCATCCCCAGTGGTGATAAATGTGTGTAGCTCTCATCTTTATTTCTAATAATGCTTTTAAATCCTCGGTATCATTTTCAGTCTTGACCTGACTTTGGTGTTTTGTCTGTTTTGCAGTGCCAATGAAAGGTTTGTTTCCATCAACTGACCATGCATGCGGCTGTACAGGGACATGATATATGCAGATGTATTTACACTCATCATCAAAAGAATTGTTGCACCCAGAAGGAAGTATTGCATTGCCGTGCTATTAGTAAAGATAAAGGTTACCAGGAACAATAAATGATGATAAATTTAGACTGATATGGACAATATTTATTGAGCTACACATACAGAAGCAGTGTTTCTTAGTATTGCATTGAGCCACCATATTGGCATGGAGTTGTAGAGGTTCCTAATGGTGACCTGCAATAATCCATTCTATGCAGCCTGGATATTCTCACACAGTTCCTGCAGATTTTGAGGTAGGGGTGGAAGTGGAGTGACACCAGGCCTTTTGGATGTGCGACACATGACAACAAACCGGTCATCTTGGTGCTGACCACGATGCCTCCACACCCGGATTTGTTGGTCGTCTCCACCAAGACAAAAGTGGGACTTGTCACTGAAGATGACCCGCTACCATTCTGTGACAGTCTGGCACGATACCATTGCAGTCTTTGGTGATGTGCCAATGGTTCTGGCCTTGTGTAGGTCTCCCAGATCCTTCATGTCACTGTTGCTTGCCTTCTTCTATCCACTGCCACCAACAGATGCGACTCCTCTCCAACTCTTCCAACTGATCAATTGCTTTCGAACTCTTCTTTGAGGCATACTTCTCTTGCAAAGGATGCTACCAACACAGCAGCCAGAGGGGAATGGAAAGCATGTCCAACAGGACAACCTCTATTGTCAGTCAGGTACAGTGATTGTGCCCGTCCTTCCTCGCGTCACATGCACAGCCGAACATGAAAGTTGAATCATTCACAATGTCTCATGATGTCAAACCTACCCACCCAGTTTCATTCCTGTTGGTTGACTCCTTCTGGGTGCAGCTATTTTTTGGATGAAAGTTGTATATTAATTAATATTAATATTCATTAAATTAAATTAAGACTACTGCTCAGTGCTACATTGTAGCGACCCTGTACCAAATGATTCATGGCTGACACCAGTCCGAAGCCCAGGTTGGGTACGCCTACCGGTTCCCATAATATTGACTGAGGTAACCACATGGGATGTTATTGATTGTTACACTAAAGAACCAGAATGAGCATCATTGTGGATGAGTAGCACACATGTTTCAAGTGAATTAGAGGAGGCGACAGCCAGCCTAGCTCAACTTCTTCCCTCCTTCCCTTCTCAAGAACCAAGAAGAACATCATTGTTCTCCTGTCCACATACAAGTATACAGTGGGTTGCAACTAGATCACCAGTTGGGCCTGGTCCTCGCAAACTAGACAAAGCCAATGCTTTTTGGACCACACGGTACAAGTGTCCACAACTTTTATGGTGCACCCATTGCTGGCACAGGCTTGTAAAATCTCCATAGGAAAACACTGCCAATAGGATGGTGCTCTCTGGGGCCGCAGCACATGAGCCTAAGGGCATAAAGCCCCCCAGCGCTGGGCTGTGGAACAATGGAACTGCATTCTCTGGCAATACACTTACAGTGTTGTTTTTGATCCAACCCTGAGTAAATTATATGTAAACCATAGGAACGAGAAAAAGAGCGGGCCAGTCAAGGGAGCGCTAAAAATGGCAGGACAAATGCTTACCCCATCATCTTCTTTATCTCTTGCCGTCATCCCCTGAGGAAAGCTGGAGCAGGCCTCGCTTCAGACAAGCTCCGCTATCTCCTCCAACCAATTATTTGATTACGCAGAGAGCCGCTTGGGCGATTTAGACGGCTAATGACCAGACCAGCCTGGACCGGAGTGGGTTAAGCCTCCCAATAAAAGAGGAATTAGAGGCACCAAGAAGCTTCAGAGCGCGTCCCTTGGTTTTATTTGTCATTTTAATCGGGATGAAGGCGATATTGAAGTAGAGAAGTTAACCCTCCACTCGGCTCCTGCTAACGTTCAGGCTTTTGAGGAGAAAGATAAAGGGAACGTGTTTCATTTAAGTAGATTTTGAATGAGTTATTGCTTCACCCAATCTTTGGGTTTAGAATGAGGCTGGTTTCTCACAGGTACTGACCACTTTGTCATTTTTTATGAGCCTATAATGAAATGAAACAGTGGGTCCCTAAACCAGTTCTGGAGAACCCCCTGCCCCTGTACGTTTTGGTGATTCCCTGCTAACACATTCTTTTCAGCTCAGGAACGGTTTTAAAATAGTTGATTCATTAGATGTTGGGGGGGCGGGGGTGGGTGGGTATAGAGAGATAGCAGGGGTGTTCTAGAGCTGGGAATTTCAACTAACCATTAAAGGGGGCATACTCTCAACTGTAATAGTCTTGTATTTTAATATTTATAACTAGATCCCCAAGGTGAAGTTTGCATACGAAAAACAGTCATTATTCATTTATACATGATCATTATCCAACCTGTATTTATTCAGTAGAATTTACGGTGCCATTAAAAGGCAATGGTTCTTCATAATCACATTAAAATGTAAAGTCATTGAAACTGGTTTGATGTAAAAAGCTTCATTCTGAAAAAAGGAACAGTCTACAGTGGAAATGATTGGAACCAGACATCTGTAGAGTTTAAAGAGGAATTCTACTGTTTGCCATGATTAAGATGAATATAATTAATGCAATTAATGCAGTAAAATGTTCCTTGAATTGCTACCAACTGTTGGGATAGGAACTAGATTGTAATGTCTGACAGACATAACTCAACGCGAGCAGAGCTAAAAGCAAGGCAAGATTTAATGTGAGAACAGGTCAGTAGGCTCCGCAACAAAACCAGGGCAAACATACCAAAAGGGGAAAAGACAGATCCAGAAACCAAAATACAAGCCAGGGTCGGAAACCAAACAGAGCAAACAGTCCAGCAACTAGGTTAGAGGGGAAAACCAAAAGACAAAAACCAAAGTACAAAACCGGGTCAAAACCAGAAAGCAAATGGAGAATAACCCCGAGAACTGCTCAGCAAGCAACAGAGCTGACAATACCTCGCAAGCACTGAGCATTACACAAGCCATGAGATTACACACAGGTGAGTGTGATCAGTACTGGGGAGAGATGATCAGGAAAACTGTGATTGGTGCTTTGCGGACATGTGATGATGACATCATGAGGTGGTGGATTGTGGGAAGCGTAGTTTGGAGTGTTTGAGGTGGAAGGAGAACCCGCTAACGTGACACAGATGTCTGACCTATCCATTGCTCTAAAAGCTATTATTGAAAGTGTTATGAATAAGCTGTATTGCAATGTTGCAGTAGTTTCAAAAAATTGCATGCTAGTTATTTATGGTGTAGAAATACATGTAGGGCAAAAAGAACATTTATGTTTCAGATTTATGACTATTTTTAGCAATGTTACATATATACTGGTTATATACTGGTTATAAAGAAAACCTGATTTGGTAAGTTTGCTAATTGTTACATTTGTTACATTTACTGTCCTTTTTGTTGGCTACCTGCTCTTAAATAATCTAACCACCAGCAGAACCTTCAATATGATTGACCAGAGGTTAGAATACGCTGTAGAATACGGGCAGTCAGGGCTGTTTTTCTATCCTTTCATGTTGGACTTATTCATCTCAACACTGCAGCAACTCACTATCGCCTCTTGAGTTACAAAGTGGCATTATGAGACTTCAGTAGATATCTCTGGAACCCAATATATTGATGTCTTTGACACACCGTCACCACTGTTATTTCTTCATGTTCTGTTGATAATTTGATGCATTTTGGAATGAGGTTTTCAATCAATATCTTACAAATTTGACCAATATTTACATACCATTTCAAACATTTCAAACCAAAATGAAAAAATAAATGAATAAACCAACATTGCAAATCCATTCTTTATAAGCTCTTTCAAGTGTCTCAACTTTTCTTGGTCTATGCTACCCAGAAACTGCCAAAAACCAATGCCTTAGATAATCCAGACAAAGCCTCACCAAAGTCTGAAGCAACACTGTGCAATGTGTTTCCTCATGACCCTCATCTTTTGCAGAGGTTGTGCTTGTTTTAACCTTAACTCAAAATGTTAGAGGGTGAAACACAGTCTCAAAAATGACACTTTGCCCTCTGCGGGCTGTGAATGCAGGACACAACTAGGTGGACAGCTAGACGCTGGTTGCATAGGAGTACTGGCTCATTATTTTGGATATTACATTAGATTGCAACTACGCAAACTGTCCACTCGCTTAGCTGAGTAATTATTTAAGTGTCTCCAGGCGGATTACAACTTACAGTGTCCTTCAGTAGCCTAAAGCACATTTCCAGATAATGTAGCATCTGATGAACCGTCTATTAACAAACCTGCCTTTTTGATTTCATCTAGAGTCATGGCCATTGCTCAAGGTTTGTACTTCTGCACTGGGCTTAAATTCTCGTTGCTTTGTTCTCCAGCTCAGGCAAATTGCTCTCACTTTCTACACGACAAATTCAATGTTTTGAATTAGAAGTTGTGGTGCTAATGAAGGTGGAACTGCTTGTCTCTTCAGTCTCTTCAGTGCCAAATGCTGAGCAAAGCTGCTTGATATTGTCCAAGGTTTGAAACACTATCCTGAGGGAACATCTCTGAATGAAAGTTGCCCATGATCTAGTTAAGGATGTGAGCAGTTGATGCGTAGTTGGCTTCGTATTCACAGCTTGTATTATCAATGTTCCAATTCACCTTAAATGGTGTCACAGTTACAGTACCAGTCAAAAGTTTAGGCACAGCTGCTACTCATATAAGGTTTCCTTATTTCTAGCTTTGCTTTAGAGTAAAGGTGAAGACATCAAACTATAAAATAGCACTCATAGAATTATGCAGTCCACCTTAAAACGCTCCAAAATGGAACTTTACATGAGGATAAAACAGCTTTCTTAACCTGGAATGGAGGTCAATATAACAACCTGAAAATAACCCGAAAGAGTAACTAGAGCTTCTGAACTGTACAGAAAAGGATTTAGTTTTACACAACTAAATATATATTAGCAGAAATATAATACTGTGGTACATCAAGAGTATATGTGGTATATCAGGATATGTATTGTTCAGACTCTCATCAGTTGGAAGTGTTAAGTGTAAGCCTGTAGAGTCTTTAAGATCACCAACAACATCCATTTACACAGCTGTAGCATTTAAGAAGCTGGGGAATAGAAAGCCAATTTCAGCCTCATTTAAAGATGAACTCCAAACATGCCGGTTAACAGCTTTGTTACTTGGAAAGGGTACAATATATTTCTGCACATAGTCTTCCTTTTTCATTGCTGTTGTATCATTGTGAGGAAATTTTAGGGGGGCAAAAATACTGAGTCATGACTGTTCCCTATCAATTTAGGATTTTGGAATTGCCCACTTTTACCAACCTCTTTTGTAAATCCGGGATTCATATTTCAAGGAGGAGAGAACGGTATTTGAGGATCACAGTGTGTCAGTTCGATGTACTGAACGATCCTTACTCCACTACACTACCAGTCAAAGGTTTAGACACACCCAACTAAATGGATGTGTTTGGTGATCTTAAAGACTCTACAGGCTTACACGTAACAGTTCCAACTGAAGAGATTTCTGAAACAGTAAATATTGTGATATGCCATATATCATTGCTGTTCAATGAAAATTCTATCTCCATTTTTGTTGATTTTTAGTTTTACGCATCATCTGAACACAGTAGCTGCTGTTTACACTGTATGAAAATGTCATGATGAATGGACCAACAGAAACGGCAGAAAATTGCTTGTAAAAAGTCTGGTTCCATTGACTTACATTAGAATTAAATTAGGTTTTTGCCCTCTCTTGTAAAGTTGCCATTTTTGAGATGCTTCTTTGGACAATGATGATATAATCTTAATGCATCACCGTATTACTGCCATATCCCCCCTCTCTAATATATATTTTGTTGCGCAGCTTTTCTCTTATATCTTTCTTCTTCTTTCTGCAATGTTTTAAAGTTCCCCTAGTTCCCCTTTAAATTTGGTGAGTATTCATGATGGACAGACCAACAGGATTGGCCCAAAATGTCCAAAATTGGTCCAAAATTGATTTAAAAAATAATGTTATATGGCCTTCCATTGCAAGTTAAGAAAGCAGTTTCATCCTCCTGTAAAGTTCTGTTTTGGAGGTTTTTAAGGTGGACTGCATAATTCCGTGAGTGCTAAAGTAAAGCATAAAGTTAAAAGTAGGGAAACCTTCCATGAGTAGCCGTGTCTAAACTTCTGACTGGTAGTGTATGCCAATGTACATACAGTTGTCCATTCTATGGCGCCTTTAAGACGAGATCAGGGATTCCCCCAATGGGAAATGGTTGACAAGGGCTTGTTTAAACAGTCTTCAAACGGAGGGCACGGTAGTGCGCTTCACACAAAAATGAATCTGCTGACAGTGAGTGACTGAAAGGGCTGTCAGTGCCACCCAGTCTCTTTCCCACATCATTCAGAGTCCTCTCAGCAGCTCGCCGTGCCTCCAGGGAGAGAAGCCAACGCCACAGGGACCCCTTTTCTATTATTTAGAGGCGAATAATATTTGATCACAAACGGCTCTGGTGAAGTGTGAATGCCCTGCAGGCCTGCTGACTGACTTGTGTCAGTGCTAAAAGGTTCTGTGCTGTGGGCCTGAGCGTAGGCCTTGTACACAGGAAGCTCTGTGCCAGAATGACACCCAACCTGTAATTTATGTTTCAATTGGCTCAGATTAACACCGCAACCCTGTAGTCATAGCAACAACCCCAGCAGATATTTACCTGAGGTGCTATAAGTGTCCAGCCAAAAAATAGTGAGTGGGGTGATGTGTTTGTACCCATGTATGGCTCCTATATGTGTCTATTTGTTTTGAGATACAGTACTAGTCAAAAGACACACCCAACTAAATGGATGTTGTTGGTGATCTTAAAGACTCTACAGGCTTACACTTAACAGTCCCAACTGATGAGAGTCTGAAACAGTACATATCCTGATATACCACATATACTCTTGATGTACCACAGTATTATATTTCTAATATACACAGTCAAGTCACATTATTATGACCATAATATCCAGAATAACTGCAGTGTGCAGCACAGACAGCAGTTACAAGGGCTGGGAGTGACTCAGTAAGGTCCTGGTAGGTTGTCATAGGTATCTGAAACCATGCTGACTGCAGGGCATCCCACACCTGCTGGCGGGTGCGTTGGGGATGATCCATAGAGCGAACATGACGATCAAGGTGGTCCGACCTGGGACCAAGTCTGGGAAATTAGAGGGGCAGGGTAGTACTTGGAAGTCTTGGTCATGCTGTTCCAACCACCGTCGGACATGTCGCATTGTCTTGCTGGAAGATCCCACCCACCCCAGCAAAGACAAACAGCATGTATGAGTGTACATGATCTGCAAGGATGGATTCATACGTTCATTCATTCATTGAGAGTGCCTTCCACATGGATGAATGGGCCCCCAGAGAGCCACAAAAAGGGACTTCCTTCATGAGCTACGTGCTGCTGCCATAGAAAGTAGGAAGTGGTCATAATAATGTGACTCGACTGTGTAGATTTTGTTGCATGTAAAACTTTTATCTCTTTCTTTTTGCACAATTTAAAAGTTCTAGTTAGAATTGGTCTAGAATTTCCAAAATTGGTCCAAAATTGCATAGAAAAAAGTTTTGTTATCGACCTCTATTGCAGGTTAGGAAAGCTGTTTTATCTTCATTTTAGAGTTCCATTTTAGAGCAGTTTTAAGGTGCATAATTCTATCAGGCCTAACTAAATTCTCCCAATTCTATGACCCGACTTCAAAAAAAACTCAACTAGCAATTGGAAACATAACAGTCAATATTAAAAGAAGCTGTGTTCAAAGAGAAGAGTCCAAGTTTAGTTTTTTTATTTTTTTCGAGCTGAGCATTAAGGCATTTCCTTCCGGGACAAATGCAAATGCGCCACAAAGCATACTCAATTTATACAGTCTTCTGGGTGACAGAAAGCCCACCTCCTTCTTTCTATTATTATTATTATTTATTTATTTATTTATTTTACATAGGAACATCTTCAGTTAGACACCATTATCTCTCTTCAATAAGGTTTATTTATGAACGGTTATATCCAAGCGAAACATAACTCTTGAAAAATAACTCTTTTTATTAAATACATACATACAATGGAACTTTATGAGTTTGACCTCGGAGGCAGCCAGTGTAGTCTAGCTCTGACCAGCCCAATAACCTTCACCTGCAGTGTTCACAGGAAGCCTACAGAAGAGCTATAGAGGATTCAAGACCCATAGAGGCCCTCCTTCAACATAGGTTTTCAATGAGCAATTATGAATAATTACCAATTTAAAAAATACTTACATCAATTCCATGAGTGTTTTTTTCTTTTCAATAGTTTTATATATTGTATGGTTAGCCTTTCAATTTTGTGAATATTCATGATAGACAGACCAATAGGTCCAAATGTTGAAAATTGGTCCAAAATTGCCTTGAAAATCTTGTTATATCAACCTTCATTCCGAGTTAAGAAAGCTGTTTTATCAATTTTGAAGGTTTTTAAGGTGGACTGTATAATTCTATGAGCACTATTTTATGGTTTGATGTCTTCATCTCACTCTAAACTCTTGACTGGTAATGTATGGGTAATGGAAAAGGTTGTAAATCAATGCTATTAATATCATAAAATCATATTAATATCCTAAAACCAGGTTGGGTGACCTCTCTCCACCTTCTGTGGTCACAAGCCAGCAGTTAATAAGAAGAAAATGTTGTTTGTGTTTTGCTATCATGCTGTATGAATCTGTAATTCATACTTTTTCATGAACCGTATATGAAAACATACATATCACATGCAATGTAATATAGCGCCTGAAACACTGGGATGAGCTGAACTGGGTGAGCCGCATCCATGATGGTTCTCTGCACCTGTGAAATGTTGAGTAAAGCCCACTGTATTGAAGAGCAAAACATCATATTACTGGCAAATTGTCTGTGCATGACGTGAGGCGTTTGTATATTAAAGATGCTTATCAGACTCGGCTTTGGAGCCCAAAGCAATAAATTCATGTCACTCACAGCAAGATCATCTGTGGCAAATCAACACCTACATTCAAACATGGTCAAGCTGTGTTTACTGAAGTTTCAGTATTGCGTCGTAATAAGTCGTAACAGCCATGAGTATATCAATAGCTGCATGTTAAGAGCTGGCAGATTATGGAGGAGAAGCCAGAACCAGATTTCTGAAGGAGCTGGTGCTGTAAAAAGCATCTTACCAC
>CM067478.1:34440393-34453220 GCA_034552555.1 Semaprochilodus insignis | reverse complement strand
GTGTTGGTGTACAGTGACTCAGTAAGTGTAATGCGTTAGTGTACTGTAAGCAGGGTGTTGGTGTACAGTGACTCAGTAAGTGTAATGCGTTAGTGTACTGTAAGCAGGGTGTTGGTGTACAGTGACTCAGTAAGTGTAATGCGTTAGTGTACTGTAAGTAGTGCGTTGGTGTACAGTGACTCAGTAAGTGTAATGTGCTAGTGGCGTATGTGTACTTAGGGGTTTCCATTCTGGGTGTCTTTTTTCTTTAATTCCACTACATTTTAAAGTCTAATTACTTGTTGTTTACTTTAATACTTTTACTCAAGTGTGTGTCTAAAGGGGGGAATTTCTACTTTTACCGGAGGAATATTTTACTTTGAGTATCTCTACTTTAACTCAGCTACATGGTTTGTGTACTTTGTCCACCTCTGTACTGTGTTGGCTACTTACTTACAACGTTGCTATAAGCCTGTCAAGTGTGCTGCTATGACAACCTCACTAAGTAACATTGCCTTATGGTATTATGACTACCTGTTGGTAACTAAGCAAAATTCCGTGCAATTATATTTCAACTCTGTGACAAAATTGTGGACATCAAAACAATAGTTTGTCACAATGTAGCTGTGTTTGCAGGTGTATGCTAAACATAAAATTGGAGTTGAAAAAGCATACACAAACATGATCAATAAAGCATTTTAAAGATTGAAAAATAGAGGTTGTGAAATGGTAAAATTGAGATAAAATGGGTCCCAGTCAAAAGTTTAGAAACAGCCAAGTAAATGTTGGGTGTTGTTGGTTATCTAAAAGACTCTACAGGCTCACACTTAACAGCTCCAGCTCATGAGTTGTCTGAAACAGTACATATCCTGATATAACACATATACTCTTGATGGATCACAGAATTATATTTCTGCCATATCTCCACCTCTAATATATATTTTGTTTTACAACAAAACTTGTATCTCTTTTTCTGCACAGTTTAAAAGCTCTAGTTCCTTCTTATTCAGTTTAGTGAATATTCATGAGGGACAGACCAATAGAATTGCTCCAAAACTGCTTAGAAATAAATCTTGTTCTATCAGCCTCCACTGCAGGTTGAGAAAGCTGTTTTATCCTCCTGTAAAGTTCCATTTTGGAGGTTTTTAAGGTGGACTGTATAATTCCATGAGTTCTATTTAATAGTTTGGTGTCTTCACTTTCACTCTAAATTAAACCATTAAGGTAAACATAAGGCGAACCTTCTATAGCCTGTAGCCGTGTTTAAAGGTTTGACTGATAGTGTACAATTATTTATAACAAAAAGCTTTATAACCATATAGGCATTTCTTTCCTTTTAGCTATGCACCTAAAAGGTGAGAGGTTCTGGTGGCTAATTTTGTGTGGCTTTCTTGCTAATATCTGTAATTGTGGCAGTGGTGATTTTGCATACTTTATGCACTTGTAGATATGATATTCATGTCAAATTTGTATTATAAAATCTCTATTTTTGCTTGGTCTATCAAAATCAAACCAAAACCAGTATAGCGTTTTAGGTCAGCACTGCTGACCGACAGAAGACAGCAAAGCTTAACGTGTCCTTTTTACTTTTATGCTGTGACGTCTTGAAACAGCCACGTGATTTGGTCACGCCAGCATTATGGGTGACATAAGAGGGCTAGAAGGCTAGCAAGGGTGTGTCTCATGAAGCAGGACAGCGACGATATGCTGCATGCCTAACCTGCTCTGTGATAGGTTACATCTAGTATTTTGACTTCTGACAAATGTGGACCCCTCCTTCTCAGGGTCTATTTTCCTTTGTAATGACTTTATATGACAGTTATGCCAAGTAGTACCCATTAGGTTTCACATGATTGGCTGTAAGCCATAAACCTTGTTCTTTTATGTGCACATGCTACCACAGTTTACATATGCAGTACTATCTCAAAATTAACAGAAAAAAAGTGTTATTTATTTCAAATTCTGTTTTTTGTTTTAAGAAATCAACAGAGAGAGGTTTGTAGAATACATATGTGGGGAACAGAATGTTAAGCAGATAACCTTTATACTCAACCCCTTCCTAATCCAACATCATCCCAGAAAAGTGTTATTATTATTATTATTATTATTATTATTACTATTATTTATATATTTATTTATTTTTTATTATTAAAAGGTGCATGATAAAGCCAGGAACACCATGAATAACAGAATCACATTTGTATACAAATCATATACAAATCTATACTAGGAAATACAGTTTTGCAGTAGTCCACCGGTGCAATAGGGGGAAGTGCTATCACTCCTCAGCATTGCAGTCTCCTCAACTTATTTACTACTTCTCCAACAACTTAATTACCAACACAACTGAGAACAGTAAAGTATCTGGGACCAATTACAACAAATGCACGACAAGATCGGGTGTCTGCAATTAAGCTTTGCTCTGGACTTTACACTGCAGAAAACAGCCTTTGTATAGGCCATTACCCATTAATAGGTCAGTTAACACGCTTGTTACTTGGACACGGATACTGTGAGACTTCCTATGAAGCAAAATGCTGGTTCCAGAAGAGAAAAGGCTCTTAATTTTGACCATTTAACTGGGTTTGACTGTTCATGTGAAACAGCAGATACTCGGCATCCCAGGATTCTTCCCAAGGAAATTCTGGTCTTTTTCGGTCTGCTTAGGTCATAACATTAGGTACTGTTTTTTGAATGGTTGGCTCTACAAATTGTAATGTGCAAGAATACAACAATAAAGTCATCAAAGAGAGTCATCATCACTGATGGTTCTTCTCTATAAAGCTCTGCAGAGAGGGAGCATTAAATGAACACAACCTGAAATACAAATGCTACAAATTTTCATGTGACTCCACTAACGTTGGCCACTGTCCAGTTTCTGGCTATGTGGACAGTTTCTGGCCATGGAACTGTTCCTGGTTGGATATTCTTGACATGGAACCGGCTCCGTTTTGGTTTGTGCACTTAATTTTAAACCGTTCGGCGCAATTCTAACCATAACAAATAAGTTTGGAACCCAAAAAGTTCATTCCTAGGTGCAACCAAAGAATTGTGGGTTGCACGAACCGTGATGACGTCCATGGGAGTGTCAGAATTGAGGAGAGAGAAGGCAACAAGAGCGACACCTCTTCTACGCCTTCTCTTATCTCCAGTAGTTGATCCATGCTTGCTTTCAGGATATGAACAAACATCTGGAATAACAGCACAAACGCTCGCAGGTGATCTATACACTTGTTACTACTGTTTACTGCTGCCATGTGACACCCTTTGCTGACGTTGATGTCATATCCTTTGACGTACCTTGATTCCAAAAAAATCTGGTGCAAACGCAGGCTGGTTCCCTAAATAGCACCAAGGTTCTAGGAAGCCTGAACAAAGCCAGTTCAAGAACCAGGGTTGTTTTGGTTAAAAAGGGATCTGTAAGATTTTAAATCAATACATGATAAAATGAACCAGTAGATTAAACTAGCTGGCTCAGCAGGCTAATAACTTAGTTCAACACCACAGAACATGTCTTTTTGTCATGGTTTATTGTTCACGGCATCAGAGGAGCATTGGTCTGCTGAAACAGAGCCTGTGATGTGGTATGTGAAGCCCCTCCTATATAGAGTACATACACACTAAAACATAACATTACTCACTCAGATTTGAGTCCTTATCCTCTAAACATTTCTCAGATTAACAGCAACAATGTGCTGTCAATGTTAGTCGGCATGTTGGCATGCTAAGCTACCGCTACTTACCACATGGGTTGTCCAGCTTCCAGCCAAGGAGTGAACAACTCTAACTTACTTACTGTGTTCAACAGTTGGTTGGATAGATGCAGAAATTATTATTTGACACTGCCATATCATATTTTACCATACATAGAATCATACATAAAACATTATCGTACATATTACATATTGTACACACACATACATAGAATCGTACATACACATATCATACATAGAAAGCTATGCTACCATGCAGCACTGGAATCAAACCATTACAAACAGTGCAATGGAACTTTAATGGTGGGCACTGACAAATATAAATCATGCCTGTTTACTGATATGTGGCTGGGGAGGGGAGAGGCCCCATGTCCCCATGTCCTTCCTCTGTCACGCTGGAGAGAGGGCCAATTTATAAGGGCACGGGCGTGATCAGTGGGGAACACGTGTCCACTTCCGGTGGGACTGGCGGCGACTCCACCTCACCCCTACCACAATATATATATATATATATGCTCAGAAACTGACCAGTGAAGAGTGTAGAGGATGACTGGCAAATTAGATAAGCCATCAGAGGTGCTCCAGGGGTTAATTATACACTTACATAATGGACCCATAAGGTAGGTGGAGCTCATAAAGTGGCATTAACTCGCTCTATCTATATTAGTGATATTAGTCTCATTGCAGCAGTGCAATATTAAAGGAGGCAAATGAATGAGGTCAAAACTTGTTTTGGTAGATTATCTCACACTTGAGAGAATCCTGCACTTTTTCATTGACCTATTCCTGTAAGACCAGGAACAATACGAGCAGTTTGCAGAAACTTTTCTCAGGCCTCGTTGTACCCCAGTGTGGAAGTCTTGCTTGCTAACCTTGTTGAAGTCAGATACAGCCATGAGCATAGATATTTGGACATAGACAACATAACTGTTATTTTGGCTGCCTAACACAGCATATTGGAGTTAATGGTATTTGATGCTGATGAACTAAAGGATATCGGTTTAAAGTGCAGACGTTAGCTTTAGCTAGAGTATATTTACATCCAAAACAGGCCCATGGCCAGGTGTTTGTTATTCCCTCATTATTTCACTTACAGATAAAAGGTCTAGAGTGAGATTTCAGGTGTGACATTTACATTTCGAATCTGTTGCTATTAACTCTCAAAATGAAGTCTGAAGAGCTTAAATCGAAACAAGCCTATTAGAGAGACAGCAAGAACATTGGGCGTGGCCAAATGAACTATTTGGTGCCTTTGTGGAAAAAAAAGAACCCACTGATCAACTCAGAAACACCCAAATGCCTGGACTGTATGGGTACCAATGAAACTGGTTCCCTTGTGTTTACTGATGACGTGACTGGGGGTGAATTCTGAACTGTATATGGCTAAATCATCTGTTCAGTTTAAGCCAAATGCTTGAAAAGTTATTGGGTAGAACTTCACAGTGCAGGTGGACAATGATCCAAAGCATACTGTCAAAGCAACCCTAGACATTTTTAGGCCAAAGAAGCAAAATATTTTGCAATGGCCAGGTCAATTTTGCAACTGACCTCAGTCCAACCTGAGCAAGCATTTTACTTACTGAGGGCAAAACTGAAGGTAAAAAGCCCCAAGAACAAGCAAGAACCAAAGTAAAGGCCTGGCAGAGCATCACGAGAGAGGAAACACAGTATCTGGTGATAGAGCTGCAGACTCCAAGCAGTCATTGAATGTCCAGTATTTAAAGTATTTAAAAACACCAATTTAATTTATGATTGTAGTAGTTTGTCCAAATAATTTTTAAAGACCTTGAAAAGGTGGCTGGGTCATGGAGTGGGGTGAGGTGATTGGGGGGTGGCTATTTATGAAAATGGCTGTAATTTTTGCCCCGTTCATCTGATCTGGTTTTTAAATATCCTAAAATTTGAAAGGCTATATTTTTTGTTGTGGACATTGTGACCCCTGGTTCCTATCACATTATTATGACCACCAGCTAGACGGGCTGGGAGTGATTCATTAAGGTCCTGGTGGGTTGTCATAGGAATCTGGAGCCATGCTGACTGCAGTGCATCCCACAGCTGCTGGAGCGAGCGTGGAGGAGGATCCACAGGGCAAACACGATAATCAAGGTGGTCCCACAGATGCTCAATTGAGTCAAAGTCTGGTGAATTAGGGGGCCAGGGTAATACTTGGAGTAGTAGTCTTGGTCATGCTCTACCAACCAGTGTCAGACGTTTCTAGCCATTTGACATGTTGCACTGGAAGATCCCATCCGCCCCAGGGAAGACAATCAGCATGTATGGGTGTACATGATTTGCAAGAATGGATTCATACCCAGATCAATTGAGAGTTCTTTCCTCATGGATGAGTGGGCCCAGAGAATGCCATGAAAATGTGACTTCCTGTATGAGCTATGCGCTGCGGTTGTCTGAAGTAGGAAGTGGTCATAATAATGTGACTCGGCTGTGTACATCAAGTTTCTCTATAGTTAACCCTTTCACATCAAACCACACTGAATCTGTCTGACTTTGTTTACACCCCAAAGACTGAATTTTCTTCTAGAAGTCATTAGTATTCCCCTTTAAAACACCATGTGGTGGTTTTGCCATTTGAGTTCCAAATGATTGATTTGTTTCATTACGATATGCAATAATAACCCTTTCTTGCTGGCATTACAACCATCTATTTAAAGGTAGACAGGCCAGGAAAAGGCTGGTGTATAGAGAAGCACAAGTCTTGGAAAAAGTATAGTCAATGAATAGTCCAGCAGCTTTTATCCTAATCTCTACCTGCCACATCCATATTGTACCATCAATTACCACAGTCAATCATTTGCCTGTCCTTGTACAAAAGAACAGGAAACATGACTCGTAACATGCTTATGATAGAAGTTGTTGGACATTTTAGGAATTCTATCAAAGGTACACATTTAAAATATGTGATTATGTGATGCAAATTCGCCAGTTACAACTATGCCAATTACACTCTAACAATAGATGTTAGAATATAGATGCTTAGATCAATAGATGCTGGCATCCAGCCTTACAGAAATATATATATATATATATATATATATATACATATATTTCACATATGAAGTTTGCATGCATGTACACATTTTTATTGCCATGTCTCATAACATATTCATGCAAAAAACATTTTTCACATGTGAATTTCTTGTCAGACAGAATTTTATGATCCCACACCTACACTGTAAAATGTGCAACCTAATATAATTACTACAATTCATGACAATCCATTGAACACGTTTTACACATCTCAAAACATCACTTTGATTGAAAGAACTGAATGAACACTAAGTCATTTGTTTAGGTTGAATAAACCTAATTCAACCTAATTATTATTATTTTTTTTTAGTTTGGGCCACCTAAATACTTTTCACAATGTATATACTCATGTAAGAGTTCTACTAGTACATCACTGAAAGACGAAATTATACAGATTCAGAGCTTAAATGACACAAAATACCCAAACATTTGACTAAGGAATGCACAAAAGTGTTCTACAAAATCACAAACTGAGTAGATTCAAGTTGAGTCCAGCAGTGGAAAAGTGTCCTTACATAGTATGTACCTGTTTACTACCTATAAACAAAACTGAATTGGGTTGTAAAAGAAAGCTTTGACATGTACTGTGGTTTTAATGTCTATTTATTTCAGAAATAATTTCAGAAAACTTTCTTTGGATTTGGTGGCATCATTGCATGCTCTGTGTCACGCTTCTGGGTTTCCCGACTGCCTCCGATTTCCCGGACTCCATCTCCCAGAATACCCTCCTCGATGACGTCACTGCCACAATCCCCAAAACACCCACTCATACTCCACTTCCGCCTCTAGGTCACCAGAGTACTGATTTGCCACCTGCACCTCTTTTCTCAGTCGCTATATAAACTCCTCTCACCCACATCCACCTTGCAAAGAACTGCCAAACCCAGTTTGCATACCGAGCGTTTCTCTTGATCTCTGCTACTACCGTTCTCGACCTCCCTTTGTTTATTCTACTCTCGCTTCCAGATTCCCCTTCCGTTCGCCTTCCTTGTTGCTTTCTCTGTGCTTTGACCTACCTGCCTGCTCTCTCGATTCCTCTCTTGATCTCCCTCTGGTTCTGTCCGCTGGCTATTTTACTCTCTGGTTTTCGACCCTGGCCTGTCTCCCACGTTCTCCCTCTCTCAGCCTCGACTTGGTTACCATTGCTCTGTGTTTGCTGTTGAGCCCAAAAATCATTGTGTCTAATAAAGACTACTTGACTTTTAGCTTGGCAAGCATTGAAGTCACTTTGTCCCTGACACTCTGTAACTAGTCCTGGAAGTGATTGGCAGTTGAAGGTGTTTCTTTCAAGGTAGAACATGCTACTATTTAGTGCAACTACATTTGTACATTTAGTACATTTGTGTTCATCGCCTGGTAACTCCAAACACAAGTTTAGACACACCTAACTAAACGTATATGATACTACAGGAGATCTACAGACTTACACTTAACAGCTCCAACTGATGAGAGTCTGAAACAATACATTAAGGTGGACTGCATAATACCATGAGTGCTATTTTATAATTTGATGTCTGCACTTTTGTAAGTAACGTTTTAATCTAAAAATAAGGTAACCTATTATAAGTATCAGCCGTGACTAACCTTTTGACTGGAATTTCACTATGTCATGTTATTGTCAGTTTATTAGCTACAACCTATTAGTCATTTCAGTGTCATTTAGCTAGTCTTGGTACTTACCATCACGCTACCCAAATGAATTATACAGCCATTTAGACATGTACCATCAAATACTCGAGCAGTTATTACAAATCAAGGCACTGCAAATCCATACCTGTGATAATCCATCTATGCATGTGAACGGGCTCAGGGTCAGGTTTAGTCAGGCCTGGTTGGGTTGAACTGAATGAGGTAAAGTTTAAACAGACATGCATGGTATATGTCCCTCGATACAAACAAGTTTGTACACACACATGCAGGCCGAACAATAAATCATCCTGATGTAATGGCCAGTAATCTATGGTTGCATAGATCATTGTGATTTTCCTGGTCATACTGGAGCACAGAGCAAGACGCTGGCACACGGTCATCAATATCGATTGGCCCTCAGGGGAAAAGCAAGGAGAAACCTGCCTATGCCCTCCCGTCACAGGCAGGGGCGCAGGTGCTTAATGGGAGAAGGGAGATTCAACAGAATTGGATAGATGGATTAGGTTCTGTTCTCCGCATGAGGAATTGGTGTGTTTCCAGGTTTTCAGGATAATTATAAGTAGATGCAGAAGAGTGAGCAAATATACACTACCAGTCAAAAGTTTATACACACACAGCTAAATGGATGTTGTTGGTTATCTTAAGACTCTACAGGCTTACACTTAACAGTTCCAACTGATGAGATGTCTGAAATAAATACCCTAATATATATACACAATACTATATTTCTGCCATATCACCACCTTTAATATATATTTAGTTGCACAACAAAACTATATCTCTTGGTGTTGGACAGTTTAAAAGCTCTAGTTGCTCTTTCAATGTAGTGAATATTCATGATCTTGTTATACCAGCCTCTACTGCAGGTTAAAGCTGAAAGCTGTTTTATCCTCCTTTAAAGTTCCATTTTGGAGGTTTTTAAGGTGGGCTGTGTAATTCCATGAGTGCTATTTTATAGTTTGATGTCTTCACTTTTATTCTACAGTAAAGCATTAAGATAAACATAAGGAGAACCTTCTATGAGCAGCAGCCATGTCTAAACCCTTGTGTATGGGTAGTGGAAAAGGTTGTAAAATCTTATTAATATCCAAAAACCAGGTTGGGTGACCTCTCTCCACCTGCAACGGTCACAAGCCAGCAGCAAAATACAAGAGAACCAGCTTTATTTGAAATTAGCTATTTGTTCCGTGCTAAACATGAGCCTTCGATAGAGTGACATAGTCATTACATTTGAATGTGCTTGAACGTTGTTCTCAACTGTGCATTAAATATACTATACAAATACCACATGCATGTCAATGTTCAAACAGCAGCCACTTAACATGTTTTTAGAAACATCCATGCTGACAGTTTATAGTAAGAGACTGTGACTCATTTTGTATCAGCCCTTCATCAGGATGATGCCCACAGGATGCTGTTGGCTGGACACTACTTCTGTATGTGTAGCTCAATAAATATTGCCCATATCAGTCTAAATGTATCATCATTTATTGTTCCTGGTAACCTTTATCTTCCTTCCCAGTAGCATTGAAACACTTACTTCTGGGTGCAACTATTTAAAGAGTGGCAATGAGTGCAATTTTAATAGACTGTTAAAGATTTAGCATAGACTGATCTAAGTCCATCTGAGTCTAAATCATGGATTGGGATTACCTGGACCAAAGACTGAACTTGGGGAAAATATGCCTGCAGAAATCTCCTGAAAAACTGTAATAAAGACAAAGGACAGATGTGTATATATAAGACATCCAGTACCAGAACTGATGAGCTCTATTCTGTTAGTTTAGGTAGCTTTTCACCTAATCCTGGAGGAACTCAGCACCAGCCACATTTTTGTCTTCCTCCAGGTCCCAGCACATCTTAGCCAGTGTTTTACAACCCTTGAATTTAGTGACTCAGGTGAACTAGAGACCTCTGCTATAGAGCGATTAATGTCCAGCAGCTTGGTTCTGGGCCCCGGGTTAACATTTGATGGCTATCTCAGAGCCTGCTAGGAAGAGATCAAGAAGGTTAAATTGGGCGTGAGTGTAATGGGGCAGAGCTTGTAGACTAGTTCAGGAAAATAGGCTCTGTCAGAAGAGAGGAAAGATGCCACTCCACCAGAACACATGATTTGTGGAAGCAGACAACAGTTTCAGAGAACGTATAGTGGCTAGTGGCAAATCATGTTCACTCATTTACACATTCTTAAAGGGGCATTTCAGTCTACAACTAGCAAATCAAACCAACACTGGAAATCACTGAGTGGAAATAATGTCAGTTTTACTGTAGGTCATGTATACCAGTGTGAAAATGATGCTGCCTCAACTAGTCCTATTTCAGTCCTTCACATTTAGCTTCTAATTTCATTCTTTTCTACATTGGTGACAACGCTTCATTACCATTGCATACAACTCTCACTGTTTTGCTTTAGCAATCGGAAGAGATTTGATTTATCCGACCAAATTCCCACCATAACACCAAACATTTGTAGACACCTGCTTACCTAATGTTTCTCCTGAAGTTAAGATAGCCTTTTATTATCCCACATGGGGAAATTTGCATCGTTACAGCAGAATAGCAGCAGAACAGATACAGAACAAGAGGTAGACTAAAGTGCAAGTTACAAAATAGGAAATTACAGAAAATAAATAAAATCTCGTTAGGTAAAAAATACAATAAGAAACTATACAAATGTACATGTTATTGCACAGATATATATTGCACAGTTATTGAGAGATATTGCACAGATATCGAAGATATTGCAGTTATGATCTCTTATACCAGCTACACAAATACTGATAATCTTGGCAGTCACCTAAAGACTGATGGCACAGACAATCAGGGGGCATGAATTAAGTCATGTTGGCAGTCAGTACAGGATGTATCCAAATTGAAGGTATGGTATTAATATAGACTTTGCACCCCATTTACTGCACTAACAGCCTTTTCTCTTCTGGGAAGGCTTTAAACTAGATATTGGAATGTTGTTGTGAGGATTTGATTGCATTTAGCACAAACCTCACTTTCACTCATCCCAAAGGTGGGACTAGATGGAGCTCCGTCATTCCAGAGAATGCAGCTCCACTGTTCCATAGCCTAATGCTGAGGGGCTTTATACTCCTTTAACTGATGCTTGGCACTGGACATGCCAATTTTAGAGACTTATGTGCTGCAGCTCCAGAGCATGCTGTTCAATAGGCAATGCTTTTTTAAATAGAGATTATCTGTCTGGATGCTTTTGGACATATTCCACTACATACATTCCATTATACCATACGCTATTTCATACCCGCCCCACATACGACCTTGTCTTTTTCCCAGGTAAATTATGCAGCATAAGAAGTCATCAAGCCTGTATTGCACTAAATTAATTCTGGTGTTCATAATAAATCACTCCAGACAAGCATATTCATATATATTTTATAACAAATTCATATTCTCAATTCAATTTTCTTTTCTCAGAAAAATCTTCAACTGTGCTGTGTGACCACACAGCTTTTGGGCTACCAAGTACAATTATCATCCGGAAAAAAACATCAATATCAGATCAATATATCAGATATAACATTAAAACCACCTCAAGGTGTCTACACTTTTTATCCATTTGATCAGCTCCACTTACCATATAGGTGCACCTTGTAGTTCTACAATAACAGACCGTAGTCCATCTATTTCTCTGCATACTTTATCACCCTGTTCTTCAAAGGTCAGGACCCCCACAAGACCACCACAGAGCAGGTAGTATGTGGGTGGTGGATCATTCTCAGCACTGCAGTGACACTGATGTGGTGGTAGTGTGTTGGTGTGTTGTGCTGGTGTGAGTGGATCAGACACAGCAGTGCTGCTGGAGTGTTTAAACACCTCAGTGTCACTGCTGGTCCGAGAATAGTCCACCAACCAAAACTGTCTATCCAAAAGTGTCCTGTGGGCAGCGTCCTGTGCGCAGAGTCCTGTGGGCAGCGCCCTGTTACCACTGATGAAGGACTAGAGGATGATCAACACAAACTGTGCAGCAGCAGATGAGCTATCGTCTCTGACTGTACATCTACAAGGTAGGAGTGTCTAATAGAGTGGACAGTGAGTGGACACAGTGAGTGGTTTAAAAGGAGGATAATTAAAAAGGGGGAAGTAGAAACAGATGGACTACAGTCTGTTACTGTAGAAGTAAGTGCTCAAAGTGCTCCTATATAGTAAGTGGAAGCTGATAAAATGGAGGTACAAGGAAGTGGTTTTAATGTTATGGCTGATGGTGGTTGGTGTAGCTCAGTGGGTAACACCACTACCCACCAGGGAGCCACCACATGTGGGAGACTGGGGTTCGAATCCTGGTCTGGGTAACTGTGCTGGGCTACACCAATAAGAGTCCTTGGGCAAGACTCCTAACACTACATTGACCTACCTGTAATATGATTAACCTTGTAAGTCGCTCTGGATAAGAGCGTCAGCTAAATGCCGTAA
>CM067478.1:34373679-34406844 GCA_034552555.1 Semaprochilodus insignis | reverse complement strand
TAATACCACTTTCATTTCCCCAGTTAGGTAGTATAATAGAAGTTCCAGAAAGAAACATCAAAGACCAATTCTACTTGGATCTCTAATTCCAATGCAAAGGTGAAAGCATTTCTTCACATTCTGGCTGCAGTATGTCAAGATTTTGACATAATATCAAAAAAGTCTTATTTTCACAAACGTCATATTATGTCTAAAACATCTTTTCATTAGACTTTCATTGACTTACTATGTTAAAGGTGCAGTTTTGTAAGTTCATTATTTTTCACATAAATATTATTATTTATATGTTAAATATATTCCAAAATGAACTAGAAATATCAACCAAGTGTAAAGAAATAATAATAGATGGTGTGTAAAAGAAGTCTATGTATCTTGTATCTATCTATCTATCAATCTCCACTGAAGTTAGCATGCTAGGCAGCTAGCTGTGGCCCATCTTGTCTCGTAATACCTCCTTGTACCTCTAGGGGTAATAGTGAGTCACTGTAGAGTTCGGTCGGGCAATCCAACATGAGAGAATGAAGAAGTAGTGCTGCTGCCCCGATGGTGTGTTCTAACCTTGTGTTAGTCATTTTCACGGTCCTGCTCCTGGTTAGATAATTTATGGACCAATAGCCATTCAAAGGAACAGTAAACACAAAAACGGCTGAAGCTCTTGCCAAGCAACTGGGAAGAATCCTTGTTTGGCAGTACAAAAGAAGTGACATAATTAGAAGCAAAGCACCACTGAACACTGGTGCTGCTTTCACCACTGGAGACACTCTTGGTGAGTAAAGAAATGATGTTTGATGCTGAACAAGGTTTCTTCTAGACTTACTTACCAGTCTAGAAGAAACCTTGTTCAGCATCAAACTTCATAGCTGTTACTGCTAACAACGAGGAGGAGGGACTGTGCATTTCCTTGTTTCTTACAGTAGGGGTTGACACCACAGCTTTCTGGTGACATGATGCCCTCTGTTTTCTGGAGTATGAATTTGACAGGTAAAAATAATAATATATTGAAATAATGACATATTTTCTTATTATTTTTATTATCTTATTTATTATTCCTTTATATATCATATTATCTTATTTATTATCTTATTTTTATTATCTTTTATTATCTTATCTTATTTTTATTATTTTTATATAATAATTAATATTTTTAAAATGTAAAATATCAAAAACATGTACTATTTATTAGAAAATATTTATTATTATCATTATTATTGTCAAAAAATTATCCTGAAAAAGTATTCTTAGTAGAAAAAAAACCCACAATAATATAAATGAGAAATTATTGAATCATTTTTTAATAAATAAATAAATAAATAAATAAATTGTTTTAAGATTCTTGTAAAAACTGAAAAAAAAACCATTATTTTGGCAAAATTTTGGCAGAAACAGAAAATGAGGAAAAGCTATATTTTCTCCTCCTTCTGCTGGGAATAGGCTTCCATATTCAAAAACCCTCCTAATCAAGCGTGTATAAAATGAACTCTATTTTTCATGGTGGTACCATGCGTGAAATCAAACTCACTGTGAAGCTAGTTTTGTAATGAGTGCTGTGCAATAAGAACAGTGCAGCTGAACAAAAAGTCAATTAAATAAATTCCTATGAATCGATCATTTAAAACAAGGCAGGTTGTCAAGATGTGTCGTCGTGTTAAATCTAACTCACTGTGCATTCATTTGAAGTCTTGTTAATTTAACACCGGGTGGTTTTGCAGGGTATAGATTGCCGTAATAAACATATGCAAGCTTGAGATTTCACTGCAACAGAACTAACAAACTACAAACAGATGAATTATATTGATGTATCCATCTTTCCCTTGTTATAGTTTTGCAAAGAGAGAACTAATGTGAGGTAATGTAGCATGACGTTTGGTAATCATACCCAGCCAATGCAGAGAACCTTCTGTTATCACTAATCTAGCTTCAGTTTTTCAATTTGCAAGCTACCATTGACATGCAGTATGTTAGCTGTTTATTAAGCTGTTTTATTTAGAGAGCAACATTATTTTGACGTAGCAGTGCTAGCAAGGACTAGCTAGCTCATGTCAATATGGGAGCCCAAGTTTGCATTCCCTGTAAATTCCCATAAACAGATGAGGCAACTGTACTAACCTGAACTTCTAACATCCAATAGGCTTTGCCTTAGAGAACTGATGGATATGAAGTACATATGGCCTAAATGGAAATGTAAGTCAGGCTAGAAACACTTTTTGGTTCTAATGTGAATGATTAGATAAATGTATGCCTGTATTTATGTCTTTGTACACTATATGGCCAAAAGTATGTGGACCCCTAATTATTGATATCCCTGCTAATTACTGATTTCAGCTGTTTCAGTCACATCTATTGCTAACAGCTGCATAAAATCAAACACATAGCTGTGCAATCTACAAAGACAAATTTTAGGCCATACTTAATAGCTCAGTGGCCTTTGGACTTTGCTGGCCACAAGTCAGTTTGTGACACTTCTGCCTTGCTAGCTCTGCACTAGTCTGACTATAAGCGCTATTACTGTTAAATGGAAGTGTTAGCTCAGCCATGAAGTGGTAGATCATGCTGAACTAACATAGCTGACAAACACCCAGCACCTGAAAATTGTCTATCATCTGTTGGGTTTCATACTTGCCTGGGTTTCCTTGCCTAAGCAGCCGCACACATGACTAAGACCACTATTGTAGTGGTGTACAGCACGCTGCCACTGGACTCTGGAGCAGAGGAAATGCATTTTCTGGAGTGATAAATTATACCTCATCTGGCAGTCTGATGGAGGAATGTAGATTCGGCAGAACACTATCTACCAGAATGCACAGTGCCAACAAAACAGGTTTGTTGAAGAAGGGATAACGGTGTGGGGGTTTGGTTATGGGCTTCACCTCTTATTTGCATAGAAGTGTAAAAATATTTTAAACAATTGTAAACAATTTGTGGGAACAGTACATGTACACTCATCATCAAAAAAATTGTTCCACCCAGAAGGAAGTGTGGGATTGCAGTGCTACTGGGAAGGAAGATAAAGGTTACCAAGAACAATAAATGATGATACATTTAGACGGATATGGGTAATATTTATTGAGCTACACATACAGAAGTAGTGTCTCTCAGTATGGCGTCGGGCTGCCATGTTTGAATGTTGGCATTGTTGTAGAGGTTCCTTAATGGTATCCTGTGATAATCTATCCCATGCAGCTTGAATATTCCCACACGGTTCATGGAGATTTGGCTGTAGGGGTGGAGGTGGAGTGACACCAGGCCCTCTGGATGTGAGACGCATGACAACAAATCTTATTTAAGAATTATTTGCACCTCTCACAAAGTCGAACCCACCCACCATGTTTCATTCCTGTAGGTTGATTCCTTCTAGGTGCAACTATTTGTGCATAATCAAGATTTGATGATGCCTCTATATATCTTTTGGCTTCTCGTTTCTTAGCCGAAGAGTAGACACGATAGACATATTAGCCCATTAAACGCACAGATGTGTGCTCTTACATATGTGACAAAAGAAAGACAGCTCAGGGTTACAGCTGAAGGAATTGTTCTCTCCTCAGACAGCTTTTGATGGAAAGGTCTGAATTAAAACTGTCACAGGGAAGAGCATGTCATTAACATTAAGTTGGCATTGAGAAAACAAAACAAAGCCAAACAAAACAGATAAATTCCACGTCACTTCACAAACAGAGAAACATGCTTCAGTATTCTTTTTATTTTGTGTCCTTCAAGTGTCCTGCAAAGAACAGCAGAACAGAAGGTTCTTTTGTCCATTTCAATTATCAATAGACACAACTTCTTCTCCCGTTTGCTGTTTATTTTCCAGTTTAGTCATTGAGTTTTCTTCTATTGATTTCGTAGCATGAGGGTTGCTGCTGTGATTCAGGTACAGATCTCAGCCATACCAAATATAGAGTGCTTCATAAGAGAAGTGTCTGCTTTCTAATGTCCGGGAAAGGTTGATGCTGTGGTCAGCCTAAGGGGACAAGTTAGCCACTCAGGCATCTGCATGGTTTTGGAATTGATGTCCGACAAGCTGTAACAGGTTGTAATGAACAGTGATCAGTGATTCTTAGTGATTAGGGGACATATGCACTGAAGCTGACCATATGCGATTGCAACAGTCTCAACTGTCCAACTTGCTGGTATACAGTTAGAGACTATAGCTCATGTGTTGGTTTACAGTTTGTTGAAGTCTTCTATCAGTGGTTAGTTCCTGACCACCAGTGATGGTGTATAATGTATAATGCCATACAGTAATGTGATTTCTTGCTCCACTAATGGAGTACCAATGGAGTCAAGTAGCATGTTACAGTTAAAAGTCCCTTGGGGTGATAAAACATATTTATATTATAATATGAGTGTTTGGTGCATAAAACTGACATACCATGACCACCAAACACAAGTGTGTTTTCTACTTCAAATGCACATCCAGCTTTTGTAAACGAGATCAGTAAAACAGCATCTGCATGGTTTTGGAACTGATGTCCAACAACCTGTTATAGGTTGTAATGATCAGTGATTCTCAGTGGTTAGTGCATATATACCCTGAGGTTGACTTCACCATATGCACTTGCAACAATGTTAACCATCATAGAGTTGCAGAAATGTAGTACCGTCTTCTGGATTTACATTTTTAGTATTTTGTTTATATTTTGTGTATTTTTTGTATATATAGATCTTATTTATTATTTGTATATTTCCAGACACTTCTGTTCTTTCCTCTGTGCTGCTGGTACATTGTAAATTAATAAAGGATTATCTTATCTTATCTTATCTTATCTTATCTTAACTAAGCAGCAATTATATTGTTACACCTACATTTAAGGTCCACCTTGCTGGTATACAGTTGGAGACCATAGCTCATCCGTTGGTGTACAGTTTGCACAAGTCTTTTATCAGTGGTTAGTTCCTGACAGTGATGGGTACAATATCGTACAATAATGTGATTTCTTGCTCCACTAATGGAAAACTAATGGAGTCACATAGCATGTTACACTCTGCATGGTTTTGGAACTGATGTCCAACAAGCTGTTATAGGTTGCAATGATCAGTGATTCTCAGTGATTAGTGCACATTTATGCTGAAGTTGACTTCACCATATGCACTTGCAACAGTGTCAACCATCATAGAGTACAGTAAATTTGTTACATCTACTTTTAAGGTACACCTTGGTATACAGTTAGAGACAATAGCTCATCCGTGGCGTACAGTTTGTACAAGTCTTTTATCAATGGTTAGACCACCTGACCACCAGTGATGGGTACAATATCGTACAATAATTTCTTGCATAGTTATATTATCATATGTAAATAAGGAGTGCTTGGTACATAAACCATACCGTGAACCCCAAACACATGTTTGTTTTCTACTTCAAATACAAATCCAGCTTTTCAGTAAAAGGGGTCAGTAAACAAGGTCAGTAAAACGTCTTTTACTGTTACATAACAATCTTCACTTATTAATATTCACAAACCCCAAAATTTACATGCACTAGCCCACAAAACAAAGCCATCAGAGCTACAGCAATGATGAGAAATCTATCTAATCGTCAGTTTTTAAACCCTTTCTACGAAAGGAACATGACAGCTTCTTAATCAAACGTTAACCATTCCACCTTAAATACCATAGCTTGTGCAGGCACCAGAATGTAACAGCATTTATAGTGGAATGGAAAAAGTAAGCTGGCCAATAGTAAGCCAATTTTAGCTCCCGCTTCTTTAACAGGATCCCAGACAACTTTAATTCAAAGTTCTAAGTTTGCTCCATTTGACTCGCGACAGTTTCTCAAACTTTAGACATTATAGTGCAGGCATTTCTCAGCATTTGACACTGAAGAGAGGTTCACTTCCAACTTTATTAGCATCACAACCCCATCCACAGCCTGTAAGTTGTTCAGAGAGATATCGATTTGAAGGACAGAAGTAACTCCAACTCTGAATGACTCAAAAGGAACAAAATTAGGGTTTTGGAGAGGTCTAGTCAAAGTCCTGACTTTAAACCCCATTGAGATGTTGTGGAAGGACCTTAAATGGGGAGTTCATGCTAAACAAAAATGTCCTCCAAAACACTTAAAGGCTTGTCACAATGTTTGATGTCATAAGGGCTATCTAGAGTACACTAGGTGAGAAATAACATCTAGCTTGACCTTTCATGGCTTCAGTCTGCTACTAAACAAAATCTGCTATGACATGTCTATGACAGCATATGATATGTCCTATGATATGATTATGGCATGGCTATGTCAGTGTTATAAGGCAGGGATCAGACGAAGTGCCTATTCAAGTGTTTAAGAATTTGTTATGGATTAGGTTTGTGAGTAGCTACCCCAATGCTAACAGTTAGCTCATTAGCTGATGCATAGCGTTAGCTTTTCATCAGTGGTTTTAGACCACAGAGCTGCTCTTGGCTGGATATTTTTGGGTTGTAGGCTTGGTCTCACCTTGAATGGAAACTCAGCCCAAGCACAAAGGAGACACTCTATAAAACGCCGTCTTGTACTTGTGCTGTACACACTACTATGTCAGTGTCAGTACTGTCCACCACCCAAATAACATCTGGCCAACAACAGTCCTATGGTCATAAACTGACCAATAATAAATGGGGTCCAGAATGGGATTGTGCTTGACTCTCTGTAATTGTACTATCTAGTGGACCTGTGAGGTAGGTGTGAAGAACAAGGTAGTGAATGGTACAGGGTCTCAAAGGTAAAGAAACACTCATATAAAACGAAACTGGTTTGGCAGGCAGTGATCCACTTTTAGACACGAGCTATAGGGGAAGGGGGAAAACCATGTCACCAACATGGTGGCCATCTTGAATGCCGCCATCTTTAATTCAACTTCAGTGTTTGTTTTTTTTAAATAGGAAGGAAGGTGTGTGACATATCAAACTGGTAGAGAATTTCACCAGAAAAACAGTCACGTGCCAGTTTATGCCAATGTAACATTTGTTGTTCTCATGTTAAAATGGTGATTTCTCTTCTATACAGGCGATATATGAAGGATGGCATTATCCCAAGCAGAACGTGTAGAGATTGTCCTTATCTCTGGTGAACAAAGCACATTTATCCTTGCAGAAGATTTCAGCTCAAACAGGCTTCCTATTACCCAGTTACATTACAGTGGAGTTGCCAAAAGTCTGAGAAACAGGTTCTGTCACCAATAAACCGCAAGGTAGACGAACAAAAACCACTACAGATGTAACAACAGCAACCACTGCTCTGGCCTCATTTAGCAAGAGCCCACAATGTAGTACCCGTCATCTGCCTCTGGAATGTTAGTGACATGGTCTAACAGGCTCCCCCCACCCCATAGCTTGTGTCCAAAACTGGATCACCATCTGCCAAACCATTTTTGTCTTTATATAGGTGATATATATGTGTTATATAGGTGTTTCCTTACTTTTGAGACACCCTGTATATGTAAACCATGTATCTGTTGCTACATTCACCTGAAATAATTGTATATAATTATATATATATATATATATTAGTTTCAATTTATAATTGCCTATATGAATTTTGCCCAATTACTCATTTCTATTTCCTTTTACAAATGTCTTCCTGCATCACGCAAAAGCACCCTAAAGATGTTTCATATAGTGGATGAGCCTCAGCTATATATAGCAGGTGAGGAACAGGTAGGGCCTGTTTCTGGCTGGGCTTGAGATAAATGTATTCCGTCAGCACCCTCAACTGGAAAACTCAAGCACGTTTTGCGTGATCCTAAGTATGAACGAACATAATTCAAGGTGTTTTTACCTTGTGATGCGAAAAGCAGGGTCAGTGTTAGCTGAACTCAGCCAGAGGTAAATATAACACAGCGTTACATGAGCATGGGCTGAGATTGCCCGATTTTTACACAGCCATGCTGATGTTTGACAATATGTCCTGGCGTAGCCTGAAGGACAGTGCACCGCTATTTTCCACTAGTTTTTCCACCCAGCACAACCAGAGTCGCATTTGTTCTGGATGATCTCTTCCTCCTCTCAAATCATCCTCTGAAATATCTTACTTGTCAAATGCCCCACATTTCGTATACGTATAAGCTTTTGTTTTGTGCGAAAAAGTGCGTTTATCTTATGATGTGAAAAGCAGGTGAAAACACGGGGGGCACGTTGGGTCAGACGTCCAATTTTTCGCTGCTGGCTAGACTTATATGGGGGTGAAGGTCATGATTGGCTGATTTTAACACTGCTCTGCAGGAATTCCACTCAGCATTCCGCTGCTGTTGAAACCTCCAGGCTCACTTTAGGCTGACCAGTATCTCTTGACCACTTTTAAGCGCGCTCTTGGGGCTTTTGCTTTATACCACACTCTAAAAAATGAAATGTTGGATTTACTTAAAAATGTCATGTCAACCAGTCCCACACCACTGGGTTAAGTAGCTGTTAAGATACTTGACTGAATTAAACATACTTCCCAAAGTCACACTAAAGTGATTTAAGTACATACTAATTAACTGGATGGATTGTTTTCATGTATTACCCAAAAATGAAATATTGGATTTAATTAAAAATGTTATGCCGAATGGTTCCATGTAGCAGTGTTAAGTAGCTTTTAAGATGCTCTTTTGAATAATAAATCACAGATGAGTCTTAAATAACTGGATTGATCATTTAATGCATTACTCGTATTCAACATAATGTGGTTACTAATTAAAGTAGAGAAAGTTTAGGTTAGATCTACAAAACCTAAGTACTTACTTACGTCTTAGAATTACACTCAGCGGTAGGGTGCATGGTAACTTGCACTTATAGCCAACAGCAAAGTGACTAGCCAGTTAACTGTGGAATATAAGAAAGTAGCACACACAATGGAAGAAGGCAGGTTGGGGGAAAGGCAACACAAAGACGGTGAGTAAAAGAAGTAAAACAGTATGCAAATAGATGATGCCAAGAGCCAATGGGAAGGATGTTGAGTTATTCTCAACAACGTTATGTTGACCAAACAAACATTTATGAAGTAAATCTGACAACACATCTGACACAGTTTCACTGACTTACATACATTTATTAAGTAAAGCCAACAAAAAGAAACTGATTAAAACCAACAACAGAGTGATTGCATTTCTTATAGTGCATATTGTCGCTGTCCAAAGAAAAACATGTATCTCCATTTTTGTTGATGTTTACTTTTATGCCTCATTTGATCACATGAGCTGCTATTTACACTGTGTGGAAATTTCATGAAGAATGGACCAACAGAAATGGCCCAAAACTGCTTTGAAAGACGTCTGGTTCCATTGACTTCCATTCAAATTAAATGAGGTTTTTGGCCTCTCCTGTAAAGTTGCCATTTTGGAGATACCTGTTTTTCTTTGGACAGTGACGATATATAATATAGACACCTAAATAAAACCTGCAAAAAGAGAGTGTTTTCTGTGTCCTCCCAGTGGCCAATATATGGACTCTTACGTCAGTTTCTGACTCTCTTCACTACCTGACTTTTATAGCCTTATAGTAGTTACCAAGTAACAACTGATTTATTTGCCTACAATGTAAAGGGTTAACATGGGGAAGACTTAAGCCACAGTCAACAGATTAGAATGTTCTCCCTTCATCCATTTTTGGGCAGCTAGCAATTTAGCAGTGACTCAGCATTTCAAAGAACATACTGGGAAACAGAAGCAAACTTCCCACTGAAAATATTAATGGAACATTGCATTGCATATTCTCAGAACATTTTTAGAACAAAATGCTTCTGGCTGGGAAGTTACTGAATACATTTAGAACAGCAAATTCAGTATTCGTTAGTATTCCGTAAACTTTTTAGAAGTGTTCTTCCTGACTCTGCTCGACAATTGGACTTTCCCCATTGCTAAACTAGAAGTATACCCTACAACACAAAACTTGTGGTCATGGTGTCTGGAAAGTGATATATGAATGTAATTTCTGCTCCTGAAATATTACTGTTAAGGCACTAGAGTGGCTTGGGCATTCAGGTCTTAGTCTCAGGCCTGCAGCAAGCCCTTCATTTAAAAGTTCATGAATATCTCACTCCACTCTGTTTTTTCCAATTAGTTTGTTAGTTAGATACTGGGTCGAGAGTGCTGGAAATAGCTTAATTGTTGGTGTCAGTGGAGCAGCAGCCATGCTGCAGATGGTCCAATTGGAAAGGTTTGATGCATCTGGAGCCAGAGGGACAGATGGAGTAACGGAGGGGAACGCAGAACAGCCAGCGCAAACTCTGCTTGAGAGAAGAACTTTGGAACCACATCAAGACACCCCCCCGCACCCCTACATACTTTCCAGTGTAGCACAAAATCCAGGCTTGGGCTTTCTGGTCTGGTGTACTCACATCTGGATCCAGCATTCAGTAGCAGTGGGATTCTGTGCATCAGAACGTTGTGATTCAGGAAAAAATAGCATCAGAGAAACGAAGCTGCACCAGGCTTGGATTCAGTCAATGGTCTTGTCCCACTTCGGCCCATTCCTGTGCAGATTCATTTTCTCAATTACCATCTCATTCTTCCTTCATATCTTGTAGATATTTGCCCTCTAACTCTGACTAGCAAAAATGCAGTTTCTACATCTTCTATCCTGCCCTATCTAACTCTGCCATGACGTCTGTTGCTGAAGATAATTTCATGGACAGAAAACAAGTACTTCCAAAGCTATGCCAAGATAAGCAGCCATGATTAATTGGTCTCAAATGTTGGCCACTGCCAGGCATTTTGAACAGTCTGTTCGGGCATGAGAGGGAGAGAACTATGGACAAATAGAAATATTTAGGGGAAAATACATAACGACATAAAACAAATATTTCAGTTTATTTCCGTTGGTCTAAAAAGAGGGTCAAATGACTGTCATTGATGGGAAGATGTACATCGGTGTGTAATGGTATAACCTGATAGACAGTGAGCCACAGTGTTCTCACTATTGTCCTTTGTATATACAGTTATACAGTGTGTATATATATATATATATATATATATATATATACACAAAATGAACAAAATCTTTTTGGGTGGATAGTTTCATGCTCGGCCGCACGTGTGACGTAAGCAACAACAGGCCTTATCGTTGTACCTGACTGACCCAATAGCCAGAGAATGGCAGTGGGTAATCTTCACTGGCAAATCCATGTGGAGGCATTGTGGTCAGCGCCAAGATGTATGGTTTGTTGTCATGTGTTACACATCCAGAAGACCTGGTGTCACTCCACCTCCACCCCTACCGCAAAACCTGCAGGAACTGTTTGAGAAATTTCAAGCTGCATGGGATGGATTACCACAGGACACCATTAGGAACCCCTACAACTCCATGCCGAGACGTCTTGTATGTTGCATTAGCAAACATGGCGGCCTGACACCATACTGAGAGACACTACTTCTGTACGTGTAGCTCAATAAATATGGCCCATATCAGTCTACATTTTTATTTATTGTTAATTATTAAGAAATTATATGTACATTATTTAATCTTTAATTGAGACATTAATTAAGAATTTAGTAGGGCTATAAACTACCTAATAACAATAACATTTTAAACCATGTTGGTCTCTCGTTAGTTTAATAATAATAATAATAATAATAATAATAATAATAATAATAAAGAAATGCTTTACAGACAGTTGACATAAATAATGGGGAGCAATACTACTACTACTACACACACACACACACACACACACACACATATACATATATATACATATATAACATGCACACACACATATCTATATATCTACACATATATACACACATATACACACATACACATACACACAAACATGCCGAGTTAAAAATATACGTTTTAAGGTGTTTCTTAAATGTGAGCACTGAGCTTGACTGTCTAATAGAAGCTGGAAGTGAGTTCCACAGTTTAGAGGCATAATAGCTGAAGGAAGTCTCTCCATGTTTTCTGTATTTTACAGAAGGTATTTGCAGAAGGCCAGCATCTGTAGATCTAAGATCTGGAGCTGGAACATAAACAGAGAGATGTTCTGTGATGTAAGCAGGTTCTAGATTATTTAGAGCCTTATAGACCAGCAGCAGAACTTTAAAGTCTATTCTAATAGATACAGGTAGCCAGTGCAGCTCTTTCAGAACAGGAGTGATATGAGTTCTCTTTTTAGTTTTTGTTTGGATCCGAGCTGCTGCGATCTGTACAGTTGCAGGGGATAGCATCACTGCATCAGTCTGAGACAAAAAAGGCAGAGCTTTAGCAATATTTCTTAAACGATAAAAAGCTATTTTAGTGACTGCATTTACATGCGGGATAAAACTGAGCTCGGGATAAAGTCTAAGATCACGCCCAGGTTTCGTACTTCAGGTTTTATATTAGTAGCTAAAGAACCGAGTTTGTCATAAAAGCATTGTTCACTGAGTTTTAGTGCAGAGAATCAATGTTTCAGTTTTTTCTTCATTCAGTTGTAGAAAATCCTGTGACATCCACTGAGATGTATGTGACACACAGCTTCTAAGTCTTTCAACTGAGTCTAGATTATCCAAAGGAAACGAGATGTATAACTGCGTGTCATTAACATGGCTATGAAAGTTAACATCATGTTTCCTAATGACATTCACCCATAGAGAACATGCACAAAGAGAAAAGCAGAGTCCCTAAAACTGACCCCTGTGGTACTCCACAAGAAATACTAATTTAATGATTTCCCAGTGAAACCAGGAACAGTCTGTTGGTTAAATATGATTTAAACCTTTCTAAAACTGTGCCAGGCCCAGTGTTCAAGACGGTGGATTAGAATCTTGTGATCCACAGTATCAAAGGCTACACTAACGTCCAATAAGACCAGAACAGAAGGATTCTGTACATCAGCACTGAGCCTAAGTTTAAGATTAATTTCAACATTAGCCTTTAGTAATGCTAATAACTCTCTTAAGTACCGATAATACAGTTAATGTAACCTAACTGTAAAGTGTTACCCCATCAGCATTTATGACCCGAACAGAAGGCCTAACTCTATCAGACGTGGCTCACCCCTGAAATTTATACCACTCTTAGAAATAAAGGCTTTTATAGGGGATCACAAAACCACTTCTGGCTTTCCGAAAGACCTTTTAATGGATGGTTACTTAAAGAAGCAATTTTGTATATGAGATATGTGACTGTGTAGAACCTTTTTTAAGTTTAAAGAAACTCTGTCTAAAGGTTCTCTGATACAGGCTTTCCTAGAACTCTACATTCAACCCCAGTCATTTAAACATTCACTTTTAAGAGTGTAGCTGGACTAACTAACTACAGAATCAATACATCCAGAATTCTGTTGCAGTAACAGAAATATCCAGAAGGGGAACATTAATCAGAGCATCTAGGGAGAGCTCAACATCCATGTGACTAATCAATGTCCAATAAAGAGCATGCATAACCAACTGCGGCGCAATGCAAACCCAGGTTTCAGTCTGCTTGAACAGAGAAAAGGTTGTTTGAACCTCCCACTCACCATTATTCGTATGATTTGCTCTCTTTCTCGCTCTCCAAATAAGCGTAGGATTGACAGGGCAGTCGGGATTATCCTCCAGGCTGCGTCCTTTTAATGAGTAAATGCACTTTAATCACCTCATTATGAAAAGCACGAAGCTGTAATATGCTGATGTTGAGCTGGGCTTATATTGCCGCTGTGGTGTCCATCATCAGAACCATCACAGAAGTTTCTCAAAGCAAGATTCGAAGAATGTAAGCAGCATTCAGTGGAGTTTGGTTTAGGTTCCTGGTTAATTCCTAGCCGATAGATGTTCAGGCACTTACGGTTCAAAACACCTAGATATCCAGGCTGATAAGGTTCCTTACGTTTGCACCTAACCCCATGCACGCCAGGCTTTATAGCAAGACCCTTTGTTTGTGGTCCTGGGAGGCTGACGTTAAGCACGGTTTGGTGTTTTCCCTTTTCAAACACATCCAACTAAAGTAATCCATGCTGAACACTAGCCCCTTCGGGACTGTAATTGAAGAACCCTGCTCTGTAAGTTTGTTCAGCAGCATGATTAATGTTGCCCATCTTCCTTGCTTGTCTGGCTTATCTGACAGTGTGAATAAATCATTAGCCTATTTCAAACAATGCAGACCGGTCTCTATAGTGAGAGTACAGTACAGGATGCATAGTAGAATATTTTCTTATTATTATTATTATTATTTATTTGACAGATTTCCACTCCATAACTCAACCTGCAGTTTTTGAGATATCAGCACCATTTACAACTCCATTCATTCCATTCCATTCATTTTTTACCATTAAGAGTGAATGGGATAGAAAAGTGCATGCCTATCTACTGTACTTATGCTCAACCCAGAGACACCATTTCTGATACACCATCTCAGGGCAGACCCCCCAGCACGAATTCAATGTTGGTTTGACCCGCACTCATCTCTTTGTCCTTTTTTCCACCCCTCTTTCCTCCCCCATAGAGTCCCATTCATGTTTGGCCCCACCTAAACCCTACTGTTTCCTTTAGCCTTCATCCACCAAACTGCATGTACTCAATCAGGGCACAGCCATACTGGCCCACACTCCTCTATTTGTTGTTTATTCATCCCTTATTCCTCCCATAGCAACCACAGTCTAGCAACAGCCAACCATTCAAACTGCACAGCCATTCTATGTTTCCTTTGGCTAACCTGACACAAATTGTCAACTGCAAATCCATGTTTTGGTGTCTGAATTCCAGTTGTGTCTGTGAGTTGGAGCAATCCATAGAAGGCTGAAGTCAGCTTCCTGTTCACCAGCTTCTTGATACAGTTTTCCTGGTCCACCTTAAATGGCGCAGGCCTAAGACACCAGAATGTAACTGCTGCGCCATTTAAGGTAGAATAGGAAAGGTTGAACAAGTAGCTGGTGAATAGGAAGCTGACTTCAGCTTTGCGAGATCTGTTTACTTCACTTTAACCTTTGGCAGTCTGTAAAAACATAACTCTGAATTCTTGCTCAGTCTGTCTGTACAGTCGATCACACAACGCCTCTTTCCCACTTTAGATGCTTTCATGGCATTCACACGGAACACTAATGCTGTCTTTCTGTCACAGATCTGTTACAAGACAAAATCAACAGCATGAAAAATCAGACTGAATCCAGATCAGATATTTTGTCTAAAGCCTTGGTTAGGGCTCAGTCTTGTTTTCTCATTAATTGTAATTTTGTATGTAGTCGATTTGTAATCTTCCTCTCTCCCTCTCTCCCTCTCTCTCTCTCTCTCTCACACACACAGTGTTCTTGTCTATAGCTACATTGGGAATAGGCCTTCGGAGCAGAGTCTGAGGAATGGGTGAATGTGCACCTGAATGAACCCCAGCATGGCATTTTCTGTTAATGGGCTCAAACGCTTAACAAAGCAAAGCCCTGTGAACCTGCGTGTGTGGTAATCCACTGTCGCCACATGAGAGCGGGTTCAGGTTGGATTTGGGTTTCAAATTTAGCAGAACTGGACGGGCCTAGCTGGATCACAACCTAAACTGGGATATAACAAAACATGGTAATTATATGTTCAAATATGCCATAGAATTGTAAGGGTTCGGGCGGTGCTGCCTGCAGCCAGCAGAGGGCCCTGAGGCAACTACAGACCAGAACTTCAACCCCCAGAATGCCCTGGGGTGATCACCCAACAAGCTGCACCTGAGGCGCCGCCCATATAAGTCCCCACCTAAGAGCTGTCATTGCTACACCTTTGTAGAGGAGTAGACGGTACGGTAAACGAAAAAGAAAACGAAAAAGAAAAAGCAACAGCAACAGCAATGAAAAGAGGCAAGGCCCGTGCTGCAAACAAAGAGGCAAGCCGGTCGTGTAGAAAATTAAATAAATAAAAGGCGTGAGCCAAACCAAACAAGTGAAAACTAAAAGCCTCAAAACCGTGAAGGCTGAGTAAAGAAAAGATCCACTTTCTGTTAAACTGGTTGTTTTGATTCGTTTATAAATACTCTCTTTTGTTTGAGCACACCACTGTTCGCATCTCCTTTGTTTGAGCTCCCCGCCCTTTTATCCCCCTCATTCACAAAACTCCCTCTGGCTCACCTCACATGTGCTGGCGCATAGCGTAGGGGTAACACCTATGGCCATCACCACGGAGGTCACGGGTTCGAGCTTCGCCTCGGCCCACTTTTTCGCAAACATATTCCCCCAAACAGTTTGATCTCCTCGTTTCACGTGCATCCAGGAAACCCTTTTGCTTGCAGTTTAAACTTTTACATCGCCGCAAACGGGTTCCCTCCCTGCGCTTGGTTCCACACCCCATCTGCACCGTGACATGAATACATTTATTCACCATTCCAAAATGTTCTGTGATTTTCTACATGGAAGGTACAGTGTGTGGTCAGGGCGTCATGTCAAAGACACAGGGAGGAAAATAAAATGAACCTTTTTGTAAACCAAGATTATATTTAATTAAGGCTTCTTGTATCCTTTCTGGTATAAATAAGCTAGGTTGTCATACTATTGAGCTGGCTATGCATACATAATTGAGAGGAGAGTTTCCTGTAGATTGGGATTTTAGTCACTGCTGGTAGACCCGTATGACCGTACGCTTCCATACACCTGCAAATTCAGCTGCTTCCTTCACACTATGGTCTTTGGCACACCCAAATGCAACCACTCCTTTTAGCTAATCGTTAACATCTGCTTTGGACCCATTTTCCACAGACATTCACTGCACTCCACCTCTTCTCAATCTATGAATCCTATCACTCACACCCTGCAGGTATTTATAGCCCCATCATCCTCATGCAACGCCATCTGCAGGAGCCTAAAGTTACCACCTTAAATGTGCAAGGTAAGTAATTTTTTTTTTCCAGTGAGCTTAGAAATGCCAATTTATTACCAGTTATTATCATTTAAAACTCCCGCTTTCCCCTATAATTTTAGGTACTACACATATATACATAACTGTTAAATGCTAAGATAGTTGGCCTGCTTATCATAGTATATTATGTAGTGGTTGTTGTATGCATTTATGACATAGATGATAAAACGCTCCTATCGTCTCTGCCTGATAGCAATCAGCATGGTTTGCGGTGATCAGCTATGAGTGATGATGTAATGTAGTTAAATATTGCCATATGGTCTGTCTTCACTCCCGCCCAATAACTAAGGCTGGAACCAGTTTAGCGTTAACTTCTACTTAGCACTAATTGATTGAGTCTGAGATGAGCTGAGAGCTCTTTAATTACATGTCTAATATGCTGGGGATGATATTAAACCGCAGCTCTTTGGGTGATTATTTTAATATTAAAAAAAAACATCATCATCCGTTTTACTCTGCCTCTCCAAATGTAATGCTTTATTACATATTTCAACGGGATATTAATGAGCACATCTGGGGATGTTTATGGGTATGTTTACGATCAGTTGGAAAAGTATGTATGTGTGGATTTTGAAGTGAGCCAGCAGGTCCAGAGACCTTAAAATCAAATATGTATTGAGCAAATTCAGTTCTTGCTTATTTTGTGCTGTACACTTAACGTTTAATCTTGGGTGGCAGCCCCAGTTCTTACTTTGCTCTTACACTAGCACTGGGGCACTGGACCATCAGTCTTACTATCTTAGTAATCTATATGATCCTGGCTATTACACTAATAAATCTTTCTCTGCCTGAGTTCACTTTCCTTATAATTGGAAACCTGACCCGGGTTTAACCTGACCCCTTAGAAAAGTGGCCATTTTTTTTTCTTCAGCAGGATAGAGATGGGAATGAGAATGCACTTTTAGAATACAGTGCTGGACACAGTAAGTCAGAGAGCATCCTCAAAACACCTACTTTCAAATCCAAACAGCCATTAAAATCTACAGTAGATATAAGATAATCACCTGCATAGGGAAGGGGAACGTCAAACGAAATGCAGGGCAAAAATGAACAAATATAGAACAATTGAGGCATCAGTGCAAGACCACCAAAACAGTTACCGTCCGATAAACAGCACCTTCATCTTTAAGAGAAAACCAATCTCCACTTTTGCTTTAGATCTGAACCAATTCCATAGCTCTTTCTGTCCATCCTTCCACTGTTAGCCTGGGGGTCTGGGGGTCCTGACCATTGGGAAACAAAAAAGGACGATGGGGCTAAAAAGTATGCAGAGAAACAGATGGACTACAGTCTGTAATTGTAGAACTACAAGATGCACCTATGTGGTGAAGATACATTGAGGTGGGTTTAATGTTATGGCTGATCTGTGTGTATACTGGCTGATCTGTGTGTATACTGGCTGATCTGTGTGTATACTGGAATGTAATAGAACTGATTGCTAGAACATCAAAAATGGTGATCAGTTTCTTAATAACAGCTTTTAAACTTCAATGAATCCTCAAAACTGTACAAAATAATATTCTGCCATCTAAGCAAGCAGCAATCCTCCACCTGACCTTCATGAGTTTTCTTGCCGTGCTCGCATATGAAATTATGTGCTGGATGCTGCAGCTTCTTGATGCCCTTTAAACTTAACTGTAGCTCTGTGTCCACTATCCACCACAGCACTGAATGTACCACAAGTGTTCTCGACAATAGAGTACTTTTCAAAACATCATTGTTCTGACCACAAAAGCAAAAAAGTTTAACAAAGAACATATCCAGAGGTTGATAATCTAATAACATATACAGACCTCAATAAGCTAATAACATATACAGAGCTCAATAAGCTAATAACATATACAGAGCTCAATAAACTAAGAATGTATCCAGAGCTCAATAAGCTAATAACATATCCAGAGCTCAATAAAAGAAAAACATATCCAGATCTCGATAAACAAAGAACATATCCAGAGCTCGATAAACAAAGAACATATCCAGAACTCAATAAACAAAGAACATATCCAGAGCTCGATAAACGAAGAACATATCCAGAGTAGTCTCCTCTCTTCAATTAGCACGAAAAGAAGAAATTACAACAGGACCAACAGCCATTTAAGGCCTAAGGAATTAAGAAAACACACATAGTATCCAGGAACAAGAAATAAATAAAAATGTTATTATTGTAGTATAAACATATTGTGTTTGAAGTTTTGTGAGGCAGGCACCAGCTTTAAGATAGCTTTTTTTTTTTTTTGTTTTGGTTTTTTTTTTTTTTGACTGGGGCATCGCCAGTCATTTGTTGGGCAAAGAGGGCCATTTGTGTGAAAAAGGTAAAAGAAAGGGCAGCAGATTTCTCTGAATCCCTCCGAGATAAACATGCTGCCTGGCTAAAGATCTAATCTAATTTCTCCACTACCTGTGCTGTGTTGCTGTAGGCAGACTGCACCATGACAGAAGAATGTGTCAAATAACGCATATCTTAGCCTGCAATTACCACAGCAGAAGTGACCTCATTTAGCATGAGAAAGGATGCCTGCATTGTTGACTACACTGCTCTCTTCCCCAGGAAACAATTTGCGGTGACGTTGCCAACGGCCAGTGATTAAGTACACTATGAAGCGCAGCAGGCATTAGTGCTGCCCAGCACGCCCCTCTGTTTCTCTCCAACGCCGCATTTCCCGCTGTGAGATCGGGATGCTGGGACACCAGGGCAGTGTCGCGATACGACATGCCTGTCTCTGTGACAATGGGAGGCCTGGATAATTGGGCCAGTGTGGACTTGGCTTGTAAGCTGGACTTGTCTTGCAGCCCTTCCTGTATGTATCTATCCTTTCCTAGTTCACATTTGCTGTACAGTAGGTGTTGGTTTGGTTTGTTAACAGGGACCACTATAGCACCTTCTGGAGGCTCATATTTGGAAATAAAATGACCTTAGAGGAATCAACTATATGGTTAGGCACCATAGAGACGCTTTCCTGACAGGTGACTTTATCAGGTTTATTTGGTGTACAATTAGAGCGTCTGTTAATGTTTATAATTTGTCAGCATCCTCTACCCTATTTATCGTTGGTCAGTTTGTGACCACAAGACAACTATTGACCATTGTTGTTATCTGGGTAGAATAATAATAGGTACTATGTGTGGTGCTGTAAATGATACAACTTTGGTTTATACGCGTCAGTTGAGTGTGGTTGTTACGTGCCTGGGCTCAGTTGATCCAGTGTACTTGTTCTTTCTTGCTCTCTTACTCTCCTAGGTCATAGGTTGGTTGTGATGTCAGTCTTCATTGAAAGCCTTATGTCTACCAGTTTTGATGACTAATCAGAAACCGGCTTCCAGCATGGGAGGAGGGGCCTGAGATTTAAAAGCCATTGGCAAAGTTATACAAGTAGGCTGGGGGAAAAGTCACATTGTTATTGGCCATGTTTTAGTGACTACAAGCATTTGTACTTTTATTGATGCTGGCACTCTGTTCACCCTTGATTATTAATCCTGTGCCAGTTGTGTGATAAGCTTAGCCAGGTTTAGCTGTATATTCCCCCTTGCCTCCTGTAGTTAGCTCACCTTCGCCTAGCCTACTAATGTTGTTTTGTTATTTTAGCTTAGGTTTGCCTATTAACATGTACAAGCTCCGCTTGTTAACCCATCCTAGCTTGGCTTTGCCGGTGGTTGATGGCTTGGCTATTCCAGTTGGCTTATGAATTCCAGTATTGGAATCCAGTATTGCTGGTCCATGCTTGTTTATGCTGGTTACTCCTGGTTGACCTGCAAAAACACGCTCAAAACAAAGTTTTCAGCAGGGTATCTGATGTATAGACACATTGGGTAAGGGGTGGGAACCAAGCTCTGCGTTTATCCTTTTGAGTGCAGATTAGGACAAAGTAGCTAGGCTATTTGTTTATGTACTGTTAGCTGAGCACTGCAATCATAGAGCTAGGTTAGCTCTTTGGTTCGCTTTGTTTTGATTATTTCTTTTCTTTGGTGCCGTCCTTGTCCATGTTCTACAGCCTTGTTGTCTGTTACTTGTAAATATTGTCAATAGTATAAACAGTCACTGTTGAATTGACTGGTGAATAAGCATATGGTGTGCATTAAAAGGGCTAAAATCTGGAAACAGTGGTTTAATCATCTCTCCTTGGTTCATGATCCACACTTCACGCTTAAAACCTGTGTTATTGACCCTAGTTTACCCCTAGACTGCTTACAAGGTCGTAACAGTGGTCCACCACCCAATCCAGTCATAAGCATTGAGTGGCTCTGCAGTTAGAAACCAACCACTGCTAAAAGGTTATCTCTGTGACTGCCAACATTATCTTTATGGATATGGACTGCATCTTCAGGTGTTCAGTTCCAGATTATGGTGACAGATGAATGAAAGCGGGGAAAGAATTAGAACAAACCAAAAAGATAAGAGTACTGTAAACAACAGCGTATATGAATATATTCAGCAAGAATGCAAATCAGGGAAGGGGGAGATGTTATCTTCACCAAGAGAAGCCTTTTGCCTTATATTATATACTCATCTGCTATTTACTGGCCACTTGCTGGTCAACAGCAGTCATGTGATCAGAAGCTGAACAATGGTGTAGGGGGTGGTTGACCAGTTGTGCTGTATATGACAGATGTGCTGCAGTCTGTGATTATATTACTATATAATGGACCTTACGTGGCCGGTTAGAGTACACATCATGTTTGTGCCACACTGTATGTGACTGCATATGAACTTGGGGACACTTTCTTCTTGGACACTGTTTGATTAGGGGTCATTTCAGATTATAGCTAAGATAGATAAGACAGTGACCTCAAATACATATCAAAGCTGTGAAAATGAGGCTGTGTGTATAAAGGAAAAGGGGCAGGAGGGTTTCTTATTGTAATGGAATGGATTGTTCAATCACCCAGACTTGGACTGAAAGGTCTGAGAGAGATATCCAGCTCTGCAAAACCTCCGTGACATCATGCGAGATGCATGGCTCAGGATGTCTGTGGAACCCCTAGAAAAACTGATTATGTTATCTGATTGTGTGGTGTGTGAAGCAGATAGCTAGGTGTGCTGAAATCTTCAAACCAGTGAGTTACAGCTGTGTCCTCTCAACCAAAGTGGTTCTAAAATGAGTCACTGATATTAGTCCCCCCCCTTTACCGAGATACAATTCACATAATCATCTACTAAAACTCACATTAGTCATCTTCACATTTCTTTCTTGTTCATATCAAATGGGATAAAATGATATTTCAGAGAAGGAGAGATATAAGATAAGTCACTTGCATAAGGAATTTCTCAAGAGGAGTTCAAAAAATTACTACAATATACAGAGAACCTGGTAGACCACCAAAACTGTCACCATCACAGAAACAGTATTTAAAACTTTCTTCTTTGAGAGAGAGGTGAAAAGCAAGCTCCACTCTTCCTTCAGATCTAAAACCATCCAGAGATGTCCATCCATTCTTCCGCTGAAAGAAGACAACTCAATGCTGTGGGTTTGAAACTAGTTGTTGAGAAAAGGAAACAGACAAAAAAGAAGAATATTTGCGCTAACAACGAAACTGGACGTCTGAGATGTGGAGTAAGATTATATAAACTAATGAGTGTACGTTTGTAATTGGGATTACTTGGCTCGTGAGAAGCAGAAAGGTCATCCAACGTCTAAGACTGAACTTTAGAGGTGTGGAAAAATATCCCCTCTGATATCTTTGTAAAACAGAAAGCATGTTTTCCAAAAAATTAAGGACATAATAATAGGCAAAGAAAAGACATATTTTGGAAGTGAGGACCATTCTGGAAAAAAAAAAGCTACCACAGCTACTGGATCTGAGAGATGGACTTGCACCTCAGTTCAAGGAGGGCACTGTTGTAAGTGGCAGAGAGTGTTTTGAACAGTCTCCCTAGCCTCGGGCGACCCATGTGACACAGTAATTGAGTGATCGATGAGGAAACTGTCGATCGTGTCATACCAGGCAAAGGAGCGGGAGGGAAAAAAAAACAAGAGCAGCACAAAGCAAATAAGGCTTCACCCTGCGCGCATTCATCTACCTGCAGGTCGATGTGATAGAGACACCGGGCAACAGTGCCACAAACCATATCATCATTCACTAAGGGCCACCGAGGGAGGGTGAAACGTGTGATATGCAATTACCCAACCCTTGCTTCTGTCCCCCGTCTGGACACGGGGCAATTTTCCCCGTCACTCGATTTGATGCTGCTGGAAATAACGTTTGTGTTAATCTGTGGTTAGGTTATGACTTGGCAGGTGCACAACAAACCTAAAGTGGCATTAAGGGAAATGCGCCAATGTCCTTGATCAAATCTGACCAGTGGATGTTTGTTTGAGCTCATCTTAAACCCGAGCACCTTCTATCGATCATGCTAATCAAAGCTTCCCTCTCGCATCTGCTCACACGCTCATGGGTCCCGTTGTGGTAGATAAAGATAGAGAAGGGCTGGAGGAGGCCAAGTCCTATGGAAACCCTTGCTGGCAGGCTTCAGCGCCTCCCTATTGATCCAGCTCTATTCTCTCCTATCAATATCCCCCTGCCTATAATACAGCTGGCTGACTGCATGGCGAGCTTGTTAACAGGGGTGAGATAAATAACACAATTCCTGTGAGCACCAATTATATTCAGAAAGAGGAGAGCTTGCTTGCTTGTCCCCCTCCCTCCCTTCATTCCTCATCCCTCCATCCCTCCATCCTCCTCTTGTTCTGTAGTGTCTTGACTATGCCACTAATCCGGCGGATGAGAGGACGTGGTGGGGGTGGGTTTGGAAGAGCATCTGTCCCGCTTTCATCGTTGTTATGCAGATGCCTCATTTGGGTAATTGCGGCATACTTGCATAAACCTGTATTAGGATTGGTGTGCCTAATTGATGCGCCTGAGCGCCATGGTTTGCCTTCTTCTGGCCCCAGAAGGGGGGAAAAAGGAAAAGAAAGAGGGGGAAAAAAAGAAGCCAGAAAAGGGAGAGTCAGAGAAGGTCCTTAATCAGTCACCAAGGAGAGAGAAAGATGACAAGTGGAGGCTCGTTCGGTTCCTCCACTGCAAGTGGAGCCTCACTTCTTAAGTCGAGACAGTGGCCGATACGTATCTGTTTTTAAGTGATGTCTCAACTACCCGCCTCAAACCGCCACCAACACTCTGAGAGGGCCTCTTATCTGAAGCACAGGAGATAACATCCACAATGCGTCACACTGACCAATGATGTGAGGAATAACTGGGTGTGAACACCACAAATAAAGAAGCAGTGTTTGAGAACGGAGCTTGGGGAAAACAAAGCCGTCTCAATTGATCCAACAAAGTCAGTGCCTTCTACTGTCTTTGTGGTTCCTTGCACTAAAGACCTCATTCCAGGATAAGACGAAATCCTGCCTGTGGACACTCACAAATGAAAAGCCAAGATAAAAAGAGTCATTAATACTTTTGTCAGGGCTTTATAAATACACGCTACCAGTTAAAAGTTCAGACACAGCTACTTATAGAAGGTTCTCCTTATTGTTATCTTAATGTTTTACATTAGAATAAAAGGGAAGACATCAAACTATAAAATAGCACTCATGGAATTATACAGTCCACCTTAAAAACCTCCAATATGGAACTTTACAGGAGGATAAAACCTGCAGTGGAGGCAGATATAACAAGATTTCTTTCTAATCAATTTTGGACCAATTCTATCGGTCTGTCCATCACGAATACTGACTGAACTGAAGAGAAACTAGAGCTTTTAAAATGTGCAGGTTCAGAAAGCTGTTTCATCCTCCTGTAAAGTTCCATTTTGGAGGTGATGTGGCAAATTCATAGTATCGGGATACACCAAGAGTATATGTGGTATATCAGGATATGTACTGTTTCAGATATCTCATCAGTTGGAGCTGTTAAGTGTACGATTGTAGTCTTTAAGATAACCAACAACTTCCATTTAGTTGGGTGTGTCTAAACTTTTGTCTGTATATTCTTAATAGGCTTTACCATTTACAAATTCTATAATATCTTTGTCATAGCCATTTAAACATCCTTATTAGAGGAGAGCCAGACCAATATACAGAGTGGACGATAATAACAAGCCAGTAACGACGAGCCATGGTTTTATCAGTACCGCCAAAAATATCACTTTTTTTGGGTCACTGCTCATCCCAATATGAGTCACTGACAGCCATCCAGTCTAAAGTCTGGTATATACTGAAACTCAATTATAGGTAATGTCATAAAACAGCGTAACCTTGGTTTAAGAAATGGTGAATTCTAAAGTAGGGGGAAACAAGTTTTCAGCACCATGGACAGCACCAGTGGAGGAACCAACTGTTATCATAAACCCCAGTCATTTCTTCTTTTTAGTTTGATTTAAACTGACAGGAACCAACCCTCAAAAGTCTCTAACCGTATGAGGAAGAACCACAGCTAGTGGTGGGATTCCCCAGACCATGGTACGGAGTCACTTCGCTAGTCCTGGATAGTCTAATTTTTTCTTTACTGGGTGGATGTTTTCACTCCTCGGCTACAGTGTGTCACACATGCGGCTGGCCTGGAAAGCCTCAAAGTCCTATCCGAGTGCTACGTCAAAACACGCATGCAAACAATACGAAACACATGTAAAACGAAAAAAGTATGCTGTTTTGAGACCATCATCATAATTCTTATCATGTGTGTTGTCATAAGACCATCATCATAATGAGGAAGAAGCACAGAAAAGAAACTACACTCAAATGTCTCCAACAGCATGTGGAATAACCACTGAGAGGAACTTAATGACAAACCACTAAATGGAACCAATACTTAAAGCATGACAAAGAACCACTGAGGGGAACTGAGAGGAACTAATACTCAGAACTCTCTAAAAGCATGACAAAGAAACCAATATTAAAAAGAGTAACCATCCTGGATAATGAAATGAATTGGACAATATCCATCTAGCCCTAGACCTAGCCATCTCTCAGAATTTGCTCTTATTGTTCTAGTAACACCAAATTAAAGGTGGTTGTACATTACATGGGGTAATGCAAGAAAGCGATTAGTCAACTTTTAATGAGTGCCTTCTGAGTCTTTGGAATCCTCACTCTCTTTGACTAATCTGTGTAAGAATACAAAGCACTCTTATAGCTTGAGTGCTTGGGTGAATACTGTTAGCATCTCCAGTTTTGAGCTCAGCATGCAGTTTATGACACTGAGGGATTTATGAAAAGTCCTGGGAAAGTGTTAACATCAGTGGTATAAAGGTCCTTGCCCAGTTTGTGTCTGTGGACTGCTCGGGACTACACTCTGGAATGTGATGACACATATTGTCTTGCTGGCTTGGAGGACTTGCAATTATTCTCATCATACCTGTGACATCTATCTGACCCCATCTCTACAACAGGCTAATGCAGGCAGAGCTTGAAGGCCATTTACAAAATAGTCATATTATTTGAATCAGAACATTCCATTCTCTCAGCGGCTCATGTCCATCCCTATCAAGGACTCACAGTGAGCCTGTATTGGCCAAGACTTGGAGGTCTGGTGGTGAATGAAGCCTTGGTACAAAGGCATTTGAAAAAAAATCCTATTTTCTCTGGAATGCTAGCACCACCAGTGTGATGTTGAGGAATCACATAGCGAGTGGCTTGAGCTTTCCAGAAACGCATGTAGATAAAGATAAAAGTCAGTCAGCTTTTCATCACATTGATTCGCTCCTCAGTCCAGGCCTCTTCAAATGACGCTCCAGCAGTGTAAACATGCATGCCTAGAGATACTTCCACGAAACACACAAGAAAATGGCAGTAAACAGCAGAAAGGCAAGCAGAGAATCAAAACTTTCATCCTCAAAGGCTGGGAGATTCTTGTATGAAACAGCATACGAGATGATGTCCCTGCAGTGAATAACTGAAAGGAGCATCATAAATGATGCTTTCATTCTTTGAGTTTGTTCTGCCACTGGGATTTCAGAGACCAGGTCCAGTCGAGCCAGCCTCGGTCCACTTGTCCCTAGCTACAGGCAGGCACTGGGATAGCTCACGAAAGGAAGTTCCTAACCTCCACAAAGTCCTGAGGGACAGATAATCTGATGCATCTGGCAGGTTATCTCAGCACAATCAACATGTTCAAGTCTGGCTGAAAGTAATCGCTTCTGAAGCTGAGACATCTACGCTACCCACCAGGGTAATTCAGGGTCTTTTTTTCATTAGTTGCATCAGATAAAAGTGCTGCTTCTCTTTTTGTCTCCGATGCGAAATACATCTCCACTTAGTAATTATCTCGCACAGTAATTGGCTTAGGAACTGCTAAATGCAAACAGAGAGCTCAAAAAGCTCAATATGGTATTGACACATGAGCAGAGCAAAAACGCCATTGATCGTCATAGAGCACTCCGAGCTGGGTAATAGTAATTGGTTGCATGTCCCAATTAAGTAGGCATCCTTATGTGACGCTGCAAGTGCTTTCCATTTCTGAGTTTTTTAGGTGGTTAGCTTCTCTTGGATAGTTTATTATGACTCTATAGATTGGTGTTGTGTCAAATGTGTTACCATTGGTCACAGTTAAACAATCTGTGAAGAGCTACATAGCAGCATCTTCTTGTGCATTTCAGCTAAAGCCAGCAGTGTAGTGTTCCTTTGTGACCAAAACCATGTCATTTTGGCCAAAAGGATGTATGTGGTAGTTTGCGATTGTATGGTGCAGTCTGCACTAATCCCCTTGTCACCCTCACCCTAATCGTGATTGGTCCACTCCACGAATAGTTGCACCCAGTAGGAAGGGTCGGATTGCAACGCTATTGGGAAGGAAGATGAAGGTTATCAGGAACAATAAATTTAAAGTGATATGGGCAATATTTATTGAGTTACACATACAGAAGTAGTGTCTCTCAGTATGGCATCAGGCCGCCGTGTTTGCTAATGCAACATGCCAGACGTCTTGGCATGGAGTTGTAGAGGTTCCTAATGGTGTCCTGTGATAATCCATCCCATGCAGCTTGAATATTCTCACACAGTTCCTGCAAATGTTCCAGTAGGGGTGGAGGTGGAGTGACACCAGGCCTTCTGGACATGTGTTAACAAACTGTTCATCTTGGTGCTGACCACGGTGGCTCCACACAGATTCTGTGGGTGTCTCCACCGAAACAAAGGTGGGACTCGTCACCGAAGATCACCCGCTGCCATTCTGAGTCACTCCATGACAGTCTGGCACGTGAATAAAGGATCAGATGAACAATGTTGGTGTAGGGATAAAGAGATGAGCGAGTTACAGGCAGCTACAGAAATCTGTTCTAGATTGCTAACTTTTGACTAGGCTGGGGCAAACAGTTTTTCTGACTTTGAAAGTGTTTATGTGGGTGGGGCAAGAGACGTCAGCCTTGTGATTGGTTAGGAAATGCTTGTGGACACATTTCCCAAATTAGGATTTACAGTGCTGTCAGATTTAGCGAACCCTTTAGTTTCTCTTGTGTTGTCTTAGTAATGACGGTGACTACAGGACGTTCTTTTCTGTTCTATCTCCAGAATAACAGAAGATAAAAGAAGGGTGTGTCTCACAGGCCTCGGCCCTTACTTTACTTCAGGCAACGTCCCAGTGAACACCTGCGCCTTTAGCGTGGCCCGTGTGATCAGAGCCCGACATTCGGCTCATTGGCCTGTAGATAAAAGGAATAAGCAGGGATGTGAATGAGCTCTGTGTGCAGCTGACAGGGGCTTTATGGATGGCCGGCTGCTATCGCGCCCTAAGAGGCATATCCATTCCTGACGGCCATTAGAGAGCGGGGCTAGCCGATGTGTTTCAGAGATGCAATTTCACAGATGCACTCGCTTACAACCAAATAACAACAGCCCTCGTCCTCTGGGTGGCTGTCATCAGCTGATATTAGAGTGTTTATCAGGATGACACGGGCCAACCGCCACCAAGAATACATGAATATACGTGCGTGGGGCATTAATCAGGAAAAGAGTTCACTGGGAGCCAAAAGTTGTAGCGTGGATATAGATACTGCACTCAGCACTGAATTAGAAATATATATCCATCTATTCTTTAGGTACATATTTACAGGCCATTATTATTATGCACAAATTGTGTTAAAGCATTCTATCAGGGGTCATCTTCTGACCACTGAACTGCTCTTGTGTATATTTTAGACTGGTGGACCACTCCCAACTTATCTTAAAGTATTATAACCAAGTACTAAGACTTTCTATCACTTGCTATTGTTTTATAAGCTCACCGGACAAAAATTGAGTCACCTTGCGTGGTAGTTCTGAATACCAGATTGAGAAGAGGTGGTACAGTGCAGTGAATGTCTTGTTCCATATGTGGAAAATGGCTCCAAAGCAGATGTTAATGATTGGCTAAAAAGAGTGATTGCATTTGGGTTTGCCAAAGACCATAGTGTGAAGGAAGGAGCTGAATCTGCAGGTGTATGGAAGTGTATGGTCATACTGGTCTACCAGCAGTGTCAAAAATCCCAGTCTACAGGAAATTCTCCTCAGAATTGTGCCAGGGAAGGCATCCACCAAATCTGGCCCAACTGCCCAGTTCTTTGATGCAAGTGTGTCTGAACATTGATGTGGCCTACATCCAGAAACTTGTCCAGTCCATGCCAAATCCAGTCACAGCTGTTATTGGTGCTCATGGAGGTATTACACGCTATTAGGTTTCAGTCACAGGCAACCTATTTTTTGCCTGGTGAGCTCATGGCCACCATGCCATTGTCTATTGGGCTATTTAACACATGACATGTACATGACAATAAATGGGATACACACACAGTGTTTACCCATATAGTATAGCTACAGTATTGCACAAGAGTCAGAGACTCAATCAAGTTTACATTAAAAAAAAAAAAATCTTCATAAGGTAAGGCTCATCTATATAGCACATACAATCACATTTGCAGAATTTAATATGCACTACTTGCTTATATTACAGGTTAATTCTTTTTGGGAGGGTTGCTTTAAGTTTTCACTCCTGCATATTTCATTAAGTTACCTTTAATAATGTTGTGATCTGGGCTCTGGACTGGTCAGTACATCACTCTAAGAACACCAGCAGCTTCTCAGTGAGGAGCTTCTTGACGCTTACACATTCTTTCAGACCTATAGCATCAGTGATGAAAGATTTAAGCACTATTCATTTGATGGTGGCAGTTGTTTGGTCAACTAGGTCAAGCACTGTTGTTGCACTGACCTTACCCTTTCATAAGCATTATTCCTAATGTCAGAAATACCCCCTTAAAAATGAATATCTTTTTACTGACTGGTGGTTTCTGACTACTGTGAAAAGTAAGTGGGGCTCATAAAGTGGTCAGTGCCTGGAAGTACACGGTAAGTCTTTCTAATATAGTGGGTGGTGAGCATGTTAAATAATATCTGTGCCAAATCTTCAGTGGAAAGATAGCCTTCTTTCGTCCTAGTGAAGCACTATTTAATCAGAAATTGCCTAGTATGGAACCAACTGGACCAACCATGATACAGGGACAAATGAATAAAATCAAGACATTCCTTCAAGGTTATATGGAGCTTACTCTTTTGAGTAGCTAGCTTCATTTCAGTAGTTCCTCCTCATTCTTTCATGAAATTGTTGTTTTCATTGTTGTCTTGGTTCTTCTTAGTGTTTCTTCCTTATTTTCTTCTAGGCCTTTTCCAGCAGTTTATTTCCCAGCTGAAACCAAAGAATAGTAAGTTTGTTAGCACAAACCGTGACAACATCCCTGGGCGTGTCAGTTATTGAGGATTAAGAAGGCAACAACGGTGACACCCAGTGGTCTGCTGGAAAAACTCTTCTATGACTTATTACCACCAGTAGTTGATCCATTCTTGCTTTCTGGATGTAAACAAACATCTGGAATAACAGCACAAACGCTGTTGGTAATCTATATGCTCCGCCATCTTGTTTGTACTATTTAATAGTACCACTGGGCAGTGACCTCTGTTGATGTTGTATCATTTGATGTTCCTTGATTCCAATGAAACCTGGTGCAAATGCAGGCTGGTTCCGTGAATAGCACCATGGTTCTACGAATACTGAACAGAACCAGTTCAAGAGCCAGGGCTTTTTTTGTCAAAAATGCCTATTAGGGAGTTTCTCTTTTGAGTTTTGGTTTCTCAATGTGTTACTTGTATTTTCTCAGCATGTTTCTCCTTTTGGGTCTTGGTTTCCCTCACTCACTCACTCACTTACTCACTCACTCATCTTCTATACTGCTCAATCATCCCGGGTCGCGGGAGGTGCTAGAGCCTATCCCAGCGTTCAGTGGGCGGAAGGCAAGAAACACCTTGGACAAGCCACCAATCCATCGCAGGTCAAATGGACAGACAGACATACACATTCACCCACACCTAGGTGTGGACTCTGGGAGGAAACCGGAGCACCCAGAAGGAACCCCATACAGACATGAGGAGAACATGCAAACTCCACACAGAAAGGACCCTGGACGCCTCAGCCAGGAATCAAACCCAAGCTCTTCTTGCTGTGAGGCGACAGCGCTACCCAATGCGCCACTGTGCAATCCTTTGGTTCCTCTCAGTGACTATTTATTGTGTTTATTATAGAGTTCTAGACTTATTTCTGGAGAGCCGCTTTAGAACAAATACCATAACACAAATCACCTTGTACCAGACAGGCAAAATCTGCTTGTTGTATATCAAGAACAACTAGATACCGTGAAGCTAAAAGGGAAACCTTCTAGTGTTCTTACATTACAGTCAAGGGCTCGACCGGCGCTGTCCATGGTTCTGAAAACAAGTCTCTTACTTTTTAACCTTGAGGAACGTCTTATCTTTGAAGTGTCTCGCAGGTTCCTTTAATGCAACTGGCAGCACCGCACTCGGCCTCTCAACCGCTCGGTGCCGGCACTAACCATGGCGACATCCGTGGCTTCTCCTTCACGGGGGGAAGTGAGGGGTAACATCCTGTTCTGAGCACGCTCAGCGAGGAGCGGTAGGTATGAGGGAGAGCATGCATATTTCATAGATGTCAGCTCTTATTTAGGAGCAGATTAAAGAAGGGAAGGGCAGAGTGGAGGAGTGTGAGCGGAAGAATGCTGAGCAGCAAGGAAGTAGGTGTCCAATGATGAGGGGATGAATTATAAAGGTCTAGACATAAAAAGGGGCTAGACGGATCTCGCCCTTCATTCCTCCTCCAGGCTCCTTTGATGTTCCTTCCTACCGCCAACATTTTACTAGCAGCTTCTGATGAGGATTCTTGTTTGCTTTAGTGCTTGTCAGTGCACCAAATTTCCCAATAATCTCCATCTTTCCGTTTGTTCCTTCCCGCGCTGGTGAATTCCTTGCCTTTAGTTTATCCATTCATTTATTTTTTCCCTCATCGGGTCTTTGAAGGGAGATCCTTGTTCTTCATTTCTTCACTGGTTTTAATTTTTCATTTTAGGTTTTCTACAGTGCCCTTCACACATACTCTCCCTCCCTACCTCTCCCCCATCTCCCTCTCTCCCTCTCTCTCTCTCTCTCTCTCTCTCTCTGTGTCATCTTTCCCCAGACGGGATTATTTACTACAGATTCCCGCTGAAATTCTCCGCTCGCCTGAGGACAGCCTGCAGCCACACAGCAATCAAAGCAAGATCATTCCCTCCTCCTGACCCTCGGGGAGCAAGAGAGAGTGAGAGAGAGAGTGAACAAGAAAGAGAAGTGCAGAGCTATAAGGTGAAAGCCGGGGTTTTGTAAGAATTAGCAGTGACGGCACCAGGGTCATAACACTGAGTGTATAGACACATGGCAAGTGAGGGCAAGAAAGGGCACTAACCAGGCTCTCCAACATGTTCTGCCAACACATGTGTTGATCCCAGCATCTCCACCCTTGAGCCACGGAGCAGCAGTATTGGAACAATCATATGTCCTTTGATCACGACTTGACTGAGTATTCCAAATCACCTTGGGTTTGCTGTCACCTCCCTTTCATTAGCATCCAGGGCTGCGAATGTGTGCTGAGCACACAAACAAATGTTTTATTCATTATTAACAAGGCAGTGTTACCAAACAAGAATTAGACTGGTCATGAAAAATGAATGACTCCAAACACTTAGTCACTTTACTGTAAATGCTACGATATGAGCAAAGAGTACATTTCAACTGCTAGAACGTATCTGCTAATCCTCCTTTTCCATGCCCCCTGGTGGCCGTTCTGTCCATGGAATGGAAATCAACTCAATGTTCAGACACTCTTGCATCAAAGAGTTGTGCAGTTGGGCCAGATTTCGGTGGATGCCTTTCCTGGCACAATTCTGACGAGAAATTCCTGTAGACTGGGATTTTAGCCACTGCTGGTAGACCCGTATGACCGTACGCTTCCATACACCTGCAGATTCAGCTACTTCCTTCACACTATGGTCTTTGTGTGACACTCCTTTGAGCCAGTCATTAACATCTGCTTTGCAACCCATTTTCCACACATGGAACGAGACATTCACTGCACTGGACCACCTCTTCTCAATCGATGAATCCCATTGCACACCCTGCAGGTATTTATAGGTTGATCATCCTGGTGCAGT
>CM067478.1:34334525-34370677 GCA_034552555.1 Semaprochilodus insignis | reverse complement strand
CATTACACTTACTGAGTTACTGTACACCAACACACTACTTACAGCACACTAACGCATTACACTTACTGAGTTACTGTACACCAACACACTACTTACAGTACACTAACGCATTACACTTACTGAGTTACTGTACACCAACACACTACTTACAGCACACTAACGCATTATACTTACTGAGTTACTGTACATCAACACACTACTTACAGTACACTAACGCATTACACTCACTGAGTTACTGTACACTAACAAACTACTTACAGTACACTAACACATTACACTTACTGAGTTACTGTACAACATTGATACTGAACTAGATGTAACAGTACTACTAACTAACAATAGCTAGCCCTCTGATAGTATGCTAGGGTTCCTAGCACAAAATGTAGAAACATAAAGCATGAGACATTCAATGAGTTCATTAACATTTTCTTTGACATATTTGTCATTAACCTTGTAAACATCCCTTTTCATTGAAAGGTACATATATGATCATAGCCAAAATAATTGCTAGTTTTACTCTGCTATGGGATTCATATAAAATGTTGTTTATACCATGAATAAACATATAAAAAATCTAATTACATAATCTGAAAATTCAACTTTTAATTGTAGGAATTATATTTTAGCACATATTTCATATCTCATTAGGAAAAAATAAAGCCTTCATTTTAATTCATTGTGATTGCAATATTATTTTGAATATTAAGTTGAATTAAAGTTTAACTTGAAATTAATATCAAAAACTAAACTCACACACTGAAAGCCTGATTTATGTTAGCCTCCCTATTTTCCTGATGTTACTCTTTACATCATTTTCAACTTATGTGACAATTAATTTTCAAACGAATTTGATTATATTTTTTATGGTGAAATTTGACTAGTTAACTGATTAGTTGACTGATTAGTAAAAACACTATGTGTTTAAACTGAACTCCTTTGTAAAATCCACTGTACACTTGAATGTAATGCAGTAAGAGGAGGCTGTTTTAAGTACAGTGGGAGTTATCTCCCTCTCTCTCACTACCCCTGCTCTCCCTTTTCATTAAATCCCCCCTTCTTTCTTTTCTATCTTTCTCTGACTCGTTCTTTTCTACCACAGTGCCGTCTGCGCCCTGACCTTTATATTCTTCCCAATGTCTCTATCAGTTGCTGCTGGGTTGCGTGAGTCATCAGATTGAGGTGTGTGTGTGTGTGTGTTTCTGTGTTACTGTGTAATGGACCAAAAAATCTTTCACTGATCAACTCATACCTGCCAAGCCCTCCAGCTGTGGAGGTGCAGGAAAACAGCTGGGTAGCAAGTTTGCATGAGTGTGATACACACACAGTGTGAATGAGAGAGAATGAAGGAATGAAAGCCACTGTTTGAAGGCAAACATGATATGACAATGATGTTGAAAATGTGGAGAATGCTAATCTTTCATTTGGAGCAGGAATTAAGAGAGAGGACATGCATTGTTAGCCTCTTCACACATACGATCAGCTCCACAATTATTGGCCACCTTGGTAAAGAAGAGTAATACAGACCATGATGAAATGTCTGTATGGATAATATGGTGAGAACATGAGGGATCCAGGATCTATGGTCCTCTTTTGGACTGTGCTCTTCAGCTCACAGTCCAAACTGAAGATGACCCGCTGCCATTCTGAGTCACTCCATGACACTCTGGCACGACACCATTGCAGTCTTTGGCGATGTTGACGTGGTGTTAAGGGCAGTCGTCGAAATGGTCTGCGTGCATTTAGTCCTGCACTGTGCAGTCATCTGCCAATGGTGCTGGCACTAACAGGATGACCCATGGAGGGCATCACTGCTAACTGAATGTCTGCAGTCGTGGCTGTTGGGTCAGTCAGGTACAGCGATAAGGCCATCCTTGTTTACGTCACATGCGCAGCCGAACGTGAAACTTGAATCAGTCGCATGCCTCATAATATCAAACCTACCTACCAACTTTCATTCCTGTCAGTTGATTGCTTTTTCAAGGCAAGTCATTGCTTGATTTAGAAAGGTGAACATGTTTTTTGGGGTTGTTTTAATTGTATATATATCTGATATATCTTGCCCATTTTGATGAACAACTGGATTGAAGGAATTTGGCCTCTGTGGTTCCTAGTACTTGTTGCACTGTTGGACTTAAAATGTGAAATATGAATGGAATTTATTACCAGTTCCTAAGAATTGATCTCAATGAATGTGAGTTATATCATATTTGTATGGTAAGACTTATTTAAAAAACACAAATTATTTTGTCTTGACATATGTTTGTCTTTATCCCAATGTGTCAACTAGAGCTCTTTACAGAAATCCCTCAGACAAATTCAAAACAAGCATACAGACCGCAAAACAATGTACCTTCCTTTGCAGAAACCTCACAGGCAAATTCCAGGACACACAGTCCTCAGTTTCAAAGAGTGAACTTGATCCGATCGAGGATGGCTTGGATTGAAAACGACTCTTTAACAGTCAGGTTTGTTGGGTGTTTATAGCTGTGGGTGGGTCCTGTTAAAATTTAACAGTGGCGCCAGGCTGTTGTTGTGCTTATTATAAATAGTGCGGGTTTACACGATGGGATTTGGGAGCGGTGGGCCGGATAAATCCCCTGGGACACAAACAGACAGGCGGGCCAGTAATGGACCAGACAGGAGAAAGAAGGATTTATTTTGCCGCAGCGGCTTGTATCAAGGCTTTATGGGAGCGACTGTGGTAGGGGAGGTGTTGGCCACCATTCTTTGAGGTTCTTCCTTGTATATCCCCATCTCTTGGCCACTTCTACAGTTCAAGTGGCAGTGGTTCCTAGCGGTGGTCTTGGAGTACACCTGCACTGCATACTGTGGGTCTTTTCCAGCTCCAAAGTGCCCGATTCAGCTGTTCAGCATATTAACCTTAAAGAGTCATATCATCTGCAATAACCAAAGTGATGCAGTTCAAAAATAATTATTTGTCAGATGCAGTTTATTCATAAAAGCAGAAGTGGGGATTCTAAGCTTTTAATCCATACAATCTTTGTTTCATTTATTAGTAGAAGATTTGAATATAATATAATTGAATATGATGGGGTATTTTATGTTTCAAGTAAAAACCTCCAATTATAGATATTTAATATATATATATATATATATATATATATATATATATATATATATATAATTACTGTATTACATTGTGATAGCAGTAATCACTGATTATAGTTATGGGGTTTCTAAACTTTGAATCAACACAATCTTTGTTTCATTAATGAGCAGAAGACATGAATATGAATATTAAGTTAATATGAAGAAGTATTTTTATGTATGTCATCTTCTATTAAGGTAAAGGTCTAATGACATATTTAATTACAGTATTACTTTGTAATAACATAGTAACTAAGTAGTAATTACTAAAACTTATATATTATATATTATATACTACTCAATATATAATTTAATATGATGGGGTTTTTATGTGTACAGTCTTGTTTTAAGGAAAAAACCCTCCAATTATATATATTTAATTACAGTATTATATTTTAATAGCATAGTAACTAAGTAGTATTCATTGATTGTAATTATGAGGTTTCTAAATATTGAATCGATATAGTTTTTGTTTCATTCATAAGCAGATCAGTTGAATGTAAATAAGAATGGAATATGATGAGGTACTGAGGAAAATGTCAGATTTTCTATATTTAATTGATAATGTCCAATTATATATATTTAACAATCTTTGTTTTATTTATGAGTAGAAGAGCTGAATATGAATATTAATTGAATATGATGAGTTTTTTTATGTATGCAGTCTTCTTTTAAGGAAAAATGTCCAATTATTTAGATTTAATTTGTTTATTTTGTTAATTTAATTACATTGTAATAGCATAGTAACTAAGTAGTAATCATTGATTGTAATTATGGGGTTTCTAAACTTTGAATCGATACAATCTTTAGTTCATTCATAAATAGAAGAGTTAAATATCAATATGCATTAAAGATGATGTATTTTTATGTGTGCAGTCATGTTTTTTTTTCTAAGGGTCTTTCCTCAGTTGAAGCAGGTGTGTTAGAGCAGGGAAAAACATCAAAACAGTCAATGGTACCTTAAGACCAAGAAAGGGAAGCACTGCTTTATCCACTCCCAGTGCTTCTGTTCCTCTACACTACAGGTTTTTCCACCCTTTATTTCCTCATTCCTCACTCTCTTCATCCCCTATTCCCTCATTCCCTTTCCAATCCTAAACCATCCCTCACCACCCTGCCACCCCTTTCACCTGAGGGACCCATAAAGTCAGCCGTGGGAGAAAGCAGTGACCTGGAACTGGTGCTCACGTGTGCCAGTAGCCCCTCGTACAACAGATCAGACAATGAGTTATTTATAGGGCCAAGTTTCACTCCGGTAGCCACCGCTGCATGTGCTCACCTTTGTGGGGTGGGAAATGGATGGAGGTCTGTAGGTAATATGTCTTTGTCAAGCCTGATAATCAGCGACACCCACATGGCAAAAATCCTGCTTGTCGAAGCAGAGTTGATGTGGCGTACTCTCTAGGCCTCTATCAATGGTCAGATTCTACCCTTAGCCCCACTGTTGGCTGGATTTCTTGGCACGCTTTATTAAGAGACCCACAGTTTTATCAATCTTGCTGAACCACAGTTAGAGACTGTAGCTCATGTGTTGATGTTGTCTTCTAGGCTAACATAGAGCCCTGGGAATGCTGATTCCAACCACATAGCCTGGTAACGTTGCTGCCTGACATATGCAAAAACTCAACTAAATTTTTGTTTCTATTTTACTTGATACCTTGTAGGTCCACCTGGCTGGTGTACAGTTAGCACTGCTCATCTCCTTGTTTTAGCTATCCTCCAGCCCAGTAGCTTTACATAGCTTTTCAAAACTATTTGTAGTCACAGAATAACCCAGCTTCCTCCACATGTAAGTCTGTGCCCCTTGCTATGGCAGGAAGACAAAGAAGCCTTGTGGACCTAAAAAACTCAAAACTAAAGTACTCACCACTTTGGTCTTTGACCTTAACCAGAGTGCATACATAAAGCCGAAAGTCACCATATTTTAGCGAGAATGCGAACCTGTTCCAGACTCCACAGACTCAAACTCGGTTCACACCGAGCACAAAATTCTACCTATTTAACCAAATTTTGGCAATTCATTTTTCTTCTTCTATGCAGTTCCTGCAGTTTTTGCAATAGAAGTGGAGGTGGAGTGATACCAGGCCGAGTGAACTCCTTAGATGTATGATGCGTGACGGCAAACTGTGACCATGGATCTGTTAGTTGTCTCCACCAAGACAAAAGCATAACTTGCCCTCAAGATGACCCGCTGCCATTCAAAGTCACTCCACTGGCACGACACCATTGCGTTCTTCAGCGATGTTGATGTGGTGTTAAGGGACGGTCTGCATGCATGTAGTTTTGCTTCGTGCAGATATCTGCCAATGGTGCTGGCACTTACAGGATGACTCATAGAGGGCATCACTGTTTGATGAATGTCCACAGCTCATGGCTCATGGCTCATGGATCAGTCAGCCCTTGCTTGCATCACATGCATGGCTGAGCGTGAAACTTGAATCATTCGCATGTCTCACAATGCCAAACCTACCCAACAAGTTTTCTTCCTGTCGGTTGATTCCTTCTGGGTGCAACTATATGTGCACATAGTCTTTTGGTGATGAGTGTATAATCTTTGGTTAAGACACACAGACAAAGAATTGGGGGGGGAACCAAGATTGACAACTTAATACCTTTGTGAGTAGGAGGACGCCCATGGTGGCCAATCAAATTCCTGTGGAGGTCAGTAGCCCTTCATCAGTGGTCAGTTTCTAGCTGGACAGTTTTGGTTGGTGGACCACTCTCAGCCTTGCAATCACACTGATGTGTGTAAAAACCCTAGCGAACGCTGCTGTGCCTGATACACTCATACCAGCAAGAGCTCCACTACCACCCGCTAACTATGGAAAACAGGCTAGAAAGACACCTGTGATTACATGACAGCCTGGTTACATCCCGCTGTTTTCTGTGCAGTCACCAAGAATCATATCATCCAGAACTCGGCTATAGTTAACAGGAAAGCACTACCGTCTACTTCAGCAAAGTCGACACACTTCTTCCGTCCACTTCTTTGATACGGCAACTTCCTCCATCCTTTCTAACAGAACACTTGCAGTCCCGCTCTCTGTCAGGTGTGGTTAAGGCCTGGAAAAGGTACTTTAGGGTGATGGGGAACAAGTGAAAGCCTGGTACCTCTAATTGCAAACAGGGATAGAGTCAATATAGAGAGCAAATTGAAAATGGCGTTTGAAGAGGAACAGGACACAGCTGGCTGCACAGTCGAGAGGGAGGGGAGATAAAATGTTAGCGAGACGTAGAGTGAGATATAGGAGCCTAGCGGTGCTGTACTTGTCCATAATGTGTTCAAACAAAGAGAGAGATTCATAGATGATTATTTTGTTAGTTTTTTGAACTAAAAAATATAAATACTAATAAACCTGACATTTTATTTGCCTGCTATTGTTACTTTGATGCAATAAGTCAATACTAAATGTTTGCACAGTGATGTTAAATTGGTTCTGAATGTGTGTTCTTTCTCACCCAGCAACAATCACAAGTGTGCAGGAATAAAGGCAGCATGAAGCTTCTTTAACATCAACAGACAACACTGTAGCACACAGAAAGCTTCAATTCCACATGACAATACACTGAAGCAATAAGCTGCTTCAGGCTGCCTGTTTCACATCATGCCTAACAACCCCCTTCCCTGGGATAAAACCACACTAACACATAACCTTAAGTGGCTTACTGCCATTATGAAATGGTGGCCAACATATAGATGCATGATAAAATACACAATGTAGGTTATTACTAATGACAATCCACATTTTCTAACATCTGTCAGTCAAACTTCGATGCGAGCAGAGCTAACAGATAAGCTGGTTTTATTTAGCAAGCAGGGAATCAGAGTCAGCAACCAAATCAGAACATACATACCAGATGGGGAGAGAACAATTCCCATAGCACAAGAGAGGGTCAAAACCAAAGAGACAAACAGAGGCAGCAAATCAGTTAAAGGGTTAATCAAAAGACAGAAACCAGAAAACAAGCGGAAGTCAAAACCAGAGAGCCAAGAAACAGCAAAGTGAGAGAAACACTCCATAGTCAACAGGTTGGCAATACCTCAGAAAAGGTAGAGCAAACGGACTGGTGTACATAAATAGAGGTTATGTAACAAAGGACAGGTAAGACGGATTAGAACTCTGATGAGGCTGAACGGGAAAACAGATTGTGATTGGTGGATTGAGAGAGGTATGACGTCATGCGGAGATCGCTGATGGGTAGTGTAGTTCGGATGGAGAACCCAGAAGCATGACACATACACAAGTATTCCGATAAGAAACGCACTTCCTTTAGAGTATAGAGATAAGACCGCTTAGGTGCTCATCACTGTATATTGCATACATCTGATGAATTTATTAACTTATTGTTGTGTAATAATGAACATATAATAACACAACACTGTTTAATGTGAAACCTTGCTTTATAAGTACTTTTGGTCACTGGTGTCCCACTGCAGGTCTTACATACAGTGGTGCTTGAATGTTTGTAAACCCTTTAGAATAGTCATTTACTAGGGATCATTTTCCTCAATAAATAAATGCCCAAGTCGAATATTTTTGTTTCATTTGTTTCATTTGGTTCTCCTTATCTACTTTTAGGACTTATGTGAAAATCTGAAGTTTTAGTTCAAATTTGTGCAGAAATCTAGAAAATTCTGAAGGGTCCACAAACCCACTGTAGTATACACCATTGTAGTACCGATCCAGTGGCACCACTCTTCCCACACTGGGGCTGAATCTCAAATAGCTCCATGCTGTCTACATAGTATGTTAAGTGATAATGTGGGAATTTTGGCTCCTGCACCTCAACAGTGCATAGTGTATAGCGTAGTAGATTTCAGCCACACCCATACTCAACAAATAGTGCATCATTGTACTGTAGAAGCTAGAATCTCAAATCAAACAAAGCTGAGGTGTGTGTATATATATTGTGTATTATGGCAGCAGGCCAGCACTCCACCACCATTATTCCCCAAAACCAACCATTCGCAAGCACAAGCGAGCGCTCTCCAAGGTGCTGAAGTCACTCCACGGCTGGTTGCCGTGCCAGCTGCCGCGTTCACCCCGAGACAGACTGCATCCATATAAACGCCACCGAGGGGTGAGTTTTTCTCTCTCCCAAAACTTCTCTTGTTTTCTCTTGCTCACTCACACCAGGGAAGGAAGGAGAAAGAGTGCTACTGAGGGTCCACAGGTCCCTTCTTGTGCCTGCACTCTCCCCTGTATTTTGGGAGTTGATTTTTCCTTTTTTTCCCTTTGTTTTGATACACGTCTACCACGAACTGTTAATAGCTCTAGGAGGGCCACGTTACTTCACTTCTTGTGTGGTCTGTTCGGTGTTATACACTAGTGCCCCACAGTATTTTACAACGACTTTGAATGCATCAGATTTCAGCACCAGAACTATCCAATTTAGAATTTTACTATGGCCAACATGGAAATCTCAACGCTGGGGACACATTTTAATGAGTTAAAGGGAGTCTCTGAATGTACCACTGGCTATATTAGATTAGACTAAGAGATATACAATGAATCATTGTGCCTGATTAATTATTTTATACTGTAGTACTATTTTTAACATAATTAGACTCTGAGAGAAACTGCATTCCTGCCTTCTTTTATGTTCTCATGGGTAGACAAAAGATTTTCAACAACAAGTAACAATCATGGTAAAGGTGAAGGAGCTTCCTCAGGGACAACATAATTAAATAGCACTTGAAAAGGCCACATAACCCTTAAACATCCCTGTCAGCACCATAGGTTAGATAACATACCCATGGAACACCCAGACTAATTGAAGGAAGGGAAGAGAGAAGCTGACAGTGACTTGAAAAGAGTTGCAATGTGACCATATCCACTCCAAAATCTTCCACCAAAATAGAAGCACAAGAAGATGGACATCTAAAATTTCAATATGATCTTATAGACAAATCAGTCTTTTGGAACATTGTACTCTGGTCAGACAAATTGGAAGTAAATAGATCTCTTTGGCAATAACTCAGCATGTCATATGTGGAGAACGAAAGGTTCAGTGTATTATCCCAAAAACACTGTACTCAGCATCATACATAATTGCACCATATTCCAAGTTCCATTCCATAGAGTTGTATTGAACCCACAAATCCTTTCTTGTCTCCAGTCTGTTTGTTTATTAGTCCAACAGTGTATAATACTGTATGTAAATACACTGTTACATACTACCCGCTCCTTGGTCTGCATGGTAATATACATGGTGAAGCCTGGCTCCACCCTGGCTCAAGCACTTTCCAACTTTCTCACACACCTCCAGCTGATTTAGGACTCATTAACACTCCTGAATTCACACTCTTGTTTGCCCTGTCTGTTTGCAGGTAAGTCAGGAAAGTGTTTCTTACCTGAGTATTAAGTCATGTTCCTTCTGTGTTATTTCTGGTTCGGATCCTTACTTTGTCTCCTGGTTTGTTGATTTTGGATTTGTCTCTGAAGTTGCCTACCTGTGTTTTGACACCTGCCTGTCTGCCCCAGCCCCAGTGTTGCATACCCACATACATATATACACATAGATTGGCATTTAGTAGTAGAAAACAATTTTATCATCCAAGGCAAAGGAGAGAAGATGGACATTCCTCCAAGACAACAACCTCAAACAAAGAGTCAAAATAACTCAAGACTGGTTGCCAAAGATAAAATGAGATGAGGGTGTTTGTATGGCCTCGCCTCTCTCCTGACTTGAATACAATTGAAAATTTCAATTGTGAGTCCAACTGAGAGACACCCACCTTGGTTAACTGAACATGGTTTGCTAAACGGAATGGGCCAAAACTGAAAACAGCGATGTGATTTGGCGTGGACTGGGATTTGTGCCACTTCTGGTGGACCTGTATGACTATACGCTTCCATACATCTGCAGATTCAGCTACTTCCTTCACACTATGGTCTTTGGCACGCCCAAATACAGTCACTCCTTTTAGCTAATCATTAACATCTGCTTTGGAGCCATTTCCCACACATGGAATGAGATATTCACTGCACTGTAGCACCTCTTCTCAATCTATGGATCCCATCACTCCCACCCTGCAGGTATTTATAGGCCCATCATCCTCGTGCAGCACCATCTGCAGGAGCCTGAAGTTACTGTCACCTCAAACACTCATTTTTGGTCCAGTGAGCTTACGTAGGTATTACAACTCCAACAGCAAGCTAGAGTATTTTTGGATAAAATTAGCCTGTGACACAAGCACTCATGACATCAAACATTATGGCATCTCTCATGACAAAACCAGCCTGTTTAACGGTAAGCAATAAAGAGAAGTGGTTGGAAAATGGTCATGTAAAAGTGAATTATGGCTGCACCTAAAAGCACACAGAATAAGGGCTTCAGAATAGAATATGAAATACAAGACAAACGTAGGAAATGGTGCTTTGAAACTCAAACCTGGTCAGAAGCTACATACCAAATGCTGGAGATATGAAACATGAAAGAAATTTCAGCCTGAGATTAAAGCTAGAAAGCAATCTCGTTCTACCACTCCGCCAATATATTTTAGCTCTCATTGAAAGAGATGAAACAAACCTGCCTGTTTAATTAATGCCGTATTGTTAATATTTAAATTCTGCACGATGAAAGTGATTCAAAAGGGAAAAAATATCACTTAGCTGGTTGTTAAGAATGTTTACGATCACCCTCGTGGGCAATCTCATTAATACTGTGAAAATGCTGCCGGGTGCAATTTACATAATAGTTGAAGTCGAGGCCTCTCACCTTGTCTCCCTCCCCCCATTATACTCTCTTAGAGAAGGGAAAATGAACATTTACTGGAGCCGCACAGCAAATAATAACACCTCATAGTAAGCATGCCGATTATAAGGACCTGCTGCGTCTCGTGGATGGCCGAGGCCCATGAGGAACATCAAGTTTGACAATACATAATGGATTACATTTTACCCAATCAGAAGCTAAATGCACCACTACGAGGGCCGGCCCTGACTAAATTGGCCACCACTGATCTCATCAGCATCCAGACACCCCCGATCCCCGGCCTGGCCCAGCGCTCAGATTCTGATGATGGTGGTTATAATGCGGGACTGAGTGGGGACTGCAGTGGGTGTACATTTGGGGGTCTGTTTTTACACAAGGTCAGTTAACCAGGGTTTAATACAGTATAATCCACTATGTAGAGCAGTTTGCCACGCTAGTTCACTCTCATTGTTTCTCCTGTTTTATTTTTTCATTCTGCGTCTCTATTTTTAGGTATTTATGGCACACATCTGTCTCGCTACCTCTGTGCTCTCCTCACTCCTTTCACCTCTTTTTCACTTCTTCGCCTGGGAATCCGTCACTTAAAATGTGTTTCGCTGTCTCAGTCTACAACTTAGCCCCTCCGTCCTTCAGCTCTCTTGGTGAGTGCTGGAAACGGCAATGCAGAATTTAGAGCTTCTTGTCTGCTGTTGTTCACAGAAGTGCTATAAATCAGCCCTTGTCTTAATGTTGCTGCTGCAACGATTCATTGACAAGTGCATTGACACAGTATATATGCCATATACTGACAACACTCATTACCACTAATACACTGATCATCAAAAGAATAGCTGCACAAATTGTTGCATCCAGAAGGAATAAACCTACAGGAATGAAACTTGGTGGGTAGGTTTGACGTAGTGAGACACGTGAATGATCCAAGTTTCACTTCCACGCATGTGATGTAAGTAAGGGCAGGTCTAACGCGGTACCTGACTAACCCAACAGCCATGATTGCGGACGTTCACCAAGCAGTGATGCCCTCCATGAGCCTGTTACTGCCAGCACCATTGGCAGACAGCTGCACAATGCAGGACTACATGCACACAGACTCCTACGACAACTGCCCAACACCACGTCAACATCACTAAAGACTGCAATGGTGTCATGCCAGACTGTCATGGAATGAATCTGTGTGCGGAGGCACCGTGGTCATCACCAAGATGAACGGTTTGTTGTCACGTGTCACATGTCCAGCAGGCCTGGTGTCACTCCACCTCCACCCCTACCGGAAGTTATGCAGGAACTGTGTGAGAATATTCAAGCTGCATGGGATGGATTATCACAGGACACCGTTAAGAACCTCTACAACTCCATTCCAAGATGTCTGGAATGTTGCAAAATTAGCAAACATGGCGGCCCAATGCCATACTGAGAGACACTATTTCTGTATGTGTAGCTCAATAAATATTGCCCATATCATATCATCGTTTATTGTTCCTGAAGGGACAATAAACAAATCTTACCAAAACTGGGCCCATTCCTTGATATCACTGAATGTGTCTGGGATTATCTAAAACATAAGACCTTTGAAAGAACTCAATAAAAGTGGAAGCTGTGATAAAGGTAAAGAGGAGAAGCAATAAATCCTGAATGCTGTTTCGAAAATGCTGTCAACTGCCTGTTGTACATTACATATATATCTGCTCACTTGCAGTATTAACCAATGCATGTGAAAAACTGCAAATGCAGACCTTTGAGTTGATAAATAGTGGCAAAAGAAGAAGCACCAAAACATGGAAATGATATAGGTTGAGGTAAAAGCATTGTACAATGTCTCACAAGTGATTTAAAATGCATTTAAAATGAAACTGCTCATATTAGAACACGTCTTCTGTTAGCTAAATGAGTTGCTTAATCTGAAAAATAGTTGCTGAATTAACTAATTATAACACACAACAATTACAGTTCTTCACCGTCACGGAGAGACTTTTGATTGTTCTTTGAGATGAAGAAAATGACTGCTCTCGCCGCTTCCTCTAGTCTTATGATAGAGGGTAATTAGTATGAGATGTTCAGAGAATTAGAGGGAGTCTAGACAGAGGCGCTAAGCCGAGGAACCATCCTCCTCCGTCATTACAGAGGAGAGGGTGACTATAATAGATCTCTGGCTGTCGGTGTTGTTTCAAAGGACAGTATTAGAATAGAATTGCTTATGACCATTTGTGCTCCATCCGTGCAGTGAAACACCTACATACATACATACACACACACACACACGCGTGCATACACATACACACAAGCTAGTGAGAACACACACACCAGGGAGCGGTGTGCATACTTGTTTTGAACCAGTTTTTGTGTAGTGGAAAAGCACAGGACGGTTCCCGATTTTGGCACCGGCACCAACACCATGTTGGTGGAAAAGGGCTATAAGAGAGCCATGGGTGGCATCAGTGGTGCCCAAACTGTGTGCTGATGGCAGTCTTGAGAGACACCGGGAGGAAGTCATCAGCCATGAGAAACAGAGGCAGGTGATCAACAGCCAGACGAATGGAAAAATGATGACAGCAGTGAGTGGTGTAAGGCCTTGCCTGTGCCACAAGCTCCGCCCCCCGTTCCACAGTCAGGCTACTGCATTATACCTGTTCAATCCCAGAGCCCAAGCGGTGGAGGCATGGGCCTCTCTTTCCCCCTCCCTTTTCTCTCTCTGCTTCTTTTAAAGCAGCCACATTAGCATCAGGTCGCTGTCATTAGGGGTTACCATGAGCACCTGAGCTGAGAGGGAAGGAGAGTGTGTTACTTTGCCTCCTGGTATGAAGGCAGGATCTAGAAGGCAGGGCTCATGGCACAGTTGCCGTCCTTGCCGCTGTCGCCATTGTCCCACTGTCTTTAGTGGCTGTCGATGTCCCATGCCATTTCTTAAGGCTGTCTCTCACGGCTGTTATCAGCACGTAGAGTTCAGCTACTGCCTTTCAGTCACCGCTCGTGGGTTTCATTGGTTTCTTGGGGGGTAGACGTCTGGTACAGTAACTGTTTTCGATTACTGGCTCGATTCACATTTTTATTATTTGAATCACTCTCTTGGTGGCTGTAAAAGAGCATCATTTTGAATCATAACCAGATAGTTAGACAAAAGTACATCCTCTGCACAAAGTAAACAATTCAGAGCCCATTTCCCTTATGCCCAATTTAATCAAAAAACATATTGTGAGTGTCACAAAAATTAGGTCTATTTAAATGTAATGCAAATATTCATTTTTTTCTGCAGTAATATTTGCACTGTTGTAATGTTCTCTGTTTGTGTCAGTTGAAGAGAGGAGACCACTCTGGATATGATCCTAATTTATTGAGCTCTGGTTCCAGGATGCGGTCAAGAGCGCAGTCCCAAGCAGTCCAGAGCGCAGTCTACAGATACAAACTGTGTTGGGTCCTTTATACCACTGGTCAACTGTCGTAAAGGCCTCAGTGTCATAAAATACATGTTCTGTTCTGGGAAGGCAACTCTTCTAAGAGGATAATAATTGGTAAAAGGAAGCTAAGCTTTTGGTATCAGTATAGTTTACAAATGGTAAAAACCAACAACAATATACAAGAACATACAGAACTAATAGAAGTCAGGAGAAAATAAAAAAAAATTACAAATGAAAATTAAAAAAAACCTTTTTATTTTTTCTGGCGAGAAAGTTTGTATGTATATATGAAATTTATTTTATTTTTCATAAAAAAAAAGTAATTGAACTAAACTAGTACTTTAATTTATCTGCTGCCATTTTCTTCTTCTTATTGTATTGTTTTACCTCTTCTTTTTTCTGCTTCCTTTGTGTTATGTATTGAATATTCATTACTTGCCAAATAAAAAATAAATAATAATACAAAAGAGAGTAGGGAATGTTTATGTGGTTGGGGATGTGTTTATCAGGTTGGGGACATGATGTTGAGCTCTGAGGACAGAAACATTTCTTTGGGTGTCCTTCAGAATGTTTACCTTCCTTGCAGAAGGAAAAGAGAGAGTAGTTCCAATGGAGACGAGCTTGCAACTGTATTCATTTTGCAGTGGCAAAGCATCATTACTAGTGCCACTCTACAAATGCTGCACCTTAGGTCAGCTGTTCAAATGGTCAAATGCAGAAACTGAACTTGGATAGATTTCAAAATGTACACACTGTTGCAAAGGAACCTGCTGTGGAACTTGCCCTAGATGTGGTGTATGTTTGTTCAGAGCGTACCATACAGGGCTCTTGAATGGAGTCACAGTCTAAGCCATCCACGGCCAGGAGTCCAAGGGTGTGTCACATACCTTTAATCATTCATCCTTGTATCTTTTCCTTGCATGTCCTTGCGTCTGAGGTCATGAGAAAAAGATGTGAAGACTGAGGAATCGATGGCAAGCGGGTTTGTCAGAGGAGATCCCTTTTATCACCTGTTAGTGGTCTTAATAGATAAATAGAATAGATAAAAATAGCCTACAGTCAGTGGCAACATGTTACAAGCGCAGGATCACAGTTGAACTTTTGCCTCTGCGCACGGTGAGTGCAGCTAGACACCACTGTCATTTTGTCAGTTTTGGGTTAACAGCATCGCTATGAGAGTTCTCGGCTCGTACCACTCATCGTCAAAAGAACAGTATAACACAAAGAGCTGCACCCAGAAGGAATCAACCGACAGGAATGAAACTTGGTGGGTAGGTTTGACATTGTAAGACATGCAAATGATTCAAGTTTCACGTTCAGCCACGCATGTGACATAGGCAAGGACGGGCCTTATCACTGTACCTGACTGACCCAACAGCCACAACTGCAGACATTCAGCAAGGAGTGATGCCCTCCATGAGTCACCCTGTTAGTGCCAGCACCATTGGCAGACGTCTGGCATGTTGCATTAGTAAACATGGCGGCCGACACCATACTGAGAGACACTACGTCTGTATGTGTAGCTCAATAAATATTGCTCATATCAGTCTAAATTTATCATCATGTTCCTGGTTTATCTTCCTTCCCAATAGCACTGCAATCCCATACTTCCTTCTGGCTGCAGCTATTCTTTTGACGATGAGTGTATTTGGCTACAATAATGACTTGATGTAGAATTCATGCTGTTGGGGCCTGGTCCCAAGGCTTGGCTTATGGGTCTGGTGACAAATTGTTATGCACTAAAACATAATTAGACAGTCTTAATAATAGTGCTTGGAATATGCGGGACATTAAGTTTAAGTTTAATCCATGTTCATGATGCCCTTTCTTTGACTTGAGCCCATGCCTCCTGGAATGTCTCTGCACAGTCCTTGGTGTCTCTATACGGACTTGACAAGTAGGAGTAGGTTTCTGCATACGAATAGACCTGCAAATAGAAAGTGTTAAAGTTTTCCAACAGTGCAGGTGTTAATGTCATATTAGGAGGGAGATGGCTGGGGGTGTGTGTGTGTGTATGTCATACCCGTCAGTGTCGGTGAGAGAGACTGAGTATGTGTGCTGTGCCCTGAAGGCTGTGTCTATACCCCGGGGAGCTGGGGAGCTGTAGTGGTTGTGCTGAGCTAGTCAGGGCGACCTGAGGTAAAGCTCACTGAACTGTTTTATGTTTCGGCTTGCACATTTTTCCACTTTGCTGAGCTCTCACTTCCCCCTCCCTCCCTACCTTTCTTCCCTCCCACTCTACTTCTCCTCCGTCGTGACCTACTGCTTCCTCCTGGCTAAAGCCAGATTAATTAACCACATAATAGATCATGGTAAGATAGGTAACATAGATCATGCGTGCTCTGCGCTAGTAGTCCACACTTAACAACTTTATTGCCGGGCTCGCGCATCTGCAGCCCCCCTGGATCCCTCCTGGGACAGCGTTTGACCACAGTGTCAACCCAAAGAGAGAGCGAGAGGAATGAGAAAATATGCTTGCAGTCCTTTTGGGTCATTCTCCAAGTACAGCAGGTGCTCTGGAAGGAGGCAGGTGGAAGAGTTCAGAAGCAAAACTTTGTAAGTGACATTGTAATTTCATCCCGAAACAACCCCAATTAGTTCTTCCCAAGCTGTTGCGCTGCGAGGTGCTAAATTAGCTTTGATCCTTCAACTACTGCGAACTACTTAAAAGGCTTCGTTCCTAAAGCGTGACAAAGGAAAGCTTGTTTTGGTGGTTCTTGATGGTGTGGTGATCCTTATTCAAGATCTCAACATTTGAACTGATTCTCATTTGACAATGACATGAGCGCTTGGCTAGCGGGGGCTAAACGCAGTAGTCGTCCCTTAATGAGGGTCTTGGCTGGTGTCCACCAAGGCGGATAACGTCCCCGCTCTCCTCGGAACATTTCATTAGAGGCCAAGGTGCCCTCATAAACTATTTTGATTCCACCATTTAATAAGAGTGATAAGGACGTACCGGTATAACTTTGACCCGGGTGCTAATATTTTAAGTCTTCGCCCAGGTTTCAGCAGTGCCCTCTTGTGCCTCAGAACACTTCAATACTTCAAGATTCATAAAATATCCCATGATGCCGAAAAAAAAGAAAAACCTCTATTAAGATGTAGCATCAAAGATGGGAGGGGAAAAATATGGTACCCAAAGAAAGAAAGAAAGAGGCTGATTATCATTGCAAGACCCTGGGGACTAAATCTACCTGTTATTGCTCTTCACAAAAAAGCCCTGATAAAGTCTTATCCAGGTGTTCACATCAATTAGATGTTGAACGTGGAGTGTTTTTAAGTTCTTTATTGTAGGGATCAAAACCATATGGATCGCGGGGGCCCGTCCCTTCTGAAAAGCACTTTCAAAACATCCTGGTGCCGCAAAATTGCTTCCCTGTTCTTTCGGTGCTTTGTTCCACGCAGCCCCTCCTTCTCTTTCATCTAACAGATTGCAATGCATTTTTAAAAAGGCGCTGAGAAAAACGGGGTAAACACTTTAGGTGTTCCACATAACAAATGCGCCTAATTATGAGGCTGCTTGCTGGAATGGCACATAGTCGTTGAAGCTGCTTGCTGCCAAGATGGCAGGAACGAATTTATGTGTGCTGAAGTCTGGAGGCATCCTGAACATTCTACTGAGGAATCTGGACTTCCAGCATTTTGTGAGGGACCTGAATGGTTAACTTGCGGCCCAGTTTGGAAAAGCTCTAGCAACCAGACCTTGATGGGTGGCTCTTGAGCATACTGGTCAACATCCTAGTGTTTGGCCATCATGAGAAGGACCAAACTGCAGGCGGATCGGATTTGTTTCTCTGGCCAGATCTTTTGAGATGATTGTCCACACTGTTATTGTAAGTGATCAGATTGGATTTGTGGGAACAGACATCACCAATCGATCTGCATGGGCTGCTGTGGCAACAACATAGGCATCAGTAACTATATAGCCATGCTGGTGATGCAGCTTTCATACACGGATGCAGGAGAGATGGAGATGCATCTTTTCGGCCTCCGATCAGTCGCTCTGTCAAGTCATGGTTCACAACTGTCTGGAGCTCTTCTTGAAACCCATCAATTCCTTCAGTCTGGATTTGGCATTGTCGTTGTTTGTTGCACTGAGAGTGATGCAAAAGACAGAGCATACAGATTGAGACATTGAGACACATCCGTAGAAATCAGATTGGAGTCCTCCATACAAATACGAATGAAACTAAATAGTAATTCTATTTAGTTTCAATCGTATGACAGCGTAAGCTCATCAGACAAAAAATTTGTCACCTTGAGTATTTCAGGTGGTAGTAACTTTAGGTTCCTGAAGATGGCACTGCATGAGGATTATCAGGCTTACTAACTAGTTACTAACTAGTACTAACCAAAGACTTAGTAAAGACACAATTGTAGGCAGAAACCAGTACATGTTATGATCGGGCGCGGAGTCCAGGGGTGGCTAAAAGTAGTCAGTGCCACCCTCCTGAATAATCTGGCCACCCATCTGGCCACCCCAATTAAATAAAATGAGACAGTTTGTCCGTTTTGTCTCTTGAAATAATTGGCACGCCTTCCAGACGTGCTTTGAATACTTAATATGCTTAATATGTTGTGCAAAACATGTGTAAACACAAAATGACCATTTGATGAATTATCATCTCATAAAATTGCTTTAAAATATCGCACAAAATGACACATAAAATGATTGCACTAATGATCAAACTTTTTTGTCCTAGTGGTTTCAGTTGACGTCATACATCAAAACACTCAGGCTGTATCCCAAACCCCAACTACATCACTAAACAGTATGCAATAACTAGTGCATCATTATTAGAAGTACATTCATTAGTGTAGCATGTAAAGCATGAAAGTGCATACATGAGTCACCTGTGACTGAATCTTATGTAATAGCATGTAATAGCTCCACAAGCATGAATAACAGCTACAATTCGATTTGGCAAGTTTCTGGATGTAGGACACATGAATATTCAGACACTCTGGCATCAAAGAATTGCACAGTTGGAATTTCAGAATTTCCTGTAGACTGGGATTTTAGCCACTGCTGGTAGACCCGTATGACCGTACGCTTCCATACACCTGCAGATTCAGCTACTTCCTTCACACTATGGTCTTTGGCACGCCCAAACGCAACCACTCCTCTTAGCCAATCATTAACATCTGCTTTGGAGCCATTTTCCACACATCGAATGAAACATTCACTGCACAGTACCACCTCTTCTCAATCTATGGATCCCGTCACTCACACCCCACAGGTATTTATAGCCCATTTATCCTCATGCAGTGCCACCTGAAGGTACTACCACCTTAAACACGCAGGGCTTTGTCCGGTGAGCTTAGTGTGCTGTAAACTCTGTGAGCAATCTGTTGAAGCATCTATTGATGCTAATATGAAAGTGATGGATAAAGATCCTCATGCTAAAGAGAAGAGATCCAAGCCTACCCAAACAAGCCAGACTCAGTTTTCTCATTCTTCAGAAACAGCTCTGTAAGCCTAATGTTGTATTCATTAAGATTGTATTTAGAGGTGGCTGGTTTGGAACCATTTCTAATCACTAAAATTAATTGACTGTTGTATGTAAATAATCAAGTTATAATGGGCTTATTTCCTGCCATTACTTGCTTGTCACCTAATCCAATTGAAAATTCAAATGTACTCACTTTTGTGAGAAGGAACAAACTCAAAAAGACAAGCAATAAAAGAGTATGAGGCAGAGTTACCAAGGATTCCTAGTTGGATAGTTGGCTAAGAATAAAAATGGCTAAGAATACCTGCTCTACAACTCTGCTAGATTTCCCTATAATCAATATGTTTGTGTACATAACAAGAAAAGGAAATATTTTGTTATGGTTTGAATTTGATGGGAACCACTTTAAAATAAAACTACCCCTGTGAAGGGTTTATGTATGGTTTAAAAATATGTAGCCCATTAATGGTTAAAAGTGACTTAAACATAATTATCAAACAGTTCTAACACATTAGTAATAGGGCAGAAAAAACTTTTTATATTAGATAAATATGTATACTTGATGAAGAAGACAAATTTAAAGCTGACTGATGAAGAAAGATCAGGAACCCACAAGGGGTTTAAGAGTATAGAAGTATATACAACAGTTAATTAGTGTGTTGTAACAATGCATTAGTGATCTTAAAGTGTTTATGACCTAATTAATAACCATACATAAATGTACTGTACTTTTCAACCCTTCATAAAACCTTTATAATGGCAGTCTTATTCTAGATTTGAAGAAAATTGATTGCATTTACAGTCAAATAGGTTCAAAAAACATCATTTACAATAATTACATATACAACATAATGAACACCATGCAGACCCGAATGTGTAATCCAACATGCAAATGTAATTAATTACAAATATGTGTATATGTGATTGTAATAGATGCGTATCATAATACAAATAAAAATCAGTCAAATAACAATGTAGTTAAGTCAAGCATAAATCAAATAGGAAGCCAACAATAATAACTCAAGGCTACGGAGGGCCTGAAAAGATGAATCGAGTTTGTTTGGACTCTAGGACTGAAGCTGCCTTATCCATATCAGTCTCTGGGGATGCTCATAAGGCAGCAATTAAAATTCCCCAGCAGCTACAGTTCCCAGGGAGAAAAAACAAGATACAGGGGTGAAAAAGTTTTCAGTTTTTATATATTTATTTATTTTTACAGGCCATGTCCCCCCAGTGTTCAGTTTTCACTTCAAGCAGCCTAAACAGACTGCACATAGCTTTTCTTTTCATGTCGATGTCAGGCAGTGTGTCGGCACAGCCTGGACGTGTGTTTGAGCACTCGTCTGTACGCCTGGATATCTGTCTGTGTGCTTGCTGCTGCTCTCGTACATTGCTCTGCTGTCAGCGTGTCAGCACTAGCCTGTGAACAAGGCTTCTCTTCCATCAGTCTGACTAGACATCACTTCAGATGCAGGCTGGGATTATGGACGTCCTTGCCAGGACCGCTGCTTGTTTCAAAAGCAATGAATCTGACAGGCAGGCCGATACACTGCTAGTGTGGGTACAAGCCTAGCATTTTCTTTGCTGTTACTGAAATTAGCATATTAGCTGTAAATATCCGCAATTAGCATAAAGACTGAGATGGTCACTTTATTGGACCTTACTGCCAATAGAGACTGTGGCAATTGTAATTCTGGGTGGAGGAGCACTCTCAAGCTAGCAGTGAAATCACATTGTGCACAGATAAGCTCCAGGCAATGTTGTGACCTTGCCCCTTTTGCCCTCAGATTGTAAACTATATGGCCAAAAGTATGTGGACACCCCATTTTATTATTAGGTTCAGGTGTATCAGGAGTAACATACACTCAATAAATAGTTGCATCCAGAAGGAAGTGTGGGATTGCAATGCTATTGGGAAGGATTACCAGGAACAAGTGTTAAGGACAGTCATTGTAATAGTCTGCACGCACATAGTCCTGCGTAATGCAGCCGTCTGCTAATGGTCAAAACAGCACTGCTTGCTGAATGTCTGCAATCGTGGCTGTTGGGTCAGTCAGGTGCAGCAATAAGGCAGTCCTTGCTAATGGCACATGCACGGTTGACCACGAAACTTGAATCATTCGCATGTCTCACAAAGTCAATCCTACCCACCAAGTTTAATTCCTGTCAGTTGATTCCTTCTGGGTACAGCTATTTGTGCAACTATTTTTTGACGACAAGTGTACATTGCAAACAGGTGTGTAAAATCAACCACACAGCCATCTATTAGTAGATTAATTAGTAGATTAGGTTGTACTGAAAAGGCAGTTCATGAAATAACTGCCTTGCTCTGGTCAACTGTAAGTGATGTAATTGTGAAATAGATAGTCTAGGAGCAACAAAGGCACAGCTGTGAAGTGATAGACCACGCAAACTCAAAGTGCTGCGTTAACAGGCCCCTTAGTTCCAGCATATGAGGACAATTTAGACAACTTTGTGGCAACAGTTTGTGGAAGTCACTTTCCTTTCCTCAGTCCAAACATGCAGAAGCAATAATAAATGTCCCATGATTTTTGCACAGGCCAAGTTGTATGTTTTACCCTTTTCCAACCATTCATAAATTCATCACATAAACAGTACCTGTGGAACATCAAGTGTGTTCCTTGTAGAGGATGTGCTAACATATTTCCAACTACAATATCAACAAAACATTGACTTTGGATGCCCAAACTTTTGCATACAACTGTGAATGAAATGTATGTCATTGTTGATATAGATCATTATGTACCATAAGCTGGTGCAGGGGCATTTCAGTGTCCTAAGAAACACAAAGTGGACCTAATGGACTTCAAGTGAGGTATGAGAACAACTACAAGGCAGGTGTTTCTGATAAAGTGGACAGGTAGACTAAAGGTACCAGGCACATGGGGAAAGAAGGAAGGAAAAAGCTAGAAATAGGTCAGTGAGAAGAGGACAAGAATGGAGGAGAGATACGAATAGATGAAGTAGGGCTTAAAAGCTTGCCCAGCTGCATCATGGGCCTGTCAAAAGTGTGAGGGAAATTAGAAGTGAGCGCAGGTCTTGCTGCTTCGACAAAGGCTGCATAGATTCAAAGGCTGGAAGAAAGGAAGTGTGGATGCAAAAAAATAAACATAAATAAATAAATAAATTAAAAGAGGAGGGTGGGCTTAGAGGAGGGGACGGCTTCACACTTCTGGGTGATTTGACAGCCCTACATGAAAACACACAGCGTGCAGCTTTTCTTCCATGGTGCTCCACGGGAGAAGGTTAAAAATGAAGGCTTTGCAGAAATGGAGTGGATGTAAAATAAAGGCCAGCTGCGCTCCTGTGCCCTTGTGTTGCTTAAAAGGCACTCACTTTTACCGCTTGGAACAGGGTGATGCATTCAGGGCCAGGGTGAAAAGCCTGCTCCCCTGCATTCATCTTTCCCGCAAAGAGAAAAAAAAATATTTCTATCAATTTCTTATTAATTCATATACTCTCTCACTCTGTTTCTCTCTCTCGATCAGAGAGACCCAGGCACACTGCCTTTCAGTCTTATTGTTGCTTCTGAATGTAGAGCAGCAGTGGTGTTGATGTTATGTGTACGTTGAAGGCCTTGCGAATGCTGGAAGTGGCTCATGCAAGTTGTGTTCGTTAGTGAAAAGCAGCCGTGCTGTCAAAAAGACGTTTTAAAAAGCAGATCACCCGTGATTCAGCAAGTTTCTTTCATCCTGTGAAGAGTTTTGCATCATAGCGATGGTGGTTCTACTCCAGAAAGGTCAAGCCATTTTCAGCACTATGGACTTTGGTGGCCACGTTACAGAACCACTGGAATAAAAAATGAATTGAGTTTCCTTGACTGAAATACACACATCGTCAAACGGACAGGAATGAAAATTGATGGGTAGGTTTGACAATGTGAGATATGCGAATGATTGAAGTGTCACGCCCACCTGCGTATGTGATACCTATGATTGCAAACATTCAGCAAGCAATGATGCCCTCCATGAGTCACCCTGTTAGTGCCAGCAGCATTGGCAGACGGCGGCACGACGCAAGACTACATGCACACAGACCGTTGTGACGACTGCCCTTAACACCATGTCAACGTTGCCAAAGGCTGGAATGGTGTCGTGCCAGACTGTCAAGGAGTGACTCAGAATGACAGGGGGTCATCTTCAGTGAGGAGTCCCGCTTTTGTCTTGGTGGAGACGACCAACAAATCCGCGTATGGCGGCACTGTGGTCAGCGCCAAGATGAACAGTTTGTTGTCACACGTCATACGTACAGAATGCCTAGAGTCACTCCACCTCCACCCCTACCACACAATCTGCAGGAACTGTGTGAGAATATTCAAGCTGCATGGGATGGATTATCACAGGACACCTTTAGGAATCTCCATTGCCGAGACATCTGGCATGCTGTGTGAAAACTGTTAACATTTCTTCCTTCTTTGTACTGACTGAAATAGCTGTTGCAGCTGATTCAACAAGGCATCTCTACTAATTGGGCATGAAAGGAGGATCACTCAGTCATAACATTATTCCCAGATACAGTATTCTGCATGGATGTCTCTTCTTGTGGGTCCTCAGAATGACATGTAGCATAACAACGAATTTCCTGCTGGTCCAGGTCTAGACAGGTCAGGTAAACCAGTCTAAGTGCATTTGGATTTAGTAAAGAGAGAGATTTACCCCCATAGCATTACCTTGTGCCATCAGTGCACAGTAGAGTAGTGTCAGTGTCTATGCAAGCGCTTGAGTGGCTTGCATAAGAAGGTCCATAGGGAACAATGGAAATTGACCAGTGACCCAATGAATGAAACACTGCACGCTTGAAACCTTCAGATCTGGCTGTAAAGGGCATCATTGCAATCGATCCTAATGCTAATTTTAATGTCGTATATGGGATTTCTAACACTATGTTAGCTTTGAGCTAACAGTGGTGAGTAATTTCGGGTACCTGAAGGTATAGAGTTAGAACAGAGCAAAACGTCCTGATCATTTCTGAGCATTTCAAGATTTTAAAGTAGGAATTTGTAAGATAAGGCAACCTGTCAAATGCATACCCCAAACAAATAGGGGGCAACAGAAAGTTGTGGTGTCCTATCTTAAGACATGCACCGCCAACCCCACCTTCTCAATGTTAGCTTTAACAGTTGTCTAGAAGTTACCAGTCTAGAAGTAACATTTTGACCGGGAGCACTACCGTCTACATGACTGGCAGATTTTTAGATTATGCCATTGGGGCCAGTGCTATTTCGTCATTCTCTCTTGTTCTATTGATAGCAGGCTTGATGCTACAGTGACTCGCTACCACCTTATGAGGTACATAATGGTATTACGAGACAGGATGGTCCAGGGCTAGTTGGCATGTTAACTTTATTTATCTGTCACGCCTCCGGGTTTCCCTGATGCCTCTGATCTCCCGAACTCCATATCCCAGAGTTCACTACCTGATGACGTCACTGCCACATGTCCAGAGCTCACCAGTCATGCCTCATTCTCCCGTTTCTCCTCACCAGAGTACTGATTGCACACACCTGCTCCTCATTTCCCAGTTTGTATTTAAACCCCTCTGTTTTTCACACACAAGTATTGCCAAACCTAATTTGCCTTACCGAGCATTCTCTCCTTCCTTTCTTGTTTACTATCTCTGGTTACTCTTTTGGATTCTCCCTTTGATCTGCTTGCTGATTTGTTTGCCTCTCTCTCCCTTTGGATTTGTTTGCCTTATGTCTGACTCCCTGGTTCTTGACCTCTACCTGTCTCTCTGTTTATTACCCTGCCTTGTCCCTCTGTGATGTTTGCCTGGCTTATTGCTGTTGTGCTGTCAATCTGTTCAATAAAACTCATTCAACTTTTAGCTCTGTGCGCATTGAACTAAGTTTGTTATTCCTGACAACATCTTTGCAACAAGATACATAGATGTCTTTCGCATGCCATCAAAATGGTTATTTCTTCACATTCTGTCAATAATTTTAGTTCTAAAAATCTTGCCAGTTTAACTTTGCAAAGACAACAGTGAAGATAAACAGTGAAGGGTTTTCTGTATTCTTACCATTTTCCATTTTATAGTAATAGTGAATGCATCAGAACTATGAAAAAAACACAGTTATTTGGGAATACAGATTATGCATTGACCTTGAAGAAGTCTGCATATATGCAGAACACTTTCTTGGCTTCTGAAAGCTGCTTGGTGAGGTGCATATACAAAAATGAAAATGTTACACAATCTGTAACTGTGCAATTACACAATTCTCCCCCAGCTTTAAAAGAGCTTTCTTAACCTGCAGTGGAGGATGATATAACAAGATTTATTTCTAGTAGTAGCAGTTCTGGGACAATTCTATTGTGTTAAAAAAGAGATTAAAGTTTTTGGCACAGCGAAACATATATTAGAGGTGGAGATATGGCAAAAATATAATACTGTGGTACATCAAGAGTATATGTGGTATATCAGGATATGTATAGATTCAGACATCTCATCAGATGAAGTGTAAGCCTGTATAGTCTTTAAGATAACCAACAACATCCATTTAGTTGGGTGTGTCTAAATTTTTGACTGGTACTGTATATGACCAAAAGCATGTAGATGCCCCTCCTAAGTATTGAGTTCAGTAGTTTCAACTGCACTCCTTGCTAACATGTATCAAATTCAGTCTACATAGACAAAAAGAAGAATGCATCATCCTGAAGTGCTTTAAACAAGACATTGTCATAGGATGGCACCCCCACAGGTTTGCCCTGCTAGATCAACTCTGGTCAACTGTATGTGCTATCATTACAACATGGAAGCATCTAGGAACATCAACAAAACAGTAAACCATGCAACTCTCAAGCCACAGAGTGGAGTCGCTAAATGCTAAAGCATTCAAAAGTCACCGATCCTCCAAAGACCGCCATGGTTTGATGGGTTAAGTGTGGAGGAACTCTAGCGGCCTGCACGGGGCCCTGACCTCAACCCTACTGAACACCTTTGCAATAAATTGGAATGTTGAATGTGAGCCAGACCTTCACATCCAACACCAGTGACTGAATGAACACAAATTCCCACCAAAACAACATTACGAAGTCTTATGGGAACTTTCTCCATAAGAGTGGAGGCTGTTATAACTGCAAAGGCAGGGCCAGCTCCACATTAATGGTTTAGGTTTAACATAATGTGCAATAAGCTTGTATATTGCAGTGTCCACATATTGTGCACATAGTGTGTGTCTTCATACCTTGAACTAATGTTAGCACACGTTAGCTCTTTTTCATTAAAGTAACTGAAACTCTTAAAATGGATGAAAGTTCAGATCAAAAGAATAAAAATGATGTTTTAATGAGGACTAAATGGACCCTCGTCCGTCTTTGATTTGAACTCAACAAAAATGAGACCCTTTTGTGAAGTGAGCAGTTGCAGATATACTTCATGGCAGTGCATCCAAAGCCATAACTAGATCGTCTAACTTAAGGATCAGAGACTAAAGGTCAGAGGTCATTTTTTTATTATTTATGCCCCATACATATTCAGAGGGTCAACTATAAAATAGTCCTTGAATATTAATAACCGGTAAGAGGTCAATTAACATACAACATAGGACTTTTTTGTTAGCCGCTAAATGAATTGCTAGCATGATGAATAATTGCTTGCTCTCCCTGGTCTCGATCACACACAGATTCCTCACCACAGCCAGCTGCTCCCCTGCTAATGTCTTAAACCTCTCCGGTTCGTTCTGTGATGCATTATTTATGCCCTAGCCCCGTTAATTAAAGGCCCCGTGGACCGGAGGATGGGCAGGCCGATGAGGCACGGAAGGGGGCCTTGGGAGGCTGTCATTTAAACGTTCTGTCATAATTCTGCAAACCTGAGTGATAGGAGATGGGACCTGTCATAAGGAACCTAAGGGGACAAGGGATAGCTCATGCTAACGCGTGAGGGTTTGGCAGAAAGGAGGAAGAAGGGTCAGGTCTCCAGGCTCAGTTAAGCGGTCAGTGACAACCAATCTGTAGCCGTGACATGAAACGTCGCAACAGCCATCAGGAGATGACTTCTGATGTTAGATGAGTCATACTGTAGCAACTTAAAGACAGCATTATTGTCCTGATTTTAAAACAGCATGTTACACCTGAAACCCACATGAATAATTTATCTCATCACAGTTATTCCCAAAGGTAAGTACACTGAAAGCAGGGTTCCATTTGTATTTGACTAGTAAAAAAAGATTGGAAAATCAAAATTCCACCTATGACAAAGTCCGAGAAACATTTTCACCCAAAGTATAAAACTTCTGGTGCACGACATGTCCACAGTTTCTATGAAAGTCCTCGAATTCTGTCAAAAATACGCTCATAATCAAAAAATAGCTGCAACCAGAAGGAATCGACTGGCAGGAATGAAACTTGGTGGGTAGGTTTGACATCATCAGACATGCAAATGATTCAAGTTTCAGGCTTGGCTGCACATGTGACGTAAGCAAAGACAGGCCTTATCGCTGTACCTGACTAATTAAATAAGGTCATTCTGTTGCATGTACTTTCCATTCTGACTCATGCTGTTGTGTTGGTAGCATCCTTTCCAAGTAAAGCACTTCAAGGCGTTGGAACAGTTAGAAAGGGGGTTGTCTTATTGACATACTGAGCACCATACTGGTCGTGCAGATATTACCGTAACACACTGTTGGCAGCAGTGGACAGAAGAAGGCACGCAAGAGCACAGTGCAGGACGGTGCATGCTGACCGTTACGATGACTGCCTTAAACACCACATCAACCTCGCCAAATGGTAAAGGTGTTATGCCAGATTGTCATGGAGTGACTCAGAATGGTAGCGGGTCATCTTCAGTGAGGAGTCCCGCTTTTGTCTTAGTGAATACCACCAACGAATCCTTGTGTGGAGGTACTGTTGTCAGTGCCAAGATGAATGGTTTGTTGTCACAGACATGGTGTCACTCCACCTCCACCCCTACTGCAACATCTGCAGGAACTGTGTGAGAATATTCAAGCTGCATGGGATGGATTATCACAGGACACCATTAGGAACCTCTATAACTCTATGTAACGACGTCAGGCATGTTGCATTAGCAAACATGGTGGCCTGACACCATACTGAGAGACACTACTTCTGTATGTGTAGCTCAATAAATATTGCCCATATCAGTCTAAATTTATCATCATATATTGTTCCTGGTAACCTTTATCTTCCTTCCCAATAGCACTGTAATCCCACACTTCCTTCTGAGTGCAACTAATCTTTTGACAACGGGTGCAACTAATCAATGCAGGACTATGGACATAATGGGGTTGATTTAAATGTAGCCAATAACTAGGCCAGTGTTCTCCAACACTAGTTTTCGAGAGCTGCTTTCCTGCAGAGTTTAGTTCCAACCTGTATCCAACAAGCCAGCCCTTACTTAACTCTAATACATCTTATCAAGTAAATCAGGGACTTGGGAATAGGTTGATTAGCTAGAGCAGGTGTGGCAAACTGTGGTTGGAACCAGACTTAGCAGGAAAATAAATCTACAAACTTGGGTTGGAGACCACTGAACTAGGCCATATATTATATACGAGTTGAACCAAGATGGTGTGGCTCTATTCAGTTTAATGGTGCGAAAAGGGCTTTAGTTCCTGTCGGCTTAAGTCTTGCATCAACCGCTTTTCCCCACCCCCATCTCCCAGAGCTACAGCAGTAGCCTGTGATGAAAGGCTGGGCACCAGGCTGACCAAGCCTGAAACAAAGCTGTTTTTCTTCAACTCAGCTCACTGGAAAACCTCACATATACAAAAACAGCCTCACTTTAATCTGACAGGTGGGGGAAATAATCACCAAAGTTTGGTGAAATTGCTAGAATTTCCTGCTGGTTTCAAGGGGGCTTGAGTCTGCTTATGGGATGAACAAGCCCCCCCCAACAAAACCACTTGGCCACGTTCCCAGAAATATTTCCTTATGGTGGCCCTTGGCTTCGTTTATCCTCTCTGATTAGGCTAGATATTCAGCATTAACAAGACTTTGTATTTCCTCATTCAAAGAGATGATAACTATGGTCAACTGTTGCCTACAAAGCCTTTGTTTAATCATTTAGGAGAAGCAAAGCATGTTTATAATGACCCAGTGGTCACTGCTTATAGGCCATTGTTATAAAACAAAGAAGCATGGTCTGCTTCTGTTCTGAGATTCTGTTAGGGAATCACTTAATTCTGTAGCAGTCATAAAGACATTAAACAGTTGGTGAGCCAATAAATACATTCATCACCAAAAGAACAGTTGTAGCCAGAAGGAAGTCTCAGATTGCAGTGCTATTGGGAAGGAAGATGAAGGTTACCAGGAACAATAAATGATGATAAATTTAGACTGGTATGGGTAATATTTATTGAGCTACACATACAGAAGTAGTGTCTCTCAGTATGGTGTCGAGCCGTCTTGGCGTGAAGTTGTAGAGGTTCCTAATGGTGTCCTGTGATAATCCATCCCATGCAGCTTGAATATTCTCGCAAAGTTCCTGCAGATGTTGAGGTAGGGGTGGAGGTGGAGTGACACCAGGCCTTCTGGACGTGTGACACGTAACAACAAACTGTTCATGTTGGCGCTGACCACAGTGCGTCTACACATGGATTTGTTGGTCGTCTCCACCAAGACAAAAGCGGGACTCATCACTAAGGATGACCCGCTGCCATTCTGAGTCACTCCATGACAGTTTGGCATGACACCATTGCAGTATTTGGCGATGCTGATGTGATGTTAAGGCCAGTCGTCAATCTGTGTGCATGCAATCATATGCCGTGCAGCCGTCTGCCAATGTTGCTGGCATTAACAGCATGACTCATGTAGGGTATCACTGCTTGCAGAATGTCCGCAATCATGGCTGTTGCATGAGTCAGGTACTGCGATACCTGACAGGCCCGCGTTTGCTTTCAACACATCAGCGGCCGAGCCTGAAACTTGAATCATTCAAATGTCTTACAATGTCAAACCTACCCCCAAAGTTTCATTCCTGTTGGTTGATTCCTTCTGCGTGCAGCTTTTTGTGCAATTATTCTTTCGGCGATGAGTGTATGTTTTTGTTAGCAAAGACTTATTTGAGTTGTTAATGTTTAAACTAGCCAATCATGGCACATGGTAGCACACTTTTTTCTTTTCTTTTTTTTTTTTTCTTTTGAAGTAACAAACTTATTGGTTTATTTTTGTAGATTTCTTATAGGTTGCTTTAAATTTACTTGATTCAAATGTGTACAGTGGCTCCAGCTGAATGAAACATGTTATAGCCACATAATAACCACTGGTTGATACTTAAATAACTTACCCGAAACATTTGAGTTAGCTACATAACAGTCCAAAACGATTCCATAAAAAGTGAAATGGTGAGTGCATTACTACAATCATGGCTCTCCCAATCAGAATTTATATTTGTATCTATCTGCTTAACCATAAGGAGTGACCTTCTTTATTTTTTAATTCTTATATAGCTTCAGATTTAGGCAGTAGATGCATCTCATCTTATCTCTACGAATCTCTGCTGCATCTCCCACTCGCTAACGTCTCACAGGAACAACGGCATGGCCAATTTTCTTTGCTCAAACATCTTTGTCTTCCCCCTGAATGCAATAAGAGTGATCATACAATCTTGGCCCATTTATTCACCTGCACACTCATCCACGCGCAGCTCCCTGGGCAATCCCCTTAAAACAATAAAGTCCTGGACACCATAAATATAACGAGTCAGGCCTAGCGTATTAGCTCCCTCGATTGTCATCGACCTCCCTGATGTTCCATGATAAACCTCCTTTCATTTTCCCAGCTACTGCAGTCGAGGGGACGATTCTTACATTAATAACGTCCAGGGCTGCTGTGACCGAGCTGAGCATGTATGGTCAACTAAAGCTTTTGTTTTCCCCATTATCTGGACTTTTCCCTGGTCACCACTGCTATAACTTTTGGAAATCTTGGAGTTGGAATTGTTGGCATTTTAATATACATTGGATTTGCAGCTTCCGTTAAATGTAACTAAATAGTAATTAAATAGTGATTACATTTGCCTATTTACATATGATTGAAATTCTAAAATAATGTAATGTAATGTAAAATGTAAATGATATTTTTTGGTTAATACAAGACACAGTTTCAATCTAAACTTTCAATCTAATTTGAATCATAAGTTCCAACACAAATGCTTAATCTTTAAACATTGCACTTTAGAGAGAATTTCTCTGTTAATTTTAATGACTTACTAGAGAGAAATAACTAATTACACCATGCTTTCATTATACCGGGTACCAACTCAATTGATCCCTGAAATCTAGAAGCCAACTTGTTGGTCCAGACCCAAGTGCAGATCAATAACTTTCTACTTGTTCCCCAACCAATCTGCAGAACCATGTCTCAAATCTGAAGCTGATCTGACCCTGACAATATTTTATCCAAACTTGAAAACGATCTAAACCACATTATATCCAAAGCTGACCTGAGGTCAAAACTGTTCAATAAAAAACTGAACTGAAACACCCCATCCTCTCCTGAAGTAGCAAATAAAGCCAAGGGTAGTGACAAGAACAGCCAATATTAGATCAGGGATAAAATGATTATTTGTATAGAATTATGAGTAAATTCTGCTTTAAAGGATATATTTGTAAAAACATATTCTTCTCAAAAACACCCAAATGTTTTTAGTCTGGATAAGATTCCCATAATGTGCAGTTAGACTTCACCTGTTTAAAGTTAATTTCACTGTTAAAACTTTCACCAGCTTCAACTTAAATCTTAAGTTCAAAAGCTGCATTAAAGTTAAATCAAATTGTAATTACTATTTACTTCAACTTCAACCAGTTTGGCTTTGAATTCTGCAAGTTGATGTGACTATATAGTGCTTGTTGTTTCAACCTAGCAATGCAAGTTTAAAGTACAGATGACTTATTGATGAGTTTTTGTCACTTTTCTCAATTATTAGCTTCAACTTACTCATCTTTCCCATTGGCTACCAGCAACATCTGTTTGCATCTTCAGTCTGAAGTACACTAGCTGAAATAGGTGGTTTCTTCAATCCTAAACTCCCACAACTAACAAAAGTTCTACAACTAACAAAAGTTCACTTTTGTGATGTTAACTTTGCCAGCAGCCAATGGGAATTAACAATCGGACAATCAGTCAATCTGTCAATACATCCTTTAACCTAAATAGGTAAGTTGAAGCCAATAACTGAGACAAGTAACAAAAACGTATGTTAATAAGTTAACATTTTCAAAAATGAAAACTCCTAAAATTCATTTTAAATCACAAAACTTATTATGATATGTTAAGGTAAAAAAGCTTTTATCATGACTTATTGTTTAAATAACTTCTTACAGTGTGAAAGGTTTTACATAGGAAATATCGCAAATATCATGTTGAACATTTATATACCAAGTAATAGATGCTTTTTTTGGCTTTCTTCTAAACTGAATCCATTTGCTCTTTTATTTCTCATGCATTTCCTTTGAGAACCTAAACATGTTTTTTGAACTCCATCCAAGCCAGACACATTTATTAAATGACATCAAAATCAGACCAATCATCCCAACGAGCCTAGACAAATGGGTTAAGCTCTAGTTCAGACCTATAATGAGCATGCCAAGGATAACACTGACAGGGAAACTGCTAAAGAGCATGAAGAAGAAATGAGACTCAGAAGCTATCCCTCTCTGGCCTGCACCGGATGGTGAAGTTATGACATGAGCAGGTTTATAAGTGTGATTAAGAGTGGCAGTAGGATCCTACCAAGGAAAGATCTGTGAAATAATCCAATGACATGTTAAAAACATTTCATACCCTAACCTTAAGCCCAAAAAAGACCTGGCAGGCTATTGATTGTTCCAGAAATGTACAGGATGTTAGTTATGAGAACAGAAAGCACTGCAGGGTAAAAAGTCTTAAAAGTGATGTATGTGAGCAGTATGAGAGATTTTTCAAGCCATTTTGAGAAAAAAAGAAAACAGTTCCACCTTTATACTGCATGTCTGTACTAACTATGTAGTAACACCTTAATAATACATGCAATTACAATGGAACTACTGGTAATGTATTCACTTTTCCAGATGGATTACAGTAGTAAAACTTATGTAATTTTTTAATTTAAAATTTTTTTATTCATTTTTATTTATTTATATGTTTATTTTTTATTGTGTACAAGCTTCTTCTGAGTTATGCTGTTGCTGTCCAAATACTGTACTTTGGTTAGGTTAATACACTGCAATGCAAGCATACTACAGAGAGTTGAAGATGCCATTTTCTTTGCAGATACAGTTCAAGTACTCTCCTTTTGGAGAAGTCTTGGTGGTGCAACTACCAAGGTTACACTTGTTTGATTACATGAGTAAAACCTGAAATTAATACACATAGATCTACATAAGTTAAGACTATAACTTCACAGTACCGACATAAAACCTACATGAGAACTGTCCACTTATATTAAACTACAGTGCCAGTCAACACTTTAGACCTGCCTACTCATAGAAGTTTCTCCTTAAGTTTATCTTAATGCCTTGCTGTAGAACAAAAGTGAAGACTTCAAACTACAAAATAGCACTCATGGAATTATACAGTCCACATTAAAACCTCCAGAATGGAACTTTACAGGAGGATGAAACAGCTTTCTTAACCTGCAGTGGAGGCTGATAGAACAAGACTATTTTCTAACAGTTTTGGGTCAATTCTATTGGTCTGTCCATCCTGAATATTCACTAAACTGAAAGCGGAACTGGAGCTTTTTAAACTCTCTTTTAAGAAAAGAGATACGTTTTTACACAACTAAATATATATTAGAGGTGGAGATATGGAGAAATATAATACTGTGGTACATCAAGAGTATATGTGGTATATCAGGATATGTACTGTTTCATTGTATTCTCATCAGTTGGAACTGGTAAGTGTAAGACTGTAGATTCTTTAAGATAACCAACAACATCCATTTAGTTGGGTGTGTCTAAACTTTTGACTGGCAATGTTAAAGTATTGGCGTGTTTGACTGTGGGATATCTGAGTAAAATGGTAACATGATCGCATCACATCTGTAATTTTACAGTATCTACGNAGACTATAACTTCACAGTACCGACATAAAACCTACATGAGAACTGTCCACTTATATTAAACTACAGTGCCAGTCAACACTTTAGACCTGCCTACTCATAGAAGTTTCTCCTTAAGTTTATCTTAATGCCTTGCTGTAGAACAAAAGTGAAGACTTCAAACTACAAAATAGCACTCATGGAATTATACAGTCCACCTTAAACACCTCCAGAATGGACCTTTACAGGAGGATGAAACAGCTTTCTTAACCTGCAGTGGAGGCTGATAGAACAAGACTATTTTCTAACAATTTTGGGCCAATTCTATTGGTCTGTCCATCCTAAATATTCACTAAACTGAAAGGGGAACTGGAGCTTTTAAACTGTGGGGAAAGAAAAGAGATATGTTTTTACACAACTAAATATATATTAGAGGTGGAGATATGGAGAAATATAATACTGTGGTACATCAAGAGTATATGTGGTATATCAGGATATGTATTGTTTCATTGTATTCTCATCAGTTGGAGCTGTTAAGTGTAAGACTGTAGAGTCTTTAAGATAACCAACAACATCCATTTAGTTGGGTGTGTCTAAACTTTTGACTGGCAATGTTAAAGTATTGGCGTGTTTGACTGTGGGATATCTGAGTAAAATGGTAACATGATCGCATCACATCTGTAATTTTACAGTATCTACGTCTCCTTTTAAAGACTGTCATGCTAAAGAACTGTTTAAAGCTAGAACTTTGGTTCAGTTACCACGTCACAAAATAGTCCTATAATGTATCTAATAATGTCCTGTTAGAATCAGAAAGGTCTGGCTGGAAGAGCAACAGTTCATTGTATTCTGAATGTGTAATTAGAAAATATGCTGCTACATCACATACTTGTGTAAGAACTGAAGCTGCTACATGTACACTTACATAAACTGTACTACCGTAATCCATTTGTTTTAGTAAATACAGTAGTTGTATTGTTATTACATGCATTGTTAATGTGTAACAACACAGTTATTACAGACAGCAAAACAACAAAACACAAGCATGGACACTGAACTTATAATAATAATAATTGGATAATAATAAGTGGATTTTTGTGTTTTTCTCTGAGATAACTCTGCAGCACAGAGGAAGGAGAAACCTGACCGCGTCCAGCTCTGTTCAGACTGCCCCCGGAATATAGTGTTGACACTGCGGCAAGTCTGCCATGACAAAGGAAGAGGATGAGGTGTGAAGGAATAAACAGTTGTGCATTAGGATGTAAGAGGAATTGGCTGCATAGATGACGCAAGGAGAATGTAAGAGTGATCCAGAGAGAGAGAGAAGGAGAGAAAGACAGAGAGAGAGAGGGAGAGAGAGAGAGAGAGAGAGAGGGAGAGAAAGAGAGAGAGAGTGAAAGAGAGAGAGAGTGAGAGAGAGAGAGAGAGAGAGAGAGAGAGAGAGAAAGAGAGAGAGAGAGAAAGAGAGTGAAAGAGA
>CM067478.1:34317056-34329567 GCA_034552555.1 Semaprochilodus insignis | reverse complement strand
CGGTTAATGGTTTGCAAGCGGTCTCATTTTGATGCTTGTGTTTTCAGATCTTGCAGCGCGTTTGGCTAATGTTGTGCAAGTCGTGTCATTTTGATGCTTGTGTTTTGAGACTTTGCAGCGCGTTTTTAACTTGCAGCGCGTTGGGCTTTCTCGGCCACCGTATTAATGCTCATATTTTGACATTATACAACAAGGTTTGTTCGTTTCCCGCTGTGAAGGTCCAACCAAACACATTTGGAAACACTGTAGTTTCAACTATGGTGGTTCAAACCAACATAATTCAAACTACTGTGGTACGAACAAGATACAACAGTTTTGGGAAACGGTTGTACTTCAGATGTTAGCTAGTTTAACAATGCATTGTACCATGCTAATTCAATGCTAGCCTCTGTTGTTGTATGGGAAATGCACCCTGGTTCTGAAAAATAAGTCATCTGTGTCTGAAACGTACCTAATGGCATGTCATCTGGGACAAACAGAATTTCTTCTACTGGAGGCCTGGCTCCACAGCCTGCGGTTATGCCTGTCCTGTGTTTTCCTGTACTCTTTGAGTTTAAGAGAACTCTCTTGCTCTGATTTTGTTTCTACCAGCTTTGGTCAGTAGATCACAGGCTTCTGAGAGCCTCAATTGGTGTGGATTCTTAGTATTTTGATTTTGACATATTATTCAAAAGTAATGACATAATTATTACATATATAATTACATAGTTTAAAAAATATTGGGCTCCTTACATTTCACAACATGGGGCACTTCCTTTTGGAATAGTTATAGAACAGGAATAGAACAGTTGACATGTTTCCGCTAATATTGTTTACATTGGGTTCTCACCAGGACCACACCAAAATAAATGTCTAAAATGACTAAAATAGCAACTGAAGAAATATTCTGAGATTTGGTAGATGCCTTCCCTGGAACAATTCTGAGGAGAGTTTCCTGTAGACTGGGATTTTAGCCACTGCTGGTAGACCCGTATGACTGTACACTTCCATACACCTGCAGATTCAGCCACTTCCTTCACACTACGGCCCAAATGCAGTCACTCCTTTTAGCCAATCATTAACATCTGCTTTGCGACCCATTATCCACACATTGAGCAAAACATGCACGATTGGGTCCAACGGTGGATGTAGCCAAAATAGTGCTAACATTGCTAACAGGACTTTATAAGCTTACATTTAAATCTACAGTTACTCTTAATCTATACTGAAGAACAGAGGCGCGTCCCAAACTGCACACTACAGCAGTAAATAGTGTGTAAATTAGTGCAGCATAAAGTGCATTAGTTAATGTAGCATGTAAAGTATATAAGGGCATGATCGGGGATGCAGCCAGGCTTCTGACTGGCCAACATGGCTTTATGATTAGGGTGATATCATTGCCTTCTGGTATGGCATGCTTATGACAGCGCCTAACAGCTTGTTTTTTGTATGTGTGGTACATGCGGGCAAGGCCCCAGTCTCTTGTAAAGGACTCAGGGCTGAGTCTTTAACTGGCACAACTAAAACACTTTGAACATATTTGCCATGAGAATGTTATGGAACTTGCATGAGTTGGACTGTGTGGGGTAACCAGTCTACTTCATACTTCATTATTATGAATATTTTACTCACTCGGGAAATGTCTGCACATCATCTCTGTGCTTAGCTATCCAGAATTTTATCATACATTTTTTTTAAAATCCTGTTCTGATATTCACTGAGTCATGATAAGATAACTCTTATGAAGAAATCCGTTTAGCCACGGGTAGCTCTTCGTGAGCAGTAGATGGAGCATTTAGAGAGGATCTTTGAACCAGATCTAATCATATGGAGAAGCCGGCAGTCACCGGGCCAAACAGAATTTCTTCTACTGGAGGCCTGGCTCCACAGCCTGCGGTTATGTCTGTCCTGTATTTTTCTGTTCTCTTTGAGTTTAAGAGAACTCTCTTGCTCTGATTTTGTTTCTGCCCGCTTTGGTCAGTAGATCACAGGCTTCTGAGAGCCTCAGTTGGTGTGGATTGTTAGTATTTTGATTTTGACATACTATTCAAAAGCAATGACATAATTATTACACATGTAATAACAAAAATATTGGGCTCCTTGCATTTCACAACATGGGGCACTTCCTTTTTGGAATAGTTATAGAACAGCTAAAACAGTTGAGTTATAGAACAGGAATAGAACACCTGACTTGTTTCCGCTACTATTGTTTACATTGGGTTCTTACCAGGACCACACCAAAATGAGTGTCTAAAATGAGTAAAATAACAACCAAAGAAATATTCTGAGCTCTGATGTGTTCGTTGTTGCACACACTACCTCTACCACTATCCTCTCAAGTCCCTTCTACAGATGCTATTATTAACATGACTACTGAGCCCTCATAGTTAGATGTAGCTAAGCTTAAGCTATAAGGCATTGCTAATAGCAGTTATTATCCCAAACTGTTATCTGGCTGACATAAAGCAGCTTTCACATTTTCACATTTACCCACCACTTAGGATTTTGTCCATGTTGGAGGGATTTCCAGACATTCAAACTACTGTTCTGTTGGCTGTGTTGAAGCTAAATTAAGTTTTTTGAGGGAGGCTGAAAACTGGTAGCCGCTCTGTTAAACTATGCAGGCTGGAGTTCAATAAAGCTACTGTTCAAAGCTGGACGTGACGACACAGTGATAGTTACATATCTGTTCCTCTACTGTAGTTTAGAATCCACAGTTTCAACACCAATGTCTCCAGTTTCAGCAATGTACAAAGAAGTAAAAAGTCCAACCAAAAAAACTCAAAAAATTACTTTGAAAGAATGAATTGTTCAAAGTCATTTGTTTTTTAGGTTAACTAAACCTAATGCATCTGCTTGTAACAAATTAGATTATTTATTTTAGGTTGGACCAATGAAACACTTTTTACAGTGTACAAGTGATCACATTACCATCTCAGAAGCTACAGAAGGATCCACCTGTTACTCTTTAATGGTTCATATTAAGAAAAATTAATTGAATTGACTTGAGCTGATGGAATCTGCATTGTACTGTTAGAAACTGAAATAGAAGCAGAATCCAAACATTTATTAAAAGGGAGAAATACCCCTCAATCTATATCCCTGCCAATATATTAAAGTATAATTAAAGAGACCTTTTACCTATAATAATAATAATAATAATAATAATAATAATAATAATAATAATAATTTATAGAGCACCTTTTATACTGTTGGCAGCTCAAAGTGCTTAACAGACTGTTTACAAACATTTTTTTTGCCAAAAGTCTAACTGACACAGTTTTTACTAGGGGAATAGTGGATAATTATGCTAATCTAGTGGCTACATTAGAGTCATAGCTCAAGTGCAAAACTAGAATAGGTGGTATAAATTATGATCTTCACCTTTATACATCTTTAGCCCTGTTCGAGCAGGATAAGTTCTACCAGAGGAGGTCTGGTAGTGTAATAAGTGCGTAATTTGACTGGTCAGTTTGTATGGCATAATATAAATTCCTACAAATTCATGGCACGGAACAGGTGCCACACTTCACAACAATAACAACACAATGTGCAGGTAAATGGCATATAGACTAGTACTATATTAGTGAAGCAGGTTCATTCAAGTTACTCAACAAGACAGAAAATGCATCGCCTTCTGAGAGGTGATTCTGAGAGATATTTCATTTTCTAATTCAGCCATCACCAAAATACTATGGATTTCTTGTGATGAACTTGAGGGTCAATTAAAACTTCATTTTAGTTGATATCCTCGTATTCAAGTCACAAAAAGAAAATAAAGGATAGCTCTGTGTGCGTCAAACTAAGTTTGTTATTCCTGTCAGCACCGCTTTCTACGAAACTGAAGTCGGACTCTCATTCGCCCTTGAATTTTCTTGTTCCACCTTAAATGGTGCAGCAGTTATTCTAATGCCACAGGCCCCAGAATATAGCTGCTCCACGTTTAAGGTGGAACAAGAAAATCCGAACTAGAAGCAGGTAAATAAGGAGCTATAACTTCAGCATCGCCAACTTCCTTTCACCCGGGTTTGTTATTACATTACTGAGATGTCTGTTCAACCAAGACTATTACTACAGGGGGAGCTCCGTGTTCAGTGAATTATAGGAGGTAATTGACTCTGTAATAAAAACTCAGCCAACTTGTAAAAACTATGATCATGGCAGATTCATACTGGATTAAAATCACAGAGGTCGTCGGTAATCACTCAAATTACACCACGTCCCCAGGTAAAAGTAATCCCGCTCAAATAGGGCTTCAGTTTCAGTTCTCAGTCACTCAGCTCCAGTTAAATGGCTATATTAAGCCTTTGAACATCTTATTAAGTCTGTACATCATCCTAGGCCTTAATATAGCAAAGCTGTAAAGATGATCATAAGAAAGGCCAATATGATCATCATGTAATTGGGAACTTCTTCACACACACAATAACCACTGAAGGCAACATTCCAGCTCCAGGTGGTATTATTACAGCTGTGTGCGCTATATTGGTGCTCTAATCTTACAGAAAGAAAAGTTCTTAAATGGTGCTGGACTTGGATGCTCAGTATCAGGAAGAATCTACATTGGTACCATGGCCTCGAATAGCACGAGGACAAAGAGGCCCAGATCTCCGTAATTTTGGAAGGTTCTATTTCAGTTCACCATGCCATTCAATGTGGAAACAGTCATGTCCTGAAAAGCATCAAGACTGGTTCTCAGCTAAGCTCAGAGCAGTGGGTGTTACCCGTGATTCTTCTATGTTCAGCTTTGACTGAAAAACACTGCTGCCCTTTTATTGTCTTGGTATATACAAGTATGCAACAGTCTTATGATATAAGTGTGAGGTCCCATTAACAGGTTATGTTTGTAGAATTCATGTTTGAGACCACTTGTAATGCTATTGGCTAAATAAGCATGCTATGACCTAATTCCAGTAATTGCTTAGGTTTGGCTAAAAGATACGTGGTTAGCTAAAATAACTATCAATTGCAAACTATGGAGTAATTGCAACAAATCCAGAATTCAGGAGCTCGGCTTGTCTTCAATCTTCCCTGGTTCAATTATGTTGCTCCACTGCTGTGCTCCCTTCACTGGCTTCCAGTAGCTGCCTGTATCTGATTTAAAGCTCTGATGCTTGCCTTCAAAGCCAAGAATGGACCAGCCCCTCCTTACTTTATGGCAATGGTTAAGAGTCGATCTGTACCTTGAGCCCTTTGAGCTTTAAGTACAGCTCAGCTTGACCTGCCATCCCACAAGATGTATGGAAGACAAGCATCCAGACTCTTCTCTGTCCTGGCCTCCACCTGACTCACCTATCTGTGAAGTGCTTAAGTAAGCACTAATCTATGTATATACTGAAATGCATTGCACTGTACTTATGCTGAGCTTAAATTAGCTTCGCTCTAGGTACGAGCACTGGTTTGGCATTGCTAGGCAGTGCATTTATCATGTGTTTAACTGTACGTTCTTCTTTCTAGGTATCAGCATTGGCCCTTGCTCGGGTGGCATCTGAGCTCAAGGGGGGGGTTAGATTCTAATCTGTTTGTAGTAGCTAGGATACATTCTCTGACTGAACACTAAACACTTTTGTAAGTTGATCTGGATAAAAGCGTCTGCTAAATGCTGTAAATGTAAATGTAACTGGATTATTTTACCTGCTACAACCAGCATAACATTCAGAACTGGCACACCAATGGCACAGTATCGATGTATTATGTCTCCTTAACTGCATAACTAACCCACATCCTTGTTACATGAGATCTAGGGTCCAGCGCACCAGATTAGATGTTTCTCAATGTTTCTATTACCTTCTTTAATATTTAAGATAATACAGCACAGTAACATTGTTTGAACCTTTCCTAAATATGAGTTTGCTCTTTTGATTCCATCCAATTGCAGGATCGCATAAGACTCCCAACCAGAGTTATGAGCCTATGATGAGGGGTCCAGATGCACATCACCCACCTCCTGCCTGTGATTGGATTTGTGTGTCTGTCCATATTGGTCAGTTGGGAAACAGGCCAATAGACATTACTCATCACATTTCATCCCTAATTCAGTTGACTCTGAAGTGGCTTTGGGAAGTAGCGATGAGGATGACATATTACACATTTTATTACATGTTTATTCCACCAAAACAATTTGTCCACAAGGGATGCTAAGAATTTCTAAATTCAGCTTTAGCACTGTCGCCTCTCAGCAAGAAGGGTCTGGGTTTGATCTCTGGTCCAGGGGCCCTTCTGTGTGGCATTTGCATGTTCTACCCTGTGTAGATTTCCTCCGGCTGTTCCAGTCTCTTCCAACAGTCCAAAGATATGCAGGCAGATGTATTGGAGATGCTAAATTGCCCCCTAGGTGTGAGTGTGAGTGAATGTGTTTGTGTGTCTGTTCTGCAATGGACTGGTGGCCTATCCAGGGTGTTTCCTGCCTTCTACCCAGTGAGCACTGGGAGAAGCTCCCACACCTCCCCTGGCCCAGAAGGAAAAGCAACTCAGAAGATGAATGAATGGATGAATGAATAAAATCAGCTTTTGGGTGACAATTACACTACACATTACACATAGCTCCAGGTCAAATAACAGGGCCTTGTTATAGAGAGGGTTTAGATGGTTCTAAACACTGGGATATTAAATGTGGATATTATGTGGTATGCAGGTGCCTTTAAAGGTGAATTCAAATCGAGATGCCATTTTAGATGCAGATCAGAAATGCCCTTTAGACCCCAGAGGATCAAGAGGTAATGTATACCTTGTTATTGTTTACAACTGGGAGCCTGCAATTTGCAAGCAGTCTGCTTAGATATCTTCTAGCCTTCATAGCTCAGGAACACAGATACGTACATCACAACAATCAGCAGAACTTGCTCTTACCAGAGTGGTGCAGCAGAATACCAGTGAGAAATCTAGCCTTACATTTACATTTAGGGCATTTAGCAGATGCTCTTATCCAGAGCGACTTACAATTGTGCTTAGTGTTCCGTCAGAGAATGTCTTCTAGCTAGTACAAGAAGGTTAGAGTCTAAAACTCACCTTGAGCTCAGACGCTGCCTGAACAAGGGCCGGTGCTAATACCTAGAAAGAAGAACACAGGGTTATATACAGCACAAGAGCACGACCTAGAAATCCCAACCCCAAGAGTCTGGACGCATGTCTTGCATGCATTTTGAGGGACGGTGGGTCAAGCCGAACTGTAGTTGAAGCTCGAAGGGCTAAAGTGCATATCGACTCTTAACCATTTCCATAAGGTAGGGAGGGGCTGGTCCATTCTCAGCTTTGTAGGCTGCATGAGGGTTTTAAATCTGATGTGGGCAGCTACAGGAAGCCAGTGAGGGGCGCGCAACATTGGAGTGACATGAGTGAACCTGGGATGACTGAAGATGAGCCGAGCTGCAGAGGAAGGAGCGAGTTGCAGTACTCAAGCCATGAAATGACAAGAGACTAGACTAGCAACTTGGTGGCCTCTTGAAAGAGGAAGGCCCGAATCCTTTGTTCTTAATGACTTGCCCTATAGTCACTATATGAAGTAGCTGGGCACCCTATTCCCAAACCATGGACACTAATACGGAGTTGCCTCCTTTGCAGATATAACAGTATCCTCACACAAGATTTTGGAGCATATCCATGGGAATGTGTTCCCATTCAGTCAAAAGAGCTTGTGTGAGGTCAGGCACATCGAGATTCCAGTTCTTCCCAAAGGTCTTCAGTGGCATTGAGGTCAATGCTCTGTGCCCAGGGCACTGAGGCTCTTCCACACCAACCTCATCAAGCATATTACACACACGGTCCTTGTGCTAATGTTGCTACCAGAGGCAGTATTTTATACATGCTATGTGCTGCAGCACTCGATGACCCCACTCTATGAGTTCGCATGGTCAACTGCTTTGTGGCTGAGCTGTTGTTGTTCATAGACACTTCCTTCTCAAAATAACAGCTGTTTAGTTGACCGGGGGGCGGGCAGAAATTTTATGAACTGACTTCTGGCTTGTAAATAAGCTCTTCAGTAGAACAAATTTCAACAGCCAGTGCTTGTCTATGAAGGCTGCATGTAGTTGATTTTATACCCCTGTTAACACTGGATGTGGCTGAAACACCTGAGGTTAAATTAGTGTACATTTCCTTTATTTCATTATGTCATTTCTCAACTGACAGACTAAAGTTTACATATTCAGCACTTTTCTGCAAATTTGACTTTGAATAGAATTTTGATCCTAGTTATTGGTATATAAGCTTTTTGGAAATTCTTTAACCCATTATCGTTTTAGCCCAGCTTTTTGGTAGAGCACATTTTGAGACCCTGGTAGAGCACATTTTGAGACCCCATTTTGGTAGAGCACATTTTGAGACCCATTTTGACACCTTTATTTTAATAAAGGTGTCAACTCCTCCTGTTGAACTTGATTCAACCTCATTGTGCCATCTCTACCAATCGGCAGAAGTATGTTAAAAACATACCTCTAAAAACATCCACTAGAGCTCACTTTTAATAGATACGCCTTTACTGTTTGTATTCATAGAGAACACAAGCAACTTAATCAAGTAAATCACTCCACACATGTAAATTGTTTTTGATGGATTTTTCAAGGTAAGCACATTTTAACGGCTGTTAAATAAAGAAGTCTAATAAGGATAAAATCATTTTCCAAAAAACATGCATTACGAAATAGTATATATATTTTTATTAATGCCAAAGGTGTCTATGCTAAGTTAATGCCATTAAAATTGACTATGTGCTTTATTATTTTTGGCCTAAACAAACAAACAAAAAATCTTTCTTTTTTCTTGGTGAAGATGTTAGAAGGTTAAGATGAAAAGAAAAACTGCATCATACTTGTACAACCCATTTATCAAATGATTTTTTCAGGTATAACCTCCACTGAAACATTCTTTAGCAAACCAAATGTGGTTCCTTTATGGCATCATGTGAAAGAACCTTTTATTTTTAATAAGCTGTTAAGCTAAGAGAACAAAACCAGGCTCATCAAAGAGGGCAAATATTTGCTGTGAAAAATCTATGCTGAATAGTCACACCCCACTCAGCCTGAAAGACAACACTAAGTCTGTGAAGAGGCAAACACTCGCGTGTTTGAACACAGCTCATCTGAATATAGACACAGCATGATCAGCCGGCGCCTCTGTGTTTAAACGAGACCGGCTCTGACGGCCTATAATTACGAAAGGATGCTATTCGGTGACACAAGCTGAAAACCCAACAATTACCAATCAGCCTGCTGAATGTGTGCGCTCATGTGGATAATGACGGCAGAGCTGTGATCTGTGATTGGGAGTCAGACACTCAAGTGATCTCGGGCTTCATCTATTGCTTGCTTGCTCTTACTCTCTCTGTCTCTCTCTCTCTCTCTCCATCATATGACATTGTTTGATATCCACTATAGACATGCATCATCCTTAACCTGAGCATCCAATATGGCATGTCGGTGACCTCATCAGACTACTGTGTCTAATATATCATTAACACGGAAATGTATTTGGGTTCATGTATAAGTGATTACATGCACACGTGTGGCCATTAGCATGCTGGACGTATGAAGGCTGAGGCCTACAAGTTAATAACTGCCATGCATGCCCTGACCGCAGTATAAAAAACATGACCCCTGCTGATTCCAAATGGATTGTGTAGAAATAGGATGTAAAATGACATCTCAGAAAATCAGCAGATAAAATATAATGGCCTATATAAAAAATGCACAGTAATGCATTTATGGTTAAAATGGGCTGAGTGATGCAGTAGATTTCGAGCTATCTGAGGTTAAGTCTAAATCCTGTTATGTTACGGATAATGGAGGGTTTTGTAAGGAGCAATCAGCGCTCAGTTTTTTAAATGTATTTTTGTAGGTTGTAATCCCCAGCTGATTGGATTATGTGATGTTCTTGCTGAGAAGGTTGCCAGATGCACCTGTGCTGGGAATGTAATCCCCATGGCACGGCCAGGCCAAGAGGAAATCTCTCTTGATTAATGCTGGACAAAGGGCCGAGGGATGTTCTGTGTTTGTGTGGGTTTGTTTTACTATATTTTCTGTACATTATGCATAGGTGACATATAGGTGCTTACATGTCATCGTTGTTGGAACAAAACCTCGTATCTCCAGCAGAGGAAGAAAAAAAAACACTCTTAAACTTAAGTTTAAAGTAATATTTAATTTCAAGCTATTTTGGACCAATTTGAACACAGAATAAACAGTTTATAATTGTCATCTCTCTATCTATCTATCTATCTATCTATCTATCTATCTATCTATCTATACAAGATGGGATTACAGGGGGTCCTGAGGGTCTGGAACCACGTAATTAACCCCATGAGTGTCTCAAAATCAAAATTCTGGGGATCTTTAAAAAAAAGTTATTATGATGTTATTCTGTGCATTAACATAAAATAGACTCTCCAACACAAATGCTTGGAAATGTCTTTGTTTAGATCACGGAAAAATTGAAACGCATTTGACTGAAATGTACTTAATAGCATGTAATACCTCCATGAGCACCAACAACAGCTGTGATTGGATTTGGCATGGACTGGACAAGTTTCTGGATGTAGGTCACATCAATTTTAGGTCACATAGGTCACGTCAAATTTGGTGGATGCCTTCCCTGGCACAATTCCGAGGAGAATTCCCTGTAGACTGGGATNGACCCGTATGACCATACGCTTCCATACACCTGCAGTTTCAGCTACTTACTTCACACTAGGGTCTTTGGCATGCCCAAATACAATCCCTCATTTTAGCCAGTCATTAACATCTGCTTTGGAGCCATTTTCCACACATGGAACGAGACATTCACTGCACTGTAGCACCTCGTCTCAATCTATGGATCCTGTCACACACCCTGCTGTTACTTATAGCCCGATTATCCTCGCTCAATGCAATCTGTAGGAGCCTGAAGTTATTATCACCTTAAACATCCAAAGTGACTAATTTATGTCTGGTGAGCTTTTACATTATCTTACTTATCAGTGTTCTTAATTAAATACAGATGAAGCACTGGTCTGTCTCAAGGTGGCACCGTGGCCACATAGTCTAGCAACTGGAACTATGTCTGATAGAACTCCGAAAACTTTCCAATGTTCATAAACTTTTTGTCTTCATAGATACATACTGGTCAACTGTAAGTGTTACCATTAAGTGCTGAGCCAGGAAGCAGTATAAAATCACCTATCACTCAATAGAGAATTCCAGAATGCCACTAGAAGCCGCATCAGCAGAAGAACTGTGCATCAGGAGCTTCATAAATAGGTTACCATGGCTGAGCACCTGCACACAAGTGCCAGCTGAAGAGATGTGAAACATGTCATCACTAGACCCTGGAAGGATGGAAACATGCTAATATTTCAATAAATACTACATTAAATTTGTCAGTGTCGATCCTTTCAACACTCAATAACTGATATTATTGACAAGGCTGAGTTTTTGCACTAAATCCGATGATAGTAAACACTTGTAGACAGTGTCCTGTAGCGCTACTTTACAGTTAACAGTATAAAGACATGACTAAGTGGCCACTAGAGAATTCATGTCCATATGCTTCATGTTTGGATGCTCATTTATTTTTTCACCAGCTGTGTGTAAAATATTAAAGATATTAAAGATATTAATATAGTAATACTAAAGCCATATGGTCTACATTGTGTATATATATATGGTATATTCCACATGGTCACATCCCTTTGACGGATTGTTCTGTAATGTATGGGAAGCTTATTATACGAATAACATTATCTTAGCAGAAACAGTAATTTTTCTGGTCTAGTATAATTTCCATCAAATTATGCAACAAGACTGAATATGTATGGCCACTTATCTCTGCTGGGGCAAAGTTTTAGGCATGTTAAATCAGTTCATAAAGGGTGAATGAGAGAGACAGAGAAAGAGAGAGAGAGAGGGAGAGAGAGGGAGAGAGAGAAAATCTGCAGGATTTCTTATTCATCCTCCTCATTATTCTGGTTTCAGCCCTCTGTCACCCTCAGTATTGACTTGGCTCCCATTAAAGTCATAGAAAAAGTTAAGGCCTGAAATAAGCCGAGGCACTGCAGGGCATGGTATATGTGCAGCGCTAGTTTGGGGAGATTTATTTGTTCTTGAAAGTACAATAACTAGAGTTTCCAGAAACTTGTTGAAGTCAGTGTCGAGGTAAATGAGCAAGACAGAAACAAATAAGGACAGTAATGCTTCAAGCTACGTAGGCAATGTTTCTCATGTCAGAACGCGATTCATAACGCAAAGCGAAGACAAGCTCCAATCTCAGCACTCCAGCAAAGGGCACTACAGTGACAGCAAAGCCTGGCTAGCATTGTATCTTCATTCCAACAGCAAAAGTAAGCATCACCACCTTGGCTGCTGGAATAAAACAATGGATTCCATTTACAGAAGCTCTTATTTGTCCCCTATCGCCCCTTGAGTGCTAAATGTTTTAACTGCCACAGTAACCGCACGTTTGCATAGCATTACCATTTCCTGTTTGTATTCTTGTATTATGAGAGTATTGTTTTGGCCTTATGTTAGTAAACCTCAAAGAGGCTTTAAGTTTTAGCATGGACTGG
>CM067478.1:34293272-34308233 GCA_034552555.1 Semaprochilodus insignis | reverse complement strand
TATATATATAATGTGTAATGAATACAGGTCTCAGAAAAAAAGACTCTCTTGGGAAACAAAAGTGATTTTGCTTGGAAACAAGCTTCTGCACACTCTGTTAGATATACAAAAACAAACACTCAACAAGCTCAATCTTATGAATATTCTTATTAAGTTCACTCTGTTCTGATTCAAATTAATAGCCCGCAGTCATTACTCTGCCGAAAAACGAAGTATTGTCCTCCCTTGTTTTCCAGAGTCAACTTAGTGGGAAAGAACAAATTGTAATTAGCTGGTAATAGGCAATCCCTAGAATGCCCCATTAGCTTGGGCTATTAGCACAAACATGGTTTTAACAAGTCATAAATCAGATGAATTGGTTGAGACATTCATATTTAAAACAACTGATGTGACAATGCTCAGACCACCCAGCTAAGCTACCGCTTACAGTGCTTGAGAGACAAATGGATCTAATTGAGCTCTTTTATTTGAATGAAAAAAATGGGCCTGCTATTTTTGCTAAAGTCTGACATTTGGATTAGTTTGCATAGTAATAAAGCATGTATTCTGAGACATTTTGTCTGATACGTTGATGATATCGGTCATTAGGCTGGAGGGGATGCTTTTGTTCGTCTTCTTTTTCTTTCTTTTGCGTTTTAGCATTAGCACCACATACAATGCTTTTAGGCAAATGTGCCTAATTTTATGTGCTAATTACTGACATAAAATATTTATGCATACTGATTAGATGCAATGGATTTATTCACTTGGGTTAATCATTCGTGTCTGGTGACTCAACCTGTCAAACAGGTGCTTTGATCAATTCAGCAGGAACGTGATCTCCGATTTGCAAGTGTAGATCCCAGCTGTAACCATGGGCTACCAAACATGCAATGTGGATGCGTGAACATCCCTTGAATGTTAACTCCTCATTATTGTTGTCATGGTAATCGGCAACATCAGCATTAATATAACAAACTCGGGTATCCTGGGCAGGACGTGCCAGAACGAGGCCAATCATGTTTATACTAAGGAGATTAAAGGCTTAGATTATACTCGACAATTGAAAGATAGGCATATGCATGCATTGAATAATGGAAAAAAGATGGATGTGAAAGTTACATCAAACTTCTTTCCGCCCTCTGGACCTGCTTGACCACTTTGAAGCCATTGCCATGTGCCATTCGCCCTCCTGCTGCGATAAAAAACCTTCACCTGGAAACTCCAGAGACATTAACAAATGGTTTATCATCACATCCCTCTTGAACCTGAAATGAGCTGCATGACTGCCAATGACTAACCTGTTTCTGTTCATACTGTTCAAAGTTCATACTGACCTTTCTACCCACCATGTTCCCATATTTGTTATTATGTATTTGAGCTTGAAAGGCTTGTCAAAACTCAACAGGACCCAGCGGCTCAGGTCAGGTTCAGGTTTCAGGCTCAGATTCTCACCACTTCTTTAGTTTGTTCTTCCTCTCGTTGCATGAAACTTAATAGGTGTGAAATATTAATAGTAATGATGATATCTGTAAGTGATTACAGTATTAAAGTGAAAAGATAACTGGGGAAAACTGATCAATTGAAAGTAGTCTCTAGTACCCTGTTGCGCCACCTCTAGCCTGGACACAAGATGAGATACGGTTGGGCATGGAGGCATGCAGTTTCCGTACGGCATACTGCATCACATTTGTCCACAGATGTTGCAGCTGGGCATGCACCCTCGTAGGTTACCAAAGCTGGCTTCCCAGCTGGTCCCATAAATGCCCAATTGCCAATAAATCTGGTCAGCAGGCAGGCCAAGGAAGTGCTGCAATCTGGCAGAGAAATTCCTAGGAATGCCACGGTGGGCGAGCATTATCCTCCTGAACATGCCAGTTGGAAGCCCCACCATGAGAGGCAACACATGTGGCCGGAGGTTGTCCTGCACATATCGCTGAGCTGTTAGTGTCTCTCGTATCACTACTAGAGGTGACCAACTGTCGTATGTGATGGCTCCTCAGATCATCACCCCAGCAGTTGGGGCAGTGTGTTGGAGAGCCACAGTTTGGTGACACCAAATTTCCATCTGTTCCGCCAACATTTCAAGGTTTCTCCATCGTTCCACCTCCCCACCACTAGTTTTGTCCCGGCCCTGTTGTCCAGGGTGTAGGCTTCATCTCTGCTGTCCACATCCCGCAGGATCTGCAAGGGTCTGAACGTTTCAAGACTTGGGCCCAATACGGGGCCTACGCCAGAGACTCTCTATTTCTTAAGAATTGTTATCCTTCAAACTGTACACCTTATTTAGCATTAAAATATTGTTTTCCATCACTTTTGCGTTTCAAGTCTTTCTGGCAGAACTGTAATCATTTACATATAGACATAACTGCATGCCGGGTTTTGCAGCAGTCTGACATTTCCATCTGGGTACATTATTGTTTTTGTCAGCGAACGTATATAGAGAAGTCAGGAGCACTTTGAAGCCAAAGGTGGTTATTTTTCTTGTTCTTTGTTCTTTTTACAGAAGTGCTGTAGTGATTAGAAAAGTTCCCATTGGTTAATGAGGAAGAAACATAAAAAGCCTCCACAGGTTACACAACACGTGCTGGTCAGAACTGTCACAGACTTTTATGAAAATGACAGTTCTGAAAACACGTTTCTTGAACTTGTGATCTATATTTGAGATCTGGCTTTCAAGCTGTGCATGAGGAGTGTCAGGGTGTGGGAGTACTGGCAGCAAACAGCTGGCAGAGAGCTTAACAAACACCGGTTGGGCCAACAGAAAGTGTCAACAGGTGTTGAGTACAGCTGGCAAAATGAGCAACGGGTTCAAATTGGAGGTAAACCCAAAACCCCTCAACCAAAGTCAAACACCTTCTACGTAGACATCAGACTGACTATTAGGCCTCCCAGGCTGAAAGGGTCCTTCTGTCATGTCTAAAGACTCTTTCCTGATTATGAAGTTGATTGAGGTAAACTACACTGCAGCACTAAGGCTACCTAGTCTGACCACTAGTGTGATGCTACAAAGGAGAAACAAGGCCTTCCGGCCTGACAGGGACCTTCCCCTGTGGCTAAGGACTCTTTCCTGCCAAGGTGAATCTAGTCTGGATTCACATTTCTAGAAAGCTGTTTTGGGACAATGCGTGCTGTCAAATGTCTTTTGCAAATAAGGTTGAGGTTGGGACCAGACTGAGGGTTACTATTAGATTTTGGGTCAAGGTTAAGGTTAGGGTTAGAATTAGGGCCAGGGTGAAGGTTCAGATTAGTTTTTTGGTTGAGGTTAGAGTTAGGATTAGGGCCAGAGTTAGGGTTAATATTAGGTTTTGGGTTGATGTTAGGGGTAGGATTCGTGCCAGAGTTAGGGTTAAGATTAGGTTTTGGGTTGAGGATAGGGGTAGGATTCGGGCAAGGGTTAGGATTTGGTTTCGGATTGAGGTTAGGGTTAGGATTAGGTTGTGGGTCAAATTTAAGGTTAGGATTATGGCCAGGGTTAGCATTAAGGGTTAGGGTTAGGATTAGTGTTAGTGTTAGGAATAGGTTTTGGATCATGGTTATGGTAAGGGTTCGGATAAGGGCCAGGGTGAGGGTTCAGATTAGGTTTTGGGTTGAGATTAGTGTTAGGATTAGAGTTAGGTTTAGGATTAGGTTTGGGGTTAAAATTAGGGTTGGGTTTTGGGTTGAGTTTACGGTTAAGATTAAGTTTTGGGTTGGCATAAGGCCCAGGGTTGGGGTGGGATTTTGGATTGAGGTTAAGGTTAGAATTAGGCTCCAGGGTTAGGATTTACGTTTTGGGTTGCGGTTAAGATTAAGGTTAGAGTTGGGTTTTATGTGAGATTAGGTTTAGTAATGTATGAAGAGTACATCTTAAATATATTCACATACTTCACTACTGCTACTTCACAGATGTGTTATTAATGTGTTACTAATTACTAGTTACTAAGAGTTTATTAATCCTTTACAAAGGACCACTTCAAATAAAGTGGTACCAATCTGTGTAAATGATATGTACTATACATACCAACAATTCCTATGATATTCCGCGATAGAAATGTAATAAATGTGTATAAATACATAATTTCTAAGATGCAATGCCAACATGTTGTCAAAGTGCCCATCTCTAGTCTCTGTATGCAGAAAAGCACAAATTAAGAGCCAGATTAAAATAAAGAAACAATAATCGTAGAGCCAAGACTGATAAACAGAAGCAAGCAGCTTTATGAGAGAGTTGATGAGATTCTCTGCAGCAGCCAGGCACACTGCAACAACACTCCATATTTCACAATAGATTGCTTCAGTGAAAGCAGGAGGGTGAGGTGTGCACATCCATTAATTGGCAACACCACTTTATAGTGCTAATTTTTTTAGACACAGATGTATATCTGTAGAAAGCGAAGATGTCAGTGTGAGATACAATATGTCTAAGAGTCCCATGCTGGCTGTATCTCACTTTGCCAAGAAAGATAAATAAAGAGCATGGTTCCCTCAGTCTCTAATTCTCCCTTTCTCTGTCATAAACAGCCACAGAAACACACAGTCTCACTCTAATCCCCTATATATATATGTGTATATATATACACTCACTGTGCGCTTTATTAAAAACACCTACCATCTACTTTCACTCACTGACCTCTTTATGAGGTTCACCCACCTTACAGGTCCACTATATAGGCGGACACTTACAGGCTGTAGCCCATGATTCATATTCATATGACACAGCAGCAGTGCCAGCTGGTAATAATATTGGACTAGACGGCAAAAAATAATGTCTACTCATTACTAAGCCGCTAAAGCAAGCTTGCAGAACAGACACGTTATATTTGACAGTAGAACTGCACTATATATTCATTATTACTGATTCTGAAAGACAGCAATGTACAATGTAGAAAATATCTTACCCGAATGTCCATTGCAAGCTGTTACAAGCTTCCAATGTCCATGTACAGCTATAATAGCGCCACCATTAGCTTGACGCAACTATAACCATGCCTTTACCCCCCACTAGCGACAAGAGCAACGCAGCAACAGGAAGTCATTCATTTACAATGAGGGTGTCATTAAGCGATGTAAACTTAAGTGAAGCAATGGGGCGAATTCAGCAATGCGTTTATGCATATGAGCAGTAATGACCAATCAGAAAACAGGCTCTCACATTCCCTCAAAACCGCACCACTGACTTTGGTTCTAACTGAAGATCTGTTCCTTTTAAAAAATGGAGACTCAGCATTGGTATGTCCTGTTCTTTATTATGTGTCCTTATTTGTATACAGGGAACTAATTAAAAAATAAAGCTTGGAATAAAGTTTCAGAAAGATGTTGGGGTCCCAGGTGAGCTGAAATATTTCGTTACTGGATGTTAGATGACACATGAAACTGAAAGATATTGCATGGTTAGGTCAGGGTCATTAGGTCAAGGTCATTAGGTCAGGGTCACTGAATGTTATAAAATGTCATGTCAGGGTTATGAACATGTAGTGAATAAATAAAGCCTGTTATGGCTGATTGTTTATAGCGGTTGCTGTTCCTTTAAAACATGGTTTGCTTGAGCATGCAGTTCAGTCCAACATGCTGCCTGGCTGTGTGCTAGCGGGCACACCCACCAGAGACTTTCGCTGAGCAGTTTTATTGCCTGTGGTCTGCCTGCAGGGTAATGCAGTGTGCATGCAGGCAAATCCCATATGGACACTATATTAAAGGATATCTGCAGTACACATTTTGATGTAATGACTGGTTTATAATGTGTCTGAATTTTATCAGTATAAGCAAAATTGTGTGCATCTGATGTGAAGCCTCAGCCAATCAGATTTCACAACCGAGCCGACACCCCTCCCCCAACTAGTACTAACAAAGACAGGGTGAACAACGAGGGGTATAAACACACAGTACAAACCAGAAACACCTGGGTAGAAGACCAGTACCAATACTGAGTATTGTATCGGCACACAGAGAAAACCAAACTCCACACCCGCTTACAATCTCATAGAATAAACAGATGCTTTTGTTCATCCTTCAACTATGAGTACACAGCTCAACCCTATAAATCTGAAGGGATGTGTAGTTTTCAAGACTGAAGAAAAAACAAACAGACAAAAGAAAAGGAAGAAAGAAGCTGAACCAGAATGACGGATGAGCTGTCCCAGAGCTCAAACCTCAACATCACTGATGTGTTTGGGTTTACTTGGATGTTGAAAAAGCAGAAAGTGCAACCAACTTCTAAGACTGAACTTGTGGAAAAAAATATCTTTCTATCTACACGTTTCTTTTTAATAGTAAGTTTCCTGAAAACAATGGAATCTGTAATAAGTGTGGACACTAAATACTGAAAATGTTAAAAGCAGTACATATCATCGCTGTCCAATGGAAAACATGTATCTCCATTTTGACTTTTATTCATCATTTGAACGCATAAGCTGCTGTTTATACTGTGTGAGAATTTCGTGATGAATGGACAAACAGAAATGGCCCAAATGTCTGGTTCCATTGACTTACATTAAAATTAAATGAGGTTTTTGCCCTCTCCTTTGAAGTTGCCATTTTGGAGATTCTTGTTTTTCTTTAAACAGCAACAATATGAAAATTATATTTCTTTTGCATAACATACAGCAAGAATGACATAAAAGCAAGAATCCTACAAATAGACAATACTCTTTTAACTCAAGCACCATGTTCTTATGTAATAAGGCAACCTCTAAATTCCTAAAAACCTTTTACTGCCAGTGTTTTTGCTCATACTGATTAATCTGTTAAACCTAAAGCAGATTATTTGATTTGGCAGACCCTAAAAGGAACAATCATATATTGAGGCACAAGACCAAGAGAGAGAACTGTAACGGCTCTGAGCTCCGAAACAAACAAATCAGTGTGCAGCATTTGCAGTGAGCAAAGACAAAGTGGTGGTAAACGTTTTAATGCACAAGTGTGAGCACTACAAAGAAATGTGTGGAGACTGACATTAAAAGTTTCAATTCCTCTGTTATAATTGCCTCGGATATGGCAGAAGCTCCCCTGAGTGTTGGCAGCAATATGGCTTAAATGAGGTGTTTGTGTTGAAGCGAGTCGCACTGTATTGCTTTAATGGCCTGGAATTCACACTACGCTGGTGTGAGGGATTATTATTGTCCTAAATCACCAGCCAGAAAGAAGCAAGCTGTATGGGACTTCCATTAATCATGTCCACTAAGTTTCAGTGGACCTTGATTAAACACAGCACACACACACACACACATATAGTATAGGCTGGGGTCTTTCACATGCTGGAGGCCGTGGGTTATTGCAGGCTTTTCTAACAGTCAGTAAGCATTATGGTTGTCTGTTGGAAGAGTTACTTAAGTTCAGTCCTCTTTACTTGTATCCTCAGAGCGTCAGTGCATTCTTTGATTTCATTAGTGCTGTAGACTAATTTTCTCATTATTGTTATGTGTAAAAAGTTCAACTCACAAATAACAGTAGGCACTGAAGAAACTGAAGACGTCAATCTGAGAAAAGAGACTGTGTGTGCGTGTAATAACGCAATCATGGCTGTTAACCCATGACTTGAGAGGTTTAATTGGTTGTGGGTAAAGGAGACCAAGCACCACGCCTCCACTCCTTAACTCCAGCTTTTTTAATGAGAACATAATGATCAGTGCAGTCTCTCAGTCACTAGCCAGATGAGCTCTTAATTGTTTGCTTCAACTCAAGAAGAGGGGGACTGTCTGGTTAAAAGAGTATGTGTGTGTGTATATATATACACACACACACACACATATATATATATTATACATATACAGGGGGTACAGTGTAACATTTGGGCCACTTCTCAAGTCAAGTCAAGTCAATTGATTTATATAATGCTTTTTACAACAGATGTTTCCACAAAGCAGCTTTACACAAAGGTCCAGCTTTACAGGTCCAAGTCCCCAGTGAGCAAGCCAAAGGTAACAGTGGCAAGGAGAAACTCCCTCAGAGCAAGCGGAAGAAACCTTGAGAGGAACCAAGACTCAAACGTGGAACCCATCCTCTGTAGGTTGACCCTGGAGAGCAACAAACACGAAAAGGATCAGAGTTTACAATTATAGGCAATGAATAGGAGAAGTACTGAGTGTTTTTGAGGCAGGGGAAGAAATGTCTGATATGTCTGTGATTAAACAGCACAACTGTCGAATGGACGTGTGCACGATGCAGGTGAGGCCCCCTCACAGCACAAGACAAGGAGAAGCTTCATGGTAGGCAAACTGGTCAGCAGGAAGGCAGTGGCTGCCAGCCGAGGCAGGTGAAGCAACGGCATTAGAGCACACAGGATGGGCAGTAGCTCCGCAGCAGACCACAGAGTTTGAGCAGTAGCTCAGCTCTGGCAAAGAAGATCACACAGACAATTAGTTGTGACAGTTAGCTGAAAACTAATTACCAAAGGCTCACCTGAACAGATTTTAAGCCTAGACTTGAAGATTGGAGCTATGTCTGAGTCTGGTGCACAAGGACATGAGGGCACATGTACTAGTTGAAAACGGAGGGACTTTCTATTTAATGGCTGTAATTCCAAAACTTTTGTTAAACCACCTTGAACTAAAGCTGAAAGTCTACACTTCAATCAGATATTGATTGCTTCATTTCAAATCCATTGTGGTGGTGTACAGAGGCAGAGGGGTGTGGGGGTCTGAGGTGATACTGCTCTTGATCACTGTCATAAGGTAGGGAGGGGCTGGTCCATTCTTGGCTTTCTAGGCAAACATGAGAGTTTTAAATCTGATGCAAGCACCGGATGCCAGTGAAGACAGCATAGCAGTGGAGTGACATGAGTGAACCTGGAAAGATTGAAGACCAGCCATGCTACTGCATTCTGGATCAGTTGCAAGGGCCTGATGGCGGGCAGAGGAAGAACTGCCAGGAGCGAATTACAATAGTCAAGCTTGACATGGCAAGAAATTGGACTAGCAACTTAAGGAAAAGGTTAAATCCTCCGGATGCTATAGAGGAGAAATCTGCATGACGGAGTCAGGTTCGCTGAGGACAATAACTGGTCATCCAGAATCACATCAAGGCTTCTTGCACCTTCAGTTGGGGTGATCAACAAGTTCTCGAATGAGATGGCAAGATCATGGTGAGGACTCGTTGTGCCAGGTGTAAACAACAGCTCAGTCTTGGGATTGAGCTTAAGGTAGTGAGTTGTCATCCATGAGGAGATCCTGAGATGTGAATGCAGACCTGCGTATCAGATGATGGGAAGGAAAGCATAAGTTGAGCATCATTAGCATAACAGTAGTAAGAAAAGCCATGAGAGGTTGTTATGTCACCAAGAGAATGTGTGTAAAGAGAAAAGAGAAGAGGTCCCAGCACAGAGCCTTGAGGGACACCAGTGGAGAGCCTTGAGGAATTTAAATCAGTTCACTCTTTCCACCATGGGGACCACTGATGCTCTGAAGTATGTCCTCTCTACTCCCCCTGAAATCAACCATCATCTCCTTTGTTTTGTCCACGTTGATGGAGAGACTGTTGTCTGTGCACCACTCCGCGAGAAGTTTCATCTCCTCTCTGTATGCTTCCTTGTTGTTTGCGATGGGCCTCTACTGTCGTATTGTCAACAGACCTGATGATGGTGTTGGAATTGTGGATGTAGAGCAAGGGGGATATGCCACAGTCTTGTAGACAGCCAGTGTTGAGGGTGAGAGAGGTGTTGCTACCCATCTTAAATGAGGAAATCCAGACTCCACCTGCTGGTTGATTCCTAGGGTCTAGCTTGGAGACCAGTCTAAAGAAGATAATGGTATTAAATGAATGCAATAAATGCCCTCCAGATGGTCCAGTGCAGTGTGCATTGCCAGGCATATCACATCATCGTTGGACCTGTTCACATAGTAAGTGAACTGAAGAGGATCCAGCATTCTGGGAAAGCAGTGCTGCCAGAAAGACACAAAAGCAAAAGTGATGGAAAACAATATTAAATCTTCTATAAGGTGTACAATTTGAAGGATGACAATTTTTAAACAACTAAGGAGTCTTTGGCGTATGCCCCATCCTGGGCCTAGGTCTTGACGCGTTCGGACCCTCGCAGATCCTGCCGGATATGGATGGTAGGGGCGGAGCCTACTCCCTGGATAACAGGACTGCAGCCAAATTGGTGGTGTGGGGAGGACGTAGAANACAATTTGAAGGATGACAATTTTTAAACAACTAAGGAGTCTTTGGCGTATGCCCCATCCTGGGCCTAGGTCTTAAAGCGTTCGGACCCTCGCAGATCCTGCCGGATATGGATGGTACGGGCGGAGCCTACTCCCTGGGCAACAGGACCGCGGCCAAATTGGTGGTGTGGGGAGGAAGGAGGAGAACGTAGAAATGTCGTCACCTGAAAGCGGCAAAACATGAGCGTAAGTTGAATCCTTTTAAAGACAGGTGGCGTGTTGTGATTGGCCAGAGTAATGAATAGCATTGTAGCATTGGAGTCTTCCTGGCAGAACTTGCGCTAAAGCTTTCATCTGTGGCCAACGAGTTGTTGGCTTTCCTCTTGTAGTCCATCACTTCCTGGATTCCCTGCCACATGTGCTGAACTGTTGACAAAGTGAGCTTGAATTTGCATGCCTTATGCATTCTTGGCATCCCTGATGCCAGCTTTCAGATTGTGTCTGGCTGCTCTCAAATCTTCACTGTTACCAGCTCTGATGGCAGCATCACATGCTTCACATAAAATGAGGACTTCATTGTTCAAACAGGGTTTCTGCTTTGGAAGACTGGGAATGTTCTTTGTTTGGACTGCATCATCCACACATTTCCTGATGAATCCAGAGACATAGCATATTAATGTATGTCTATCTGAGAGCCTGTGGTGGCTGATGTTGTGAACATGTCCCAGTCTATGCATGCAAAGCAGTCCTGCAATGTTGATTCAGCTCCGTCTGGCCACACATGCACTGTTGGTCCCTGTTTCAGAAGCTGCTGGTATGTAGGTTTCATGAGCAGTGAGACATGGTTGCTTTTTCCAAAGGGGAAGAGTGGAGTGGCACTTTAAGCATCCTGTATGTTGGTGTAAACATAATCTAGTGTTTCAGAGCCCATGCTGGTTGAATTTGGAGAGGACTGTTCTGAGATCTGCCTGATTGAAATCACCAGTGATTGAAGTCAATTGCGGCCTGTGGTTGGAGAGATTGTTGATTGCTGACTTCATAATACATAAAATACATGACAAATATAGGACATGGGCCTTTTTTAAGAATGTGGACTTCAAATAAAAACGTGATGAGTGCTAAAGTATCCCATTTGACTATTCGGAAAGACAAACTAATAAACAACTGTGAAGCAATTAGGAACATGGCTCCAAAGTGCATGAGCACACGTAAGGCTTAACAAAGAGATATAGCTTGAGGAAGAGGGAGCATAGTTCAAAACACAAGGTGCTGAACCCATGAGATGATGCCTTCACCACATACTACATTCATTCATTCATTCATCTTCTAAGCTACTTATACTTCTAGGTTATTGTAGGGGATACTGGAGCCTATCTCAACACTCAGTAGGCAGAAGTTTCTACAGCATTCAAGTTGTATAAAATAGTATTATTATTATTATTACTATGATGATGATGATGATGACCATTATTATTATTATTAGTAGTAGTAGTAATAGAAGCATTAATAGTAGTAATATTAATTAATTAAAAAGGCTAGAATGTATGTTGATATTTATGTTAATATGTTTCAAAAATTAATTTGATAAAGCCAGATCATATACAGCAAATATAGACAACCAATATTTTTTCATACCTTTATGGACAAAATCATGACATGCAATGTGAGGCATGTTTTTTTTCTAAATTATTATTATTTTTATTATTAGTAGTGGTAGTAGTAATTCTATTAGTAGTAGTAGTAGTACTAGTGGTAGTAGTCGTAGTAATACTAAATAATTAAAAAAGCTAGAATTTATGTTGATATATGTTAAAATGTTTAAAAAAGTAATTTGAGAAAATTAAAGCCAGGTCATATACATATAGACAATATTTTTTCACATTTTATGGATGACATCATGACATGCAATTTCAAGGAAAATACTGTATATATAATAATTTAGCCACACGGGCTACATAAAGCTGCTTGGTTCAGTAGAAAAAACTGCTAATGCCTATTAGCATTTTTACAGCGTTCATTCGTTCGTTTGTTCGTTCATTCATTGATCTTCTAAGTTGCTTATCTTTCTTTGTGGTGGGGGTACTGGACCCTATCCCAACGCTCCTTGGGCAGAAGCTATAGAGCATTCAAGTTGAATGTGTCACGCTCCCCGGTCTTCCTGGCTCCTCCGCTCTCCCAGAGGGCTTCGCTCAATGATGTCACTTCCACGTGTTCCCAGCCCGCCAGCCAGACCCGCTCTCAGTCACCTGAGTTTTAGTGTCACAACTGAACCTAGTTAACTCCACACATATAAACCCCTCGCTGACGCTGGCTTATTGCGAGGTTTTGCCGTGTTTATCTGCAATTCTGAGCGTTCTTACTCTGTGTTTCCCCGACTACCCCTTTCAGCTTTTTCCCGTTTTGACGTATCTCTCTAGCTTTTGATCTTCGCTTCCGTTCTTTTGACCTTCCTCTCGCCTAGCCCTTCTAACCTGTCTGCCCCGTTGACTGCTTTTCCGGTTCTTGACCTCGGCCTGCCCCTGACTCTGCCTTTCGCCTGTCCCTTTTTCATGTATTGTGGTGCTATGCTGTTGGGCTCGACTGCTCCGTTGTTAAGTGAACCTGCCTGTCATTTAGCCCTGCTCACGTCGTCCCGAGTTCTTTTGTCCTTGACAGAATGTTGACTTCTATGACTGTTAGCTACATTAGCCTTGTAGCTCCACGGCAACAAGAAGCAAGAAGCAACTAAACATGTCTTAATTAATTGATACATTTGAAACAAAGAGGAAAATCGCATGGAGTTTTTACACCAATCTATCCCTTTAACAGAACGTGCTAATGTGCTGTGCAATGCTGCGATCAGCATGCCAAAGGCATCAGAGGATAACTGGCAGAGAATGGAAGGCGCTCCTATGAAAAGATGCTGTAAATCCTCAGATACTGCTTTTATGTCTTTGTGTCTTCTATTCCTTGTTACTGAAACAAAACATGTCGTAAAAGTCTCCGGGAAACAATGACACACGACGGAAAGGCAGAGTCGGATGAGAGATATCCACTGAAAGCAAACAGGCAGATCAAACAGATACTGGAGGCTTAGACGCTTCCCTAGGCAAAAATCCAGGGTGGCTAACCTTGAGCCCTAGACTGAAACACAAGGGAGGTCTAGAAGCCACAGGAGATGAGATAGAGCAACGATGGAAAGGGTTCTGGGCAATCGATGGCCACTAACCAAAGCCCATTAACGGCCCGCGTTTCAGAACCACGCTTGTATGCGAGTGCGTGTGTTTGGATTTGTATCTATCAAAGAAACAATCCTGAAACCTGCAGCGCAAGCAGGCTAGTTAAAGTGCTGGCGAATATTGACAAGGCCCCTCCGCGAGAAGTAATGGCTGTCCGCGGTTTTCCCTCTGAAGGTGACATTGCGTTCCTAATGGCCGGCAGAAAAGCCTGCGGTGAAATTCGGAATTGATTTGCAGTCTGTTTTCCCTCTTCCAAAACAGGCCGCGTTGGGTAGGCTAGCGCGTATGCAGCATGCCCAAGGTCATTTAGCATACAGGAATGATATAGGCTGACGTTAGCCTCTGTGTTTTGGTTTGTTTTTTTTTATTTCATATAGGCAGATGCGGCCTGGGCTGGAACGTCGGGTTGCCAAATGTCTTTATTAATAAGCTAAAGGCAAGGCTTGAGAGCTGTTGGCAGCCCGTGCAGGCACCCCTCAGTGCATTAGCCGTGTTCATGCTGTACCGCGGCTGCTCCTTCAGCCTGCATTTGCATCAAGCAACGGAAAGGCCCTCACCTCGCAGCACCGATTCACACGGCTACTGTGCGGGGCTGACGTTTATTAAAAGTCCATACTTTTTAATCTGAAGCCCATATTTTCAAAAGCAGAGCTGATAGCTGAGAGGATAGAGCTTATACAGGCGAACCATGCTAAAAGAAAATGAAATGCTATCACTGGGCCTATTTGAAGGAGCTTAAAACAGTTGAAGGAGCATTCAAGCCTAAAGCTAAAAGTTTAATACGGATTTTGTCTCATCTGTTTCCACAATCTTGTAACATTTTCGTTTGAAAACTTTTGTTTAGTAATGTTCTATAACTTCAGTACATCATAGAACTACTGGGAATCCCTGCAATGCCAACCAATCCAGACTACCAGCTTAGATACTATGTGTAGGCACAGGTGTGAACCCAAGAACCATTTCAAGGTTAAATTTCAAGGGTGGAATGATGACGTCAACAGCTTTGACATTGTGACACTGTGAGTTTCACGCTTGGCCGTGCATGTGACTTAAGCAAGGATGGGCCTTATCGCTGTACCTGACTGAACCAACAGCCACGATTGTGGACATTCAATGAGCAGTGATGCCCTCCGTGAGTCATCCTGTTAGTGCCAGCACCACTGACCCGTAACACCACTGTCATGGAGTGACTCAGAATGGCAGCAGGTCATTTTCAGAAATGAGTCCAACTTTTGTCTTGGAATCCAAGGAATCTGTGTGTGGAGGCACCGTGGTCAGTACCAAGATCACACATCACACGTCTAGAAGGCCTGGTGTCACTCCACCTTCCCCACTATCGCACAGTCTGCAGGAACTGTGGGAGTATATTCAAGCTGCATGAGATGGATTATCACAGGACACCATTAGGAACCTCTACAACTCCATGCTGAGACGTCTGGCATATTGACTTAGCAAACATGGCAGTCTGAAGCCATACTGAGAGACACTACTTTTGTATGTGTAGCTGAAAAAAATATTGCCCATATCAGTCTAAATTTATCATAATTCATTGTTCCTAGTAACCTTTATCTTCCTTCCAAATAGCTTTGCAATCTGACACTTCCATCTGGGTGTTAAAAATATTGTTTTTTGAGATAAGAAAACATAATTCTGTATATTAAAAGGGTATATATATATATATATAT
>CM067478.1:34256955-34273286 GCA_034552555.1 Semaprochilodus insignis | reverse complement strand
GTGTTTTTTTTTTCTTTCTTTCTTTCTCTCTCTCTTTGTTTTACAAGGTTGTCTGATCTGATGATTGAATCTGCCGCCATATCTTCACCGTATCAGATCGCCCTGCTGTTACGCCTTATTTATTTGTTCTTCCCCCTTTTTCTTTCTACCCTCCACCCCCGCCCCCTCCCCCCTTGTCGTTCTTGGGGCCTGTGGATGTGGAGAGGAAGCTAATTTCAATTTCATCCCGAGCAGCAGAATATCAAAGTGCTGTGGATCACACTGTCTCGCCCGCCATCGGTAAGGAGCCACCATGAGAAAACCAATTCTATGAATTTCTACAGATTGATCAATGGCACAGAAGGGAGGAGGCAGCAGGGGGATTAAAGAGTGGGCTGAAAGTAAATGTATGTGTGTGCGTGTGTTAGACTCAATGCCCCAAATGACCTCTGCTGGCGAGTACTCACTATACAAGAGCAGAATGTTTGGAGCTGGAGGAGGACTGTACATATGTATGTACATGTCTGCTCCTCAGTGAAAGTGCCCAATGCCTGTATGAATGTTCATGTGAATGAAGCCAAATAGTTAGCATGGTAGTAACTTCAGGCTCCTGCAGATTGCAGGATGATAGATACCTATGGACCTTAGATACCTATGGGGTGTTGACAGGATCCATACATTGGGAAGAGGTGGTACAGTGCAGTGAATGTCTCGGTCCATGTGTGGAAAATGAGTCTCAAAGCAGATGTTAATGATTGACTGAAAGGAGTGATTGCATTTGGGCATGCCAAAAGCCCTAATGTGAAGGAATACCTGAATCTGCAGCTGTATGGAAGCATATGGTCATGCGGATCTACCAGAAGTGGCAACAATCCCAGTTCTCAGGAAATTCATATTGTGATGGTGTCCTGCAATAATCCATCCCATGCGGCATATATGCAGATTTTGGGGTAGGGGTGGAGGTAGAATGACACAAGGCCTTCTTGCCATGTAACACATGACAACAAACGTTCATCTTGGCACTGACCATGGTGCCTCCACACACGGACGTTGGCGTGGTGTTAGGGGCAGTCGCTGTAATGATCTAAGGGCATGTAGTCCTGCGTCATGCAACCATCCGCCAATGGTGCTGGCACTAACAGGGCGACTCATGGAGGACATCACTGCTTGCAATCGTGGTTGGGTCAGTCAGGTACAGCGATAAGGCTCGTCCTTGCTTATGTCACATGCACGGCTGAGCGTGAAACTTGAAGCATTGAAATGTCTCACAACGGCAAACCTACCCAGCAAATATCATTCCTGTTGGTTGATTCCTTCTGGGTGCAGCCATTTGTGCAACTATTCTTTCGAGGTTGGGTATATCTGCCTACACAGTGTTCATATATAGGATACTGTAGATATACTGCTGCCATAATACCATCTTGTAAAAATTACATTTTTACTGCAAAGTAAAAAGTCATGAATGCAAACTTTACACGCTGAGTGCTGTTAATATCAATTACAGTTACTACCTGGTAACTCTCGGCAAGGATCCCACTATTATGCCCCAAGCCTAACATTTGACTGTGCTTTTACTGGGTGTTTGGATTACCAGTTGCTGGGTTCAGATGAGGTTAAGTGCTTTTTTTGATGGTCATATCTCAGCAGAGCAGAAGGCAGCCTGAAATTCTTCCTGCACACGAACTGGTCACTTCACTTCGTGGGCGGCTATGTAACCGCTGACCACGGGTAACTACACAAGTGCCTCGCTTGATCTCGAAAGGCACTTGTACACATGTGAACGCCATCTCGGCCGCCTCGCTCCATCACGGCTCAGATTGGTGATCGCTTCCTCCATCTCCGAGTTTACCCCAGAGGTAGATCACACCAGGTCTGCTTATAAGTGTTGCTATGGTGATGCCACAGGCCTAAACAGCGAGCTGTCAGTCAGTCCGTGTTGTGTAAGAGTCTGTACGAGGTAATTGATGAAGCTCACTGTCAACAGCAATCACAGTGGAAGGAGCAGGTAGCTCCATGGCACAGCCACAGGGATGTGAATCAGCTTTGTTGGTCTAAATCACATTCAGCACTGCTGTATATTATGGACGTGGTGAAGAGATCTATGGCTAGAGTAGCTGTGAGGATGTTCAGGCTGAAATGTCCTCCCTTAAAGCTTGATGGCTAAAAACCTTCACCTAATAAACAAATACTCTGTCGGCTGTCTTTTCTCAGTTCAGTTGAACTCAATGGTAATTGTGTAATTGTGAAATGCAAAATGAATAACCAACAACAATAGACACAATGTTGAATGCTGTCAGTTATTAATCCCATCCAGCTTTATCCTAGATAGTGTTGCAAACTTGTTTTATTTTTTCTCTATTAGTTATATGCATTCTCTTATCTTCATTTGACCTTTGGGAGAAGCTGCCACCCTGGTACAGAGCCATTGACCTTTGGGAGGAGCTGCCTCTATCCTCAACAATGGTGTAAAAACCCCTTCAAAGTTTCTGTAGACTGCACTCTAGACTGAACTCTGAACTGCACTCTAGACTACACTCTGGACCACATTCTGGAACCAGAGCTCAATAAACTAACACCATATCCAGAGTGGTCTCCTCTCTTCAATTGAGACCAAAAGAAGAAATTACAATAATAGGCAAACTAGATTTCTATGAATGCTAAACGAAAAAACAACTAATATGATTAAATGAATCAATGGTTCATTCCGCGTCTGGTCAGCAGGACATGGAGTATTTTGGGTGCCACTGCATAACAGATTACCCAACAACAAGAAATATAGTACTGAGACAAGCCATCAGAGACCACCCATTTTTTTTTTTTTACATTTCAAGTGATAACTTAATGAGTACATATAATCTTTTAGGGGGTTCTCCTGTGAGGATTAGGTGTAAGACAACCAACCTTAGCTACATTTGAGAAGATATACAGTCAGTATACAGTCACATATATCAAGTTGTTTTTTTACTCATCCACTAATAACTGTTTTGGGCATTTATTACCACAAACCAATTGAAGTATTATGTATATATTATGTAAATTATGTTATGTAAATTTGTGTCGCATTCATATCTCAGCATAGTTCAGTCACTCTGTAAGCATTTAAACTCAAATCAAGTATTTTTTTTTTCTTTTATCATTCCTTTCATATACACCTTGTACACATTAGAATGAAATGTAGTTCTTCAATCTTCATGCTGCAACACACATTAACAGCATATCGTAAAGAACGTTATGGATTTCAGATAACTAAACAAAACAGTAAAGACACAGATCAGCCATAACATTACAACCACCACAATGTGTTTACGTTATCCATTTTATCAGCTCCACTTACTATGTAGGTGCACCCTGTAGTTCTACAATTACAGACTGTAGTCCATCTGTTTCTCTGTATACTTTGTTAGCCCCCCCCCCCCCCCCCATCACCTTTTATGCAATGGTTAGGACCCCCACAGGACCACCTCAGAGCAGGTATTATGTGGGTGGTGGAGCTATCGTCTCTGACTGTACATCCACAAGGTGGACCAGCAAGGTAGGAGTGTCTAATAGAGTGGGCAGTGAGAGGACACTCACATTCAGATAGGAAGTGTGCACTCAGCAGCACTGTTGTGTCTGATCCACTCACACCAGCACAACACACACTAACACACCACCACCACGTCAGCTGTGATTAGATTTGGCATGGACTGAACAAGTTTCTGGATGTAGCCCACATCAATGTTCAGACACTCTTGCAACAGATTTGGTGGATGCTTTCCCTGGCACAGTTCAGAGGAGAATTTCCTGTAGACTGGGATTTTTTACCACTGCTGGTTGACCCGTATGACCTTATGCTTCCTTTGGCACGCCTAAATGCCATCGCTCCTTTTTTGCCAGTCATTAATATCTGTTTTGGACTCATTTTCCACACACCGTATGAGACGTTCACAACACTGTCCCCGATCATCCTTGTGCAACACCATCTGCTGGAGCCTGAAATTACTACCACTGTAAACATGCAAGGTGGCTAATTTTTTGTCAGTGAACTTATATGCTGTAAATATGTATTGACTGGCAGCAAAGTACCATGAAAGTGCAAATACTGTCAACAGATAGCTATACAGAAATGTAGCATAGCAGTCTTTTAATAATGAAAGAATCAAAACTCAATGTTTATATGAACAGTATATTCAAAATTTCATAACTACAAAATTAATTAAAGCACAGTTTGACCTGTTGCATGTTTGAGGTTTTTTTTTTTTTTTTTTTTTTTAAAATTATTGAAGAGAAAAAAATCAGGCCACAGATAAGTTTGTATGCAATGACAAATTCAAAGAAATGAAATGACTTTCATTCAAAGAAATACGACCTACATTAATGATTTATTCCTGTCATTGTACATATTAACAATTTAGAGACATTTCTGGGCAGTTTCATAGAACTGGAATAAGCCTAAGCCTAGACTAAATGGAATTTGCAATGGTGAAACACCCAAAAGTAGGCTTAATCCAAGTCCACATATTGAACCAATAGTTCCCAATGTCTCCCGGTATATTAGCATGAAGCTGTTCACTCATGTGATACATTATTGAACAGAGAACCGTTTCTCAAAACGTGTGCAGGGAATGACAATCTGCCCTTCATGAGTTCAAATATTACCATGTGAAGGCTGCTGTAACTTGAACGGCTTGGATCCCTTTATTTTACGCTGGCTCCGCACCAAGAATTCTGTGGCATTCAGGCAGTTCTGCAACCAGGCAGGAAATTCGTTGCTCCGGTGAGGACCTGACTGGGGTGGACTTTATGAAAAGGGCAAAGTGGCTTGCCCATTTCCACCCTCTGCTCGCATGACACGCTTGGTATTTAAGGAGCTGACATACAACACGAACACAATTTTCTCCACCAGCCAACTTTTTCAGCGTATCACCACATCCGCAGAGCAGACAGGCTGGAAACATGTCTTCTCAGAAACAAGGTCTGTGGGCTTTTAGACACTCTAATGAGGGCATGGTTTAAAGGTCTAGTTTGGAAACTTCTACTGAGATCGCATTTCTCCTGCCTTCGCTTTATTCAGCAAAACTCTCAATCCCCTGAATGGAAACTGCTTTTTATCTGTTATTTTAGACTGTTGTGGTACATTGTAGCATTGAGAGACCAAAGAATACCAAGAATCTGCCATCCTCTTGACCTTTTAAGGTAGAAAAAAAGCTATTTCGTAATTGTATTCTACCCATCTCTTGAAATAACATCAGTTCTACTTTGGCATTTATGTAAAAGCTACATTATACACTATATTGCCAAAAGTATTCGCTCGTCTGCCTTCACACGCATATGAACTTGAGTGACATCCCATTCTTAATCCATAGGGTTTAATATGTCAGCCCACCCTTTGCAGCTATAACAGCTTCAGCTCTTCCGGGAAGGCTTTCCACAAGGTTTAGGAATGTGTTCATGGGAATTTTGGACCATTCTTCCAGAAGCTCATTTGTGAGGTCAGACGCTGATGTTGGATGAGAAGGCCTGGCTCACAGTCTCCACTCTAATTCATCCCAAAGGTGTTCTATCAGGTTCAGGTCAGGCCAGTCAAGTTCTTCCACACCAAACTCACTCATCCATGTCTTTATGGACCTTGCTTTGTGCATTGGTGCGCAGTCATGCTGGAATAGGAAGGGGCCGCCCCCAAACTGTTCTCACAAAGTTGGGAGCATGAAATTGTCCAAAATCTATTGGTCTGCTGAAGCATTAAGAATTCCTTTCTCTGGAACTAAGGGGCTGAGCTCAACTCCTGAAAAACACCCCCACACATAATCCCCGCCTCCACCAAACTTTACACTCGGCACAATACAGTCAGACAAGTACCGCTCTCCTGGCAATTGCCAAACCCAGATTCGTCCAGCAGATTGCCAGACGGAGAAGAGTGATTCATCACTCCAGAGAACACGTCTCTACTGCTCTAGAGTCCAGTGGCGGCGCTTTACACCATTGCATTTGACGCTTTGCATTGCACTTGCTGATGTGAGACTTAGATACAGCTGCTCAGCCATGTAAAGCCATTCCATGAAGCTCTCTATGCACTGTTCCTGAGATAATCAGAAGGCCACATGAAGTTTGGAAGTCTGTAGCAATTGACTCTGCAGAAAGTTGGCGACCTCTGTGCACTATGTGCCTCAGCATCCGCTAATCCCGCTCTGTCATTTTACGTGGCCTACCACTTCGTGGCTGAGTTGCTGTCGCTCCAATCGTTTCCACTTTGTTATAATACCACTGACATTGACTGTGGAATATTTAGTAGTGAGGAAATTTCTTGTTGTGCAGATGGCATCCTGTCACAGTACCACACTGGAATTCACTGAGCTCCTGAGAGAGACATATTCTTTCACTAATGTCTATAGACGCAGTCTACATGCGTAGGTGTTGGTTTTATACACCTGTGGCCATGGAAGTGATTGGAACACCTGAATTCAGTGATTTGGATGGGTGAATGAACCCTTTTGGCAATATAGTGTATATGTTTTGGGGTCTTTGGGGACCTCTCTTTTGGAAACGTGTAATTCCCCACAACGTGTGGGAGAACACTTACATGTTCCCCATTTTCAGCATGTATGTTTAGATGTTGGTCAAGAAATGGGCCTGCATGACTTACTTAAAATTCATCTCACACCATAACTGAGGCCAGGACAGGATTTCTACCCATCTTCCAAGCCACAAATACACTTGGTAGCACTCTGTTTTAAGGAACACACCTTTGGAATTAATTAAGCTCTTACTTTTAGTCAGTAAAGCCCAATTTAGTTGCTTTTAAATGGTGTATTCACCATGAATTAAGCTTTATTCATTATAAACTGTATTACTGCATAATTGATGGTCTGTCATGTGAAAATCCCTAATAATCACATTATTCAGTTAAATCATTTAATCATTCTGAGCTCGTCATGCAAATTATTGAGCATGCATTATCACTGAATTCACAGCTTATGAATGTATAATAGGCAGCATTTGGTTGGCAGCATCTGATTGTTAAGTCTGATATGAGCCATTTTCATGTCCAAATGGGTCTGAAACCTAAACCTAAAATTGAAGAACAATCAGAAAGCCTTGTTTTGTAATTGCTCTCTTCTTTATTCAGGTCCCAGAAAGGGTCTGAAATTCTTTCCACTCCAATCCGCTTGTTAACGCGTCCGGGTTGAAGCCTCTGCTGACCTGTGTGAGGGTCTCATCTTTTCAGCATGGAGCAGGGCTGTGATCCTTGTTTGTCTGAATAGAGTCTAAAAAACTATGCGTTCCATGCGATGAGAAAGAGAAGAGGAATTGGCTGCAGTTGATAGGGTGAGTTACAATTCATAAGCGAATGAAGAAATGAAACGAATGAAGTTCCGATGTGGCCAGGGCTCTAACCTCATCTAATCTAGTGTTAGCACCGACTGGCAAAAGCCACACCAGCCCGTTACAGAAACCCTTAAAATAGACTTATGGGTATTATATGTTGTTCTTACAATGAACGCACATATTCATGTTCCGTTTGTTATCTGTTTTTTTTTTTTTTTTTTTTTTTTTCTGTGCTGCCCAGCTAAAGTGAAGCTGCCTTAGCTAGCCAGCTCTGCTTTAGCAGCTAGCTGGCTTCATTAACCCTTGTCTAAACCTTATCAACTGCAACCTCAAGTGTAGCGTCACAATAACTAGTAGTTTTTTAGGACTCTGATCTAGTAGAATAACGAGAGCCTCAGCCAACACAGGTAGAGGCTATGGACCCAAACGTTAAGGTTGATACATCATGTCTTAACAAGCGCATAGATTCCAGGTAGAATCAAGTCATTTCTGGAGTTTACTTCATTAGATAGTATATCAATAAAATAAAAAAAAAAAAAATAAAAAAAAAAAATAAAAATAATAATAATAATGGAAAAAACACAAAGAAGTTAAAGTTTAATAAGTTACTAATACTTCAAGATGTGTTCCAAATTCTAAACGACAGTTTTGGTTGTCACTAATCAGATAAGGAGTCAATTTGAATAGGTAAAAGTTTAATCACAAAATGAATACATATATCAATAATTTGGTTGCCAAAATGATTGAATACCTCCCTAATATATAAGTATGTGTTCATACAAGACTTCAGTGACTAAAACTACATTTTAGAATATGTAGCACGTCCTACAGTATTAGATTATGCAATTATTTTTAGTTCTTAAGCCATGAACTGCTATAAAGTTGACACTACATAAAACCTGTAGGAATCAAATGCTGCCAATATATTATTATTATTATTATTATTATTATTATTATTATTATTATTATTATTATTATTATTATTATTATTATTATTATTATTATTATTATATATTGTTTGGTCGATAATACATGACCTCCAACTATTTATTGATAGTCATAACACAAAGATTAATGTACAGTGACTAATACTTTTACAAATGTTTAATTTGGGCTTCTGTGAGCCAACTCCTAATATGCATTCCTTAAAATATAGTAATAAAATAAAAAAATTAAATAAAACAAAATAAAAAGTCAGATTTGGACTCATCCTGTAGTTTCAAAACACACACACATTGTCCTCTGTTTGTGAGTGTCATTTCATTTTCTGTACACTTGTAGTTGGTAATATGATCCAAGCTGACTGAATAATAAGCATTACGGTTCTAGACAGGAGCCTGAAAAGGCAATGCTGAGCTGACTGTTTTCCTGAGAACAACTTTAATGAGTTACTGTTTTGGCTGCATTATCTAAGCAGTATATTAGCTTTTAAATAGACAGTGCAACCAATCTCGAGACCAACAGAGAGAGCTAGTGTGACTGAAGCGGTGCAGCAGCTTCTGGACAAATGCCTTTCATTTTGCAGTTATTTAAATATCACCAAGCTGAATCTAAGGCTATTAAAAATATCCAGGCAGCTACACCAGGGGTTAGGTCCGAAATGGCCATGTTGCAGAATGTTACAAAGATAGCACTGTCTGTGGACTCAAACATCTTGCTGGAGCAGTATATCATCCAGGTATCTTCAGCATACTGGGGAAATGCATGTTGGTCACATACTGCATAATGCTAACTCATTTTGGGCACAGTCAGTAAGAGAGCTGTATGTAATAGACTATTTTGACGATGGGTTTTCTGCCATTTAGACTGCTTTTCTGCATTAATAGCATAAATTATCATTAATATGATACAAGCACATTTATTATATACATATTAAACCTTATTACACCTTAGTACTATGTTTATTACACTACATTATGTTTGTTTGTTTTTTTTTCTTGTTTCCAGGTACTAAGTATGTTTTCTTAATTCCTTAGGCCTAAATTATACAGAAAATGGCTATCGGTGATGATGCTTTGAAAAACTCTCTATTGTCTAGAACATCTGCGATACATTCAGTGCTTAGTAGGCTTCAAGTAGCTTCTGGAACTGTGGGATCTCTACAGAAGTTTATTGAGCTCTCCAGAATTTTCTAGAACTTTGGTGAATTTTTTTAGAACTTTCTAGAACTGTCTGGGACTGTCCAGTAGTATAAATACAGGTTAAAACAGCCATTTCAGTTGATGTTCCAGCTGAGTAAGTGGATGGTGAATACAGAGCTGCATTTATTTTAGAGGGTACCAAGAGGCTGCAGCATCCAGCAGACACATTCTGCTACGTCTGTGGCCAATTTATCAAGAGAAGAGGGACAAAGTACTGAGTGAAAGCATCTGCTAAGCTGTGCGAGGCCTACAAAGGTTATTTCCGCATGCCTGTCATGGATCAAGACAAACCGTGGGCACCTCGTTTTGCATGTGATCACTGCAAGAAAGGGGGGGTCTTGAGGGTCAGGTGGACGATTGCTCCTCGCTTAGATGGCAAATACAATTTTATTGTGTAAAGTTTTGAGGACTCATTGAAGTTTGAAAGCTGTTATTAAAAAATGTCACTATATATATATATATATATATATGTGTGTGTATGTATGTATGTATGTATATATGTATGTATGTAGAGAGAGAGAGAGAGAGATTTATACATATATTATATTACAGTATATATTTTTTTTGCACATTAGTAACGTGAAAAAAAGCACATTTTTTTCAGAAATGAAATGTGATGAATATAGCTGTTTTATTTACGTTTACCCATATGCAATAAGAAAAAAACACACAGAAGCTGGGAACAATATGTTATTATGTAGTGTTAGTGTATAGTGAAATTGTTAACATGTTAGAAAGTGTTAACACACTGGACCATAGTGTTTATAACACCTTACATCGACAGTACTAAAGAAGCAAACATGCCCTATTATACACATGTAATTACACCTTTATTAACACATTGATTAAACAAATAAGAATAAGCATCTATCAGTCAGAATTGCTCTATGAAAAGGTGCTGCACACTCTCTTGTTACTTTCAATAACTCCTCTGGTTGCAGGCTAGAACTAGTTACTGACATATTGCTTCACATATTGCACACATTCATCTGGATAGGGTAAAAAGGGACAAAGTCAAAGTCCCTGAATGTATCATCAATGAGATGTTAGGTACTGTAGGGTTAGGAACCGCGGTCCTTGCAGCAGAATCTCCAAAACAACATGTTCTGAAATTCTAATGCTATATAATATGCCTTGTTGTCAAACAGCAGTGGCCTTAGCAAGCAGTCATGTTTGATCCCATACAAGCCAGGCATGTTTTATTCTGTTCCATCCTTATTTTGCCTTATTTTGTCCTAGTCTAAGCTTAGCTGAGCTGTCAGTCATGGGATGGCCATCTCCCCCTGGTGTCCCACTAGGTCAGCTTGGTGGTCGGTGCTGGGAGGGCCTGTCGGAGGAATCTCGTTATCCGTAAGTCTTATGAGTGACAAATTGGTGGCTGGACGACAAGCCGGACAGAAGCAAGCATCCCAGTGCTGTCAGGAGTTGCCCTCGCTGGAGGCCCAAGACAGACATGGGAAGAGACAAGAAAGGAATGGATGAAAAGAAAGAATGTTGAATGGATAACTTGTAAACAACAGGGCTGAATGATGAAAACGGAAAAGCAGCATTACTTTCAACTGTTGAGGCAGTTTAGAGAGCTTTCTGTATGTTAAGCATTCTAGCTTTTTTGCTGTGTATCAGTATTATGCATTAATCATATAGTGAGTTATACAGTAGTCTACATAGCAGTGTAAACAAGTCCTTGCTCTGTGGACCCCATGGATTTCACAAAGCTAAAAAAAATAATAAATAAAACTGGTAAATATCAATGAAAATGAGTTTTGTTGAGTTTACAAACATTCAAGCAGCCTTAAATCATTTCGTCAAAGAAGGGCGAGAAAGCTTGGCTTACAGTTGATGTTCTAATTAATCCCAAAGGTGTGGGAACAGGAAAAGGGTCTTCTCAAAACTGTTGGCACGTAGCTGAAAGCATATAATTGTCTAAAATAACATTACATGCTGCAGTATTAACAATACCCTTCACTGGAACTAAGGGTCTAGGAACACGAATCCTGAAAAATAACCCCAGACTATTACCTCTCCTCTATCAAACTTGTGGCACCCAGTAGGCAATGTTCTCCTGGTATCGAACAATATGCCAGATAGTAAAGCATGAGGCATCTCTCCAGAGGAGGTTTCCATTGAGTCCAGTGGCAGTGGGCTTTACCCCACTCCAGCCGATGCTTGGCATTGTACACAGTGATTTTAGGCTTGTATGCAGCTGCTTAACCATGAAAATCCAATTCATGAAGCTGCTAGTGCACAGGTCTTGTGCTGGTGTTGCTTCCAAAGGCAGTTTGGATGTTTACATGGTCTATGACTTCATGGCCGAGATGTTGTTGCTCATAGGCGCGTCCATGTCACAATAGCAGCACTTACAGTGCATTGGGGCAGATCTAGCAGGGCAAGAATCTCAAAATGGACCTGGCAGCAGTGGAAGCCAGGTCCATTTATTTAACAATAGAAGTGCCCTAAATGCTGGAAGTAATGTATAACTGCTAATTTACTGACCTTCAACAGTGAAAATTGGAGTGCAGACTGCTAGTCACATAGCAACACAGACAACAAACCTTCTAATTAGTAGCTAATGAAATGGCAAAGAAGAGAAAAGTTCATGATGTACATCCAGAGACGATTAAACAGATTGATTTGTATTTTTACCCACTCCAGCTGCTTTCCGAATATGTTTAATCTGCAACGAGAAACTGTCCACCACCAAAAAGTCACAAGAAAATACTCAGCTTTATTGTGCACGTGTCTTGTAGGACCTGCCCGAGATACAAGGAAAATAGGTATAGCTGAGCTGAAGCTTAAAGCAGAGCTGAGTGAGTATGTGTATTGGTTATATTACATATAGCTTCTGAGCAATCTGTAGGCTGTATCCACTCCAGCCTCAGCTCACACATGCAAGGCATGCACTAACAGAGCACTAAGTTACGACCAGCTCGATTGACCATTAGCTGTAGACTCATGCTGCTCTTTAGCTGCTAGTTTCTGCTGGTTTATTCTACAAGGACTCTTATAATGAAGACAGAAAAGTGCCTTTGGTTTACATTGTTTTATGGTTTGTTTCGAAACCAAATAAAGAGAGAGTCTGTCCATGGGAACGAAACCTAAGCTGAGCTTACTGCTATCCATGTGTTAGCTGTATCCAAATACAGTGACCGTTTGTGGGTACAATGCCAAGGAGTCTTTAATAGCAGTAATGCTACAATGTAATAAGCTCACCAGACAAAACTTAGTCACATTAAGTGTTTAAGGTGGTAAGCTGCTGATGTCAGTGTATGATAGTGTGTTTTAAGGTGGTAGTAACTTCAGGCTCCTGCAGATGGTGCTGCACTAGAATGATGGGGCTATAAATACCTGTGGGGTGTAAGTGATGGGATTCATAGATTGAGAAGAGGTGGTACAGTGCAGTGAATGTCTCGTTCCATGTGTGGAAAATGGCTCCAAAGCAGATGTTAATGACTGTCTAAAATCTCAGTCTACAGGAAATTCTCCTCAGAACTGTGCCAGGGAAGGCATCCACAAAATCTGGCCCAACTACTCAATTCTTTGATGCCAAAGTGGCTGAACACTGATGTGGCCTACATCCAGAAACCAGTCCATGTCCAGTCCATGCCAAATCAAATCACGGTTGTTATTCATGCTTATGTAGGTATTATACGGTGTTAGGTATGTTTCAGTCACAGGTGACTTACTTATTATATCACATTTTTACCATATGCTAGGAGATTAGCACTTACAGACCCATAATTACAGCCAAAATGTTACACCAATGAAATGAACATAAAATGTTGTGGGTCCAAACGTGATTTGACAAAATGGCTCTGTCTAACACTTGGGTTGCAGAGCCCTGTACTAACAGAATAAGGTATAGACTGAAGCTTAGAATCTGTATGTTCAGCAGAATCTCTGAGCTTTTTTTTTTAATTTCTGTGGTTTAAAAGGAAGAACATTTTTCTCTTATAAAATTATTGTTTTAGTCATATGACTTTTTAAACAATAAATATACATGCATCGGACAACATGTTTTGCATTAGCATTTAGCAAGAAAAAGCCCAGTCAGACAGATCTTTTAGTCTCCTGAGAGAAAGCCCGATGTGAATCATCCAAAGATCTTACTGCAGCTTCCTCGAGGGCAGCGTCCAGACACCACTGTAGCCTCCGATATCGATCTCATCCTGGTAATTCAACCAACAGTCAGGGCCATATAGCCCTGTTCAAAAGTCTGAGAATTCCAACCAGCCAGAACAAGCTTGGCAATTTTCTGCACTCGGCAGGAAAATAGCTGTAAAGAGCTTCGATGGAGTGGCCATTACCTTTGAGTCATAGAAAATAGGGTCCGCTCAGAAACAAAAGACAATAACAAGGGGAAGAGGAGGAAATAAAGAGTGAGGGGGGGGAAAAACACTGCAAACCCAGCCATTAGAAAAAGGGTCTTATTCCACTACATCAGGCAATATAAGGAATAAACAGTGGAGCATTTCTTATTTGCTGGTGTCAAAACAGAAAATGGAACATAGATGTGATAAAATGAGCACTGTAGAATAAGGTATGGACATTGGTAGATGATGCCTGTGATGACTGCAGCAATTGCAGCCTATAACACATTAACTAAGTGAGATTGAAAAGAGAAGGAAGTCGTTGCATGGGGCCGGAGATTCTAATTATTGAAACTGCAGAGGAGGCCACGATTGAGATGAACAGAGGCAATGGCCGAAGAGTTTATCTGCAATAGCTGTGCTGTACCCCGGAGCTTTAGCAAATCCAGGTGACCCTAGCATGCTCCAGCCGATTGGTCGGTTCTAAATATACACTGGAAAATCTGAAAACAAGCCTGAAGATACCGGGCTGTTTGTGCAAGGTTCAGACATTGTGTCACAAATAGTGGTCAGGCTTGGAACAGGCTCAACTTCCACATTAGTGTTCCTCATAGCTCATCTCTCTCCTTAAACTCCTGCTGTAGTTCTATCCTACTTTATTCTTCCTCTCTACTGTTATTGCCTTAAAAGTATTATAGGTAGTAAGTACCATGAAGCAAGCATGAGAAGAATGCATGAAGCAAATTAAGAATACAGTCTATTGGGATGTTGTTGTTTGAATGGCTGTAAAAGGGAAACCTTATCTACCTTCCTGGAAAGCCTATACTTGGGCTTGTGATGATATGATTATGGTTATCGATGTATCGTAGGAGAACAGCGAAAGAGATACTTGGATTCGGTAGTAGATATCTCTCAAAACGGAGCTACCTCACTACTGCGGTCCAGTCAGAGCAGTGGTGGACGACGTTCACAAACCATGTAGTTGAGTTAAAGTATTTTACCCCAGAGAAAGTAGAAGTAGATTTATTAAGTATATGATTTATTATGGCTCCAGAATGGATCAATTCTGGAACAAGACTCTTAATCAACTCATTTTAGGTGAAGAGACTCTAGTGTCACTCTCGGTCCTATTGGTATAGAACTTTGTTGAGCTACAGTTGGGTTGGGACAGAGTTCTGGCCATCTAAATTTTGTGTGGGACTGAATTTCACCCAAATACATTTGGGTTGGGGTAGAAGTTTGTTGGGCTACAGTTGGGTTGGGACAGAAGTCTGGCCATCTAAATTTTGTGTGGGACTGAATTTCACCCAAATACATTTGGGTTGGAGTAGAAGTTTGTTGGGCTACAGTTGGGTTGGGACAGAGTTTTGGCCATCTAAATTCTTAGCAAAACAGTTTTGTCCAGCTACATTCACCTTTAGTCAGACTAGCACAGAATTTTACCAGAGTATGCTCGGGTTGGGACAAATTTGTCAAGCTATATACAGCATTGGACAGAATCTTGTCCAACTACACATAAATTCAGAAAAAAACTTTTTTTTTTTTTACACTTGGTTTGGGACAGAATGTTTTGGGTACAGTTGGTTTGGGACAGACTTTTCGTGGGCTACTATAAGGCTGGGACTGAATTGCCTTGGGCTGCAGCTGCTTTGGGACAGGATTCTCTTGGGTACAGTAGTGTTATAACAGATTTGCGATGGGCAGCACTTGTTTTAGACAAAACCTTCTCTCATGTGAAATTCAGGCAGAATAATTACAGATTAAATTTGGGTTTGGATAAAAAAAAGCCCTGATTAAACCGATTCAAGAAATGTCATCACCCTCACAGTCTCCATTTTTCCTCGGATTTCTCCCTCCTGGTGAGAGAGTGAGAGTTCACAGCAGGGGAGAGGGGCGAGATATTGCTCCCTCCTCCCTGTCCCCTCACGCACCAGTGTTGTGTCTCACCACAGGAGAAAATTGTGCTGTGTTCATTGGCCTATAGTCCAATACCACATAGCAAACAAAGACTGCTCCGTCACGCTGAGCTTTAATCCATGTTGACCTTGTATTTCCATAAAGGACCAAAAGGAGAAAAGTCCACTACTGCACAGCAATACAATGAAGCAGTTACTATTGAAGGTTAGACTTATGCATGACACTGAGGTAGACAAGACTTTTAGTTGCATTAGTAAAATTCTAATAAACAAGTCTCAAAATTAGACCCATATATTGTTAGACAGAAAAGGCTTAATCAGTTGGTGCCACCATCTGTGAAATTTACATACATTGACGCAGAATGTCAGACATCTTAGCATGGAGTTGTAGAGGTCCCTAACGGTGTCCTGTGATAATCCATCCAATGTAGTTTGAATATTCTCACACAGTTCCTGCAGATTTAGCAGTAGGGGTGGAGATGGAGTGACACCAGGCCTTCTGGACATGTGACTTGTGACAACAAACTGTTCATCTTGGCACTGACCACGCTGCCTCCACACACGGATTTGTTGGTCATCTCCACCAAGACAAAAGCGGGACTCGTCACTGAAGATGACCCGCTGCCATTCTGAGTAACTCCAAGACAATCTGGCATGACACCATTGCAGTCGTTGGTGACGTT
>CM067478.1:34231501-34256854 GCA_034552555.1 Semaprochilodus insignis | reverse complement strand
TATATATATATATATATATATATATATATATATATATGTACAGGTCCCCTCATAATCTTTCCCCGCAGGGACACTCCAAGACCTTCTCCAAACGTTGGACCATGCTGCTCTTTCTGGTAAATCTATGTTCTGCTCTAATATTCCTTAAAGACACAGTTTCAAGCCACTAAACTGTTAAACTGCACACCATCTCAAGTTGTCAGTTCGACTAAAGGCCCAGTTAGGAAAAGATGAGTCCTATTACACATCTGTATGAGTATTAGAGTTAGATAGTGAGAGAAGGAGTGAGAGAGCGAGAGTTAGCGAGCATATAGGAAGGGTGTGTGGCATTTTGCATCCTTCCGGGCATTTCACAGTCCAAAGGAGCCCATTTTATTGGCAATCACACAAATCTGCCACTTGCTCAATATTTAATGAGCTGAACAAATTAACCACAAAATGGGATCTATGGAGTCTCCCTGCTTCATTGCTGCAGCCCAAAGAGGCCAGGCTTCTCCCTCGCCACTCTGATTAATGCCAAACTACTTCCTAGCTCCCCTGTGATTCTTGCTGCGCAAAGGGCCTTTGGGTGATGCTAAAGCTCTAACAGATGCTAGGAGACAGAACTCCACAAAGTCAGGAGAACGGTTATGACTCACATAAATGACTGAAGACTTCAAGAATGGCGATATCTGTACATGAACGGCATCAGGTATTGATTGCCGCGAGTGCCCTTCTGCCTGGCCGTGACGCCGCATAAATTGTTGCAACTTTTACAGCCAGTATGTCTGGGATGCCCTTTTGCTTCCATAGATGGCCAAAGCAGTGGACTACCTACGTGGTTTGATGTAAGGGCAGTTGTGTTTTAATTGGCTGGGAGCATAACAACATGAAGGAAATCAATGAAGGATCATCATTAAAGGGAGGTGGACCAATCACATGTTGATGAGTTGTTGTTTGAGATGCTAGCTTACGGATTTGGCCAAAGACATGCATACTTCTAAAAGAGTTGTTCTGTCTTGAGAGTGGTTAGATTAGCGTACAATGTGTAAAGTTAGTGCTGTTGGCTAATTATTTGCAGTGTTTGTTGGAGCACTGAATGTGGTTGAGGTGGTACCAATTTAAGTAGCTAAGACAGCCTAAGCTTCCTGCAAAGGTGCATACAATTTAACCACCAAACCTCAGACATGAGTTAGCAAGGGAGCTCAGTTTAGGTCCTTTTCTTTGGCTGAAAGGGTTAAAAAATGCCTTAGGTGTCCAGAGGGTGTTTCAAAAGTAAGGAAAGACTCTTATAAAATGAAACCAGTTTGGCAAACAGTGGTCCATCTTTAAGACACAAGCTATGGGGAAAGGGGGAAATCGTGATTTATCGGAAACAGTGATTTTATGTGAAACCAGAAAACTGACCATAGGGGCTACAGAATGTGTTCAATACGGTGTCCACCATGTGTGAGTGTTAAGGCTATCCTTTTTTCCCCATTCCTGATGAACTTTCACCTTTCACCTTGAACTTTCACACAGAGTTAAGAACTACTAGAAAGGCTGGGTCAAAAGTTGGGTCACTTCATGCATGTTGGACAGTTTGTTGGTTCTCTCTCTTTATGGTTTGTGTAGGTCTCCCAGATCCTTCATGTCGCTGGTGTGTGCCATCTTCTATCCACTGCTGCCAAAAGCGTACTATAGTACTATCTGCATGACCGGTATGGTGCACAGTATGTCAGTAAGACCATCCTTATACCGGAGTCCTACGATGTGACCCCTCTCCACATCTTCCAACTGCTTGAACTGCTTTTGAACTCTTCTCAGAGACATGCTTTACTTTCGAAGGATGCTACCAACACAACATCATATCATGTACATAAAGATGAAAAAAGTTTCCATAAATACATAGGTCCCCTTTATGTTCTGCTCTAATATTCCTTAATGACACCATGGAAGCTTTTTTTCCATTCCTGATGAACTTTCACCAAAACCTCTGTCTGAATGCTAGTACAAGCATCAACAAATCTGTCTTTAAGGTGAATAACATTCTGTATCTTCAAAGAGTAAACAAATCCAGAGTAAACCGTGTGTTTTGTTCTGAATAAATAATGGAATCAATTTTTCTTTACAATCCATACAGCTTTCAATCTTTGTAATAGTCTTCAGGTTCGAAGTGCTGCTCAATCTGTTGTTATATTAACAACCTATCAAATAGCCATTAATTTCAAACAGCACTTCTTACAAAGTTCAAAACATTTTTTCCAGGAATGTGGTAAAGAACACCTTTTGATGTTTTGTAGATGTGCTTATCCAGAAAGACTCAAGGATGAGTATTTGAACTCTCTTTATAGCACATAATTCTAACAGAGTATATAACTCTGGCCAGTGCACTTCAGTATTCATCTTTTCATATTTCCCTCATCCAGGTACGCTACATTCTGCAGCAATTCTTCAGTTGAATTGTGTCTTTGATCAAGAGGAACAGAGCTATATATTGACTAACACTTTGGTGATGTTGACATGGTAATAAGGGCAGTCGTCATAACGATCAGTGTGCATCTGGTCCTGTGATGTGCAGCCGTCTGCCAGTGGCACTGGCACTAACAGGGTGACTCATGGTACTCATGATATTTAACCTTCCCACCAAGTTCCATTCCTGATGGCTGATTCCTTCTGGGTGCAGGTTTTTTTTATGATGATGAGTGTAATTTTACTGTAAGTCAATGGAATTAGACATTTGGGCCATTTTAGACAGGAGTTTTTTACAGAAATGCCCTTTAATGTCTCTTTAATAATATATATAAAATGACCCATAAATAAATGGACACCTAGCAGTATGTATAATCACACTGGTTAAATAATCATTTTAGATCTATCATAAAAGCTCCAACCTGGTTAAACTCTTCAAACTGCCAATTAAAAAACCTGACAAGCCCAGAAAAGAACCAGTGGGTGGGTCCAGATTTCTACATCTCAGTCTTATAGGTGAGGTCATTAGTGTTATAGCAGTTAAATGGCAATTGAATGTCATTATTGGATAATAAGCCTCAAGATTAATAACAATTAGTCTAGAGTTAATAACAATTAGAAAGACTAAATAAATAACTGTGATACCATGATCTTTCTAGGCCCATTAATTTTTCACCAGTGGTTATTAACGTCACATATTTAGAAGGTGTAGTTTTGCGGAAAGAGAACATCATCTTTTTGCCATATGTTGGCCTCAAAATTCAGAACTAAAAAAATGAATTCCATATTTATATTTTATATGTTATTTTAATAGTAATATCCACCAACAGGAATGAAACTTGGTCGGTAGGCTTTGAAATTGTGAGAGATGCAAATGATTCAAGTTTCACGCTCAGCCATGCATGTGATGTAAGCAAGGACGGGTCTTATCATTGTACCTGACTGACCCAACAGCCACGATTGTGCACATTCAGTGAGCAGTGATGCCTCCATGAGTCATCCTGTTAGTGCCAGCACCATTGGCATACAGCTGCATGACGCAGGACTATATGCACTCAGACCGTTACAACGGCTGCGCTTAACACCATGTCAGCGTCGCCAAAGACTGCAATGGTGTCGTGCCAGACTGTCATGGAGTGACTCTGAATGGCAGCGGGTCATCTTCAGTGACGAGTCCTGGTTTTGTCTTGGTGGAGACGACCAACGAATCTGTGTTTGTAGGCACCGTGGTCAGCGCCAAGATGAGCAGTTTGTTGTGACATGTCACATGTCCAGAAGGCCTGGTGTCACTTCACCTCTATGCCTACCGCAAAAACTGCATGAGAATATTCAAACTGCATGGGATGGATTATCACAGGACACCATTAGGAACCTCTACAACTCCATGCCAAGACATCTGGCATGTTGCGTTAGCAAACATGGTGACCCAACACCACACTGAGAGACACTACTTCTGTATGTGTAGCTCAATAAATATTGCCCATATCAGTCTAAATTTATTGTTCCTGGTAACCTTTAACTTCCCTCCAAATAGCATTGCAATCTGACACTTCCTTCTGCGTGCAACTATTCTTTTGATGATGAGTGTAATTATAGTATAGGTTTAGCAAAGTGACAGTAAAAACTCTAGAATTCTTAGAGTTTCTAATAGAATCGAAAGTCTAGAGATTAATAGGGTAAGTAAATGATATGGTGACCTTCTCTGTTTAATTTGCACCAGTGACTTAACTATACAATGCAGGTTAAGGTTAATTAATGTCACTCCAGCTTTTGCTTCTTTTCTCTGGCCTTCTCTTCTTTCCTTTTTTTTGTCCACTTCTCTCCTCTAGCACGCTTCCCCTGAGTGATGGCGTACAGCTCTGTCTCTATGGGACCGATGAGCTGAAACTGAAACTCCGCTCAGGGTGAAATGGACCATTCGGCACTAGCGTCCTCCCTGATGGCCCAGGGCAGCATTAGCCCGAGATTGCCTCAATTACCCGCTGATTGGCACAACACGCAGATAAAGATTGCCCATCCTTTTTTTTCCCGCCCGACCCTCCCTTTCAGCTTCTCATTGGTAATCACCCTGTTTCCCTAGATCCGTCCCGTTCTTTACCAACCATTCCCCGGGGTGCCATGACCTACTACTGTGTCGCATCCTTTGTGTCTATGTGTGTGAGAGAGACAAGGGTGGCCAAGGGTGGTGGGTGAAGCAGAACGTGCCTCCAGGCCCTGCTGGCAAATCCTTAGAATCAATAGCAGCTTTGCGCGAGTGTCTGTGTGTGTGTCTGTGTGTGTGGCCAGGGAGAACCGCACTGTTTAAATACTATATCCTAGTCTAAACAGGAGTCTATTTCTCTGGGCACCCTAATCCCCGCACTCACTCAGCTAAAGCTAATTCATCTCGGTGACGGCCTGGGCTTTCTCCTGCAATCGTTCAACCCCTTCCCCACCCCCTTTCTCTACCTACACATGTCATTACCTGTCAGCCTTGCTCAGTCAATCTGCCCTGTCAGACAAAAGGCTACTGTACAGGTACAGGTACATTTGTGTTTCACCAAGGCACAAACAATGTACAGTTGTATGCAAGATTGTAATCGAATTCCATATTTGTGATGGTATTATAATGGTGTCATGTGCGTAAGCTTTAAAGGCCATCCTGTTGTCAAATTTCTGAATGCAGTTAATTTGTTATGGCCTTATAGACTCATTAAAGCTCTTTAGGAAATTGTTGGTAACACTTCCTATGTATCAGGTACCCATAAAGCACTATAAGTGTATTAATAAAGATCTATAAGGCTTTCATAATGTTTTATAATGCTTGACATAAGCCTTTGTAACTGTACATAAATGTTCATAATCAAACACACAAAACAAACATGTTATGAGCACTTATAACATCAATGCCATTTTAAAGATACCAAGGAACATTAGAGAGTGTATGAGTTAGAGTGGAGACCTCACTGTGGATCCTTATAAAGCATTATTAAACACATTAGTTATTAAGCTTTATGATACCATTTCACCAATAGTGTTAATCTGAGGAAACAAAATATGCATTATAATGCATTATGTCACTTTGTGCTATGAAGCTTTATACTGCCATGTTATTACAGTTTATAAGTGAGGTTATGAACATTTAAGCACAGCTACAAAGGCTTATGTCTAGGGCTTTATAAGGCTTTATAGGTCTCCATGAATGCACTTATAATGCCATATGGATACCTGATTCATAGGAACTGTTAGCAAAATAATGAAACAGTTATTATGGCATGTGCAAAGTTTGAACATGCAGCTAATTCAGTAATTAGTAACACTTCCTATGGCAGAAGCTATAAACACTTTAGGTAGCCAGCTATTCTTGTTTCAGAAAATTTCATCAGGGCTTATTGCAGAATGCTTCTAGTTCTGTAATGTCCTTGAGTCATCCTGCGCAACATCATCAATTTGCAAATTTTTAGTGATTCAGTGAGTTGAATTCAAGGGACGATGAGGGTTATTTCAAAACTCCACAGCTTGTAAGCCTTGAAGACAAATGGGCAAAAACGGCCCAAACATTAATGCTTTTAATGGTATTACAGGAAATCATTGAATAAACATACAGTGGCTTGGTATGGGATCCGTGTTCACTTTAAGTTCTTTAAATAGTGAAGTTTTATGGGTTAAACTTGCAGACAATCTTACAAAAAGAAGAATCAATATTGTTCCAATCAGCATAGAAGACTTCAAACAGTTGAAAAGCATTGCCAAGTTGGTTTGTGTTTAATGTGAGACAAATTATTCTCTATAGGGTTCGAATTTGGACTCTAAGGACAAACCAATCTGTAAAAATCATTGGGCTTGCAAGTTTGTTTTTTTTTTGGCTGGAAGTGTGATCATAGTTTATTTTAAGGTATGTCTTGTTATCGAAGCCAGAATCATTTCAGCTTTTGTTTCTTGACTGATTGTGTGACATCTGCACATTGCATAGTTGATCTGTACCCACTCTAAAATGCTGGCAAACTGATCTTGAAATACTGCTCCTTTTTAACTGCACCTGTTTTTCTACATACCTGCGGTGGTTGTGGCCAAGGAGGTCAAATTTAACTTGATCACTCCAGAGTACTTATTTCCTGTGTATGAAATACTCCCTGATATCTAAGGGTTCCCTTATTACTATATACAGTACATGCTAACTCACTTCCGATAGCAGCACTAATGCTAGCTACAATGGCAGCAAAATGCTTGGGTCAACAATTCTTCTTTTGAAAATGCTGTTTTCTAGTTTGGTAATGCACTCCTCTGCACATCCACTGAGATCTTACACATCCCTTTTGTCTTATTTCGAAATATGCAAGAGCATATTTTAGGGTTATCCCAGGCATATTTACAATTACTAAGATGGTATGCACCCATTTGTTATGATGCCACCCTGATGCAGACGCTTGCTGCCTCTTTATTTGATTCAGAATATCAAAGATGGAGGCTCGCCAGTTGGTTGGCGAAGCAGGCCACACAGTGACCTTTCCCTGATTTGAATTAGAGCATCTATTTTTCCCAGTCAGCATAATCAGTTTTATTTTCAAAGACAGAATTTAGTTTTTGAGACATTCAGGGGGTCCATGAGGTCAAATAGGGGGGTCCTAGACCCCTCATGACCTTGTATATTTAGCACATTGCTTGTTTCCAAAATTCATCTGGTTTGTCTACATGCTAGACATTGGCTTTTGTGATGAGGGTGCAGTTTATGTTTGCGCAAGCAATGCTGCACATAGAATGCATGGAAGCACTTGCACAGTCGAGTCACATTATTATGACCATTATGACCATGTTCTACTTGTGACTGCAGCAGTGTGTAGCTCATGAAGGAAGTCACGTTTTTGTGGCATTCTCTGGGCCCACTCATCCATGTGTAAAGCCCTCTCAACCAGTTTGGGTATGAATCCATCCTTACCGGACACATACACCCATACATGCTGATTGTCCTCCCTGGGCCGGATGGGATCTTCCAGCAAGACAATGCAACATGTCACACAGCTAGAAATGTCCGACCCTGGTTGAAAGAGCATGACCAAGCCTTCCAAGTATTACCCTGCCCCCCTAAATTCCCAGACTTGAACCCTATTTAGCATCTGTGGGACCACCTCAATCATCATGTTCACCCTATGGATCCTTGCCCAAGCACCCTCCTCCAGCAGCTGTGGGATCCAACACAGTTAGCATGGCTCTAAAACCCTGTAACAGTTGAGGCCTACTTTAGTTCTGAGACTTTACAACTGGAAGGGGGTCCAGACTGTTGCACATGCCAGAGTTTCTTTTTCCTCATATGCCACAACTACTTCTTGTTCCCAACAATTCATGAAATAATAACTGAAAGCTATGAAAGGCAGTGTCATAAATAATGGCAGGCACTGAAAGGTGTGATAAACTGTTGAATGGTGACAGCAGTGTCAGCTCAATAACATCATAGTCATCAAATCACAGAAAACAAAACAATTCTCTGTCTTCTACTCTTCTATTTTTATTCTACACTCTTCATTTTCTTTGTGTAGAGTAAGAAGGGGTGGGTGTCAGATTTGTCATTGTCTTGTGTTGCATATTCCCACTGTACTATAGAAACACAAGTACAGCTTTAAATTTAAACAGTAATAACAATAAAGTAATAACGTAGTACTGTATTGCTAACAGTATATATTTCTTAAACACTTCTTTAAATATTTATTTTGGACATGTTTGCTTTCATTTTCATCACTAAGCATTATCTAAAATGTCGGGTATCTCATCTGAAATATCTGTATAATATCTGTGAAGTCATATTTCACCTGACGTCAACCGTCTTTTATCATGTTGAGCAGCAAGTGGTTGCTGCAGCACCAGGAGACCATCAACTGGTTGGCTATGAGGCCCACCACGATGGTGTCATCTGCAAACCTCAGGATTTCCACAGCTTAGTTCATTGGGGACACAGTCATTGATGATAGGGCTGAATGAAAGAGGTGAGAGCAACCTTGTGGTACTCTAGTACTGAGTACTAAGATCCAAGACTCTCAAGGTGCCGTAGCATTGAGTGCAGGGCCAAAATGATTGCATTGTTGACAGACCTATTAGCTCTGTATGTGAACAGCAGGGGATCCAGTAGAAGGTTTGTAATGGCCTTCGGGTGGGATAAGACCAGGTGTTCAAAGACCTTCATTTCTAGTAGTTAGGTGCTACTCATCAAGTCCATTAAATCTGTGTTATTTGGTAACAGTAGTGTTTTAGAGTGGTTGAGAGATCAAGTCAGCCCCCAAGGTTTGTCCCACCACCTGTCTGCTGAAAAACCTCTTGATGTCTGAGTGGGGGGCAGAGATGAGTGAGTCAGAGTGGGGGAGGAGAGTGGTTGACTTGGGGAGAAATGCCAAAAGTTGCCCCCTGTGCATTAATATCTGCAGTAGAACTCAGAATACTGGTGAGATGATGGTCGTTCAGGAGAAGTGGAGTCTTTCTCACCTTGTAGTTGGTAATCTCTTGAAGGCTTCTCCAGACTGAAGTCAGGTGGTTAGCAGCAATCAGGCTTTTTAGCTTTTTCTTTTAGCTTTTTTCTTCTTTTTCTTTCTTTTTTACCCTTTCTCCAGCTTGTATTTGCTCTCTTTATAGATAATTCTGCCCTGACTCCTGAATGCTACCTCCCTTTCTTTCTTAAGATGTCTTGAGTTCAGCTGAAAACCATGGTTTATCATTGCTGTATTTCACACATGGTCTAGTTCAAAATCTATCTGTTGACTCTTCAAAAACAGGCCAGCTTTTCAATGTCCCTGCTGGGACACCTCTTTACTGTTGTAGCATCAGGCTTGTTGGAGTTTTTACTTGTATGTTGAGATGAGGTGATATTTACGCTGTTAAAGGCTTCCAGATGAATGAGCAGTCTGTCTGCATTCTGTCTTTCTACTTTCATTGTCCAATCAGCCAGCTGTTTTTGTGCATCGCTCGTGCCTGTGTCCAGCAGGATGAATGGTTTACACTTGATGGAAAGTGACTCCAGAAGAGAACAGCAGGATATTAACAGTACTCTGCTGTCTTTACCCCAGCATTGGCTGATACAGAAGCAGATTCCTATTCTCTTGCCTTTGCAGCTAAGCTCCACGTTTCTGTCCGCCCTTTGCAGCTGAAGGCCAGGTGGTACAGCATGCCGTTGGTGGTCAGCTCAGACAGCGAGGTCTCGGTAAAGGAGAGGGTTGATGCAGTTAAAAAGTCCTTGTTGATTTGGTTGAGCAGAAGTAGTTCAACCATTTTGGTGTTGAAAGATCACAGACGGGAGAGAAATGAGGACTGTAATGGATGTATGAAACCCATACCGTCTTAGCCATACAAGCAAGCCGGCTCGTCTGACAGCATCTAGCCAGGCTAAGCAACAACTAGAACACCCATTGCAAGGCTTTCCAAAAACTCTGGAGGTTTTGATTAAACGCATTATCTCAGAAGGTCAATAACCATTCCCTGATCCAGCTGACTAAGTTGAGGTACAATAGACTACTAGCCAACAAAAACAAGCGCAAATTGTATGAGTTTCTTACCATGGCAGGTATTCATGGCATCATCTGGAACCAAATAAAAGCAGAGAAGTGTAAAAGTTTTAATAGTTGCAAAAAATGAATCACTTCCCATATACCATTTGTATCCACTGTCTATATTACTAAATGAATATGACAATAGCAACAGCATTAATAAGAAATATTGTATCTGCTTCCATGAGCATGGCACTCCCCAAGAACCTCTTTGGATGGCCTCTTTGCATGGCAATGCCTCCCGCATTCCTACAGCAACTACAATACCAGTCAAAAGTTTAGACACACCCAACGAAATGGATGTTGCTGGTCTTAAAGTCTTAAAGACAATTAACTGATGAGATGTCTGAAACAGTACATATCCTGATATACCACATATACTCTTGATGTACCACAGTATATATATATATATTTCATTTTCATATAGTTTAAAAGTTCTAGGTACTCTTTTACTTTAGTGAATATTCATGATGGACAGACCAATAGAAATGGTCCAAAACTGATTAGAAAGAAATCTTGCTCTATCAAACTCCACTGCAGGTAAAGAAAGCTGTTTTATCTTCCTGTAAGTTCCATTCTGGATTAAGGTGGACTCCATAATTTACAGCTTTTACAGTTTGGTGTCTTCACTTTTATTGTACAGTAAAGCATTAAGATAAACGTAAGGGGAACCTTCTATGAGGAGCCGTGTCTAAACCTTTGACTGGTACTGTTCAGACATCTCATCAGTTGGAAATGTTAAATCTAAGCCTATAGGGTCTTTAAGATAACCAACAACATCCATTTAGTTGGCTGTGTCTAAACATTTGACTGGCACTGTATATCAGTGGTGGCTATTAGGACTAAGACATCGGTTTGGGTCAAAAATCTCCAAATACCTCAGTCATAATGTTAACTTCTGCTTTGCCTTTATGCAATTTCTAATTGATTGTGAGCACTTGAAACTTACTTTTAGACCAGAACACTTTTAGACCATTTCTGCCATCTGGAAATGGCCATTTTGAGTGGAAATTGATGGAATGAAGGATGGACTACATATACTGCCCATCCCTCTGCTGAAATACCATGTTTATTTTTGACAAAGTTTGGTGTTGCTTCCAAACTATTGGCCTGTGCTATGTCTCCCTAATTCACCCCACAAAATCCCATTTCTCTTTTCTGCTCCACATAAACACACATGGACAAACGCACACATGCATACACACAAATGCACACCGCACGCACACTCTCCCTCACAGTGCGTGTGGTGCTGGTGGTGGCCTGGAATCCGTCTCTGTCCCACCGTCCCTCAATAAAGCAGAAAAGCCTGGGGCCCTGGGACCTGTCACGGTTTCTTTAATCAGTAGAGACCCCTTCAGCCAAGCGCACTATATTCCTCTCTCGCTCTCTCTCTCTCTCTTGCGCTTTCTCTCTCTCTATGCCTCCCAGATCTCTTGGCACTCTCTCTGTTCTCAGTCCTTCCCATCTGTTTTCATTCATTAGGACAGATCCGCTTCTGTGGGCATCTGACACCTTTTCACGTCGCGCTGCACAATATAATTAAGAAAGGCTGGGGATTCATGTCTGCAGCCCTGCAGCCAAGATCTCTCTCTCTCTCTCTCTCTCTCTCTCTCTCTCTCTCTCTCGTCAAATTCTCTTTCCTCTCCACCTCTCCTTCATCCTGTGCTATTAGAGGGTGAAATTCTACGGATGATGAAGTCAGGTCGGTGTTGCCCATGGCTGCGTGGAGGAAAGAACAAAGTCCATCCCAACTTGCTGTACGGACTCTGCTTCATATGGTACGAGCATAATGGCAAGAAACATCAGTAATGCATATAAGCTCGTGGCCACTTTATTGGAAACCCATTCTTTTTACATTCACCTCAGGAACTGCAGCCCATATGTTGCATAATTTGTTGTAGCCATCCTCTAGCTCTTCAGTTCCTGACCAAAGATATGTTCTGGACTGGCTATTTTTTTGGGTACTGAGCTTCTTTCAACCTACTGCATATAAATACATTCGGATACACTCATACCAGTGCCACACACTGCCATGTCAGTCTCATTGGAGTGCAGAGAACAGTCCACCACCCAAATAATATCTGATCAACAGTGGTGAATGGGGTAGAGGGTGGCTTACACATTGACCAGAAACTGAGGGGCTACAGTCTGTTTGTGTACCTGTATATTGGACCTACAGTCTAAGGCAGGTAAAGATCATAAAGTTGTCAGAGTGGAAGTAATAGCTAAGGGGTAATAATAAAGTTGCCATTTAGTAGAAGTGCAAGGCTGGCGTTTCTAGGAAAGTGGCCAGTGAGCAAAACTACAAAGTAAGTGTTTCTAATAAACTGGCAATTTTGAACAAGTATGAGGTAAATGTTTCAAATAAAGTGGCTAGTCAGTAGATGTACAGAGTAGGTGGTCACTTTATTTAGTAGAAGCACAAGGTGTTTCTAATAAAGTGTGTGGTGAGCATATCATCGCTGTCAAATGAAAAACATGTATTTCCACTTTTGTTGATTGAGCAGCAGCCATTTACATTGTGTGAAAATGGAATGGAATGACAGAAATGGCCCACAATTGCTTGGAAATAAGTCTGGTTCCATTGACTTACATTAAAGTTAAATTATTTTTTTGCCCTCTCCTGTAAAGTTGCCATTTTGGAGAGACTTGTTTTATTTGGATAGCGGCGATATGTTAATTCTGGACAATATAGAGTCTATACTGCTATACCATTCTCATTAGCACAGATGAGCATGATGAGCATTATATTCATCATAACACCACATTCCATAAAACTGCAGCTTCTTTATAGTTTTGTGCACATGGTACCTACGATACGGCATTCAACTGCAACATATATNCTATACCATTCTCATTAGCACAGATGAGCATGATGAGCATTATATTCATCATAACACCACATTCCATAAAACTGCAGCTTCTTTATAGTTTTGTGCACATGGTACCTACGATACGGCATTCAACTGCAACATATATCATATGCTGGGTGCTTCAGATTTGAAAATTAAAATGTTTTCAAAATGCAAAATTCTATAAAAATGTCACTACAAAAGACAAGGCAGATATTTATTAAACAAAGTAGTGATTAAATTAAACAACAATCCGGAATCAGCAAAGGGGTAGGGCTAGAAACGTAGTCAGGGACAGGCAAAGGTTGAAACCGGAAAAAGGCAGTCAGTGGAGGCAACCGAGTTAGAAGGGTAAGCCAAAAAGGGAGAGAGAAAGGCCAGAGAAGAGATCAAAAACCAGAGATAAGCAATCAGATGATAAGAGGATGTAGCAAAAGGGGTAGTCGTAAACAGAAAGGGGGTCAAAACCACAAATACACATAAACCAGAAAGATCGCTCAGAATTGCTAACAATGTTGGCAAAGCTTCGCGAAGAACATGTGTAAATGCGGGGTTTAAATACAAATAGTATTGACAGCTGACTAGAACTCAGGTGACCGCGAACGAATGGGCACGAGAGCATGTGGATGTGACGTCATCGAGCGTAGCCCTCTGGGAAGTGGAGTTTGAAAGGACGAAAGGAACGGGGAAACACGGAAGCGTGACAAAAATTGTATAGCAAATTTCATTCTTAGTAAGACTTCAGTATATAGGGTCATTGTATGTGCTGGTTAACTTACTGCCTATTACCCCTTAATTTTTGTTATCCAATAGTTACATGGAAGAAGATGCAAACTGCACCCTTAAAACAAAGAGGTTCTTTGAGAGTTCAACCAAGAGTAATATGTAGAGCCATGACATCATTTGAATGCTTAAATGATCCTAGTCTGTGATGGACAGTGTATATGTTGTCTATTGTCGCTGTCTGAAGAAAAACATGTGTCTCCATTTTTGTTCATTTTTACTTTTATGCATCATTTGAACACAGCAGCTGCCATTTACACTTTGTGGAAATTTCATGATGAATGGACCAACAGAAATGCTTGTTAAAACAACTGCTTGTTACAAAGTCTGGTTCCATTGACTTACATTCAGTTACATCAAGTTAAATGAGGTTTCTACCCTCTCCTGTAAAGTTGCCATTTTGGAGATACTTGTTTTTCTTTGGACAGCAATGAAATACTTCTTTAAAGAAGTTCCTTAAAACTGGTTTTATTTAGCACCCTAGAGGCTTCCCCCATTGTTATGAGTCATAGAACCCCTTTTGTCCTTTAAAGAACTTTTTTTTTTTTTGCCAAGCTTGTGATAGAGTTATTCTTAAGTTCTAGGAGTGAGAAATAAACACCTGGAGTATTTGGTGGCCCCTGGCTGCTTAAAAGGTTCAGACATAACTGGGATGAACGAAGCATTTTCCAAAGCACCTTTCTTTATAAATCACAATGCCGTGCCCAAGCCGTACTTAAGCATTTCATTCTTTTATTCATTTCAATACCTCAATAATAAATGACCAATTATTTCTACATAGGCAAGATCACCCTCTTCAAAAGTGACTTTCAGTTAACATGTAAGAAGTGGGTGTTAACTTCTGGTGTCTGGGTCTACACAAATGTGCTTATTAACAGAGCTTCTAGTCAATAAATGATGTGCATTTCAATGTATAATGCACAAATAATATATCGCCTGAAGTCATATCAACTTCAGATCAATGCCTGGCAAGTGCAACCATTGTGGCAATGATGCATGCTTATGCAGGTCTGTGTCAGTTGTCATGAAGGGGTTATGTAGCCTTATGCGCATTGTCCTAAAGTAAAGCATTGCTATATATTGTTGTGGCCTTTTTAAACAATATAAAGACAGTGGGTGGGAATAATGGGCTGCACATTACAACTTTATTACTACTTTATTACTACATTTTTTACTATTTTGAGCACAATTTTAACGTTTGTGCTTTTGTGCATTGCAAAAATCTTTTGCGCGTCTTGACTTTATAGGAAAGCATCTATAGCATTGACAAAACAGCCTCTTTACCAATGATATAGGTGTGAAATTCTTTATTAAATCACAGTAAAATGTTACCAATTAGATGGCTAAAATATTGTGGCACCTAAAATGACGGGCATAAATGTCTAAAAAAAAAAAAGTTTTGTCTTTCTGGAAATGTTGATTTTGTCTGGTTTAATACGGTGGATGTCTGCCTTTTAACAGCAGCAAGACAGAAGCAATCAAAACAAGCCCTATCGGGTTTGTAAGACATATTTTTTGCACAGGGTTGCAGTACTCAGAAGGCACAGGTTCATTAACTAGATTAACGCAACCGCAATACTGTGATAAACTTGGAATATATTGTGGTTGAATTTCATATATACCACCCTGTGCTCCCATATATGTGATCTAAAGCAGTTGCCTGCAGAGCAATAACTAATAAATAACTAAAGATCGCCGGCGTGCATTGCTTTACTCAGCATGTGCGGTATTAATGCAGATGCCTTCGCAAAGAGTAAGTACGGTGGCATGCTTAACTACGTAGCTTTAAGCGCCATCAAGCTATTCTGCATGTAAATGCATTGTAAACACGCGTGCTTTGTCTTAGTCGTTCCAGAGACTCTCAGCTTTTGCCGTAAATGAAACATATTTGTAATCAGACGTCTGGCTGGGGCGCCCATTCACCGCAGAACAGCCTGCGCGCAGCGTGGCTCTGCAGCAGGCAGCTTGTGCTAGCAGGGTTCGCCTCCACTTGATTTCTTCATCAGCGGGTAGCGGACAGGGCTTCAAACCCCCCGTCTATACAAGCCATTCCATTAGCGCTCACGTGTGCAGCTCTTCACAACAGCGCCTGTTCACTTGCTTGAGCATATGCGCCCGCAGCCAAAGCGCTGTACATGCAAAGGCAGATGGTATGGCGAAAAGAGACTGAATGAAGATATAGTCTAGGAAGGTTTTTTAAGGTTACCCCATACACACGGTTATGTAGAGTGCTACTATGCTTTGCTGTTTCTAACTGCGGAAGCTTTTATAATCTAGCATACGTTCATTTAGCTTTGTGTTTGCCTCCTGTAGTCAAGGCATACTAGCTTTATTGCCTCACTTTGCATCCCTCTCTCTTTCTCTCTTTCTTTCTCTCTCTCTCTCTCTCTCTCTCTCTCTCTCTCTCTCTCTCATGCTCCAGTGCTATCTAAGCTTCTGCACAGGTAGGACAGGTGCGCTCCTACAGGCCCACATAGCTGTAAGATAGACCACATAGACCAGTGTCTAGAATTAAAATTAGAATGTAACCTCAAGTGAAACACTCACACACTAGTGAACACACACTAGGGGGCAGTGAGCACACTAGGTGGGCAGCCCTATCCATGGTGCCTGGGGAGCAGTTGAGCGTTAGCTGTCTTGCTCAAGGGCACTTCAGTCATGTCCTGTTGGTTCAGGCAATCGCACCTCTGGTCACAAGGCTATTTTTCCCTAACCTCCAGCCAATGGAGGCCTCACCATCACATCAATGTCTTGGACAGGTGCAGGTGACTGAGCTTTCACACAGTCCTAAAAAGGCACATTAGGTAAAATAATATGTATTTATCTTTTGGTATATGTAAAACAGAGTAGATAGCCATTTTGGTAAGACTTTCTATGAATCAGGTATTCATAATGCATCATAAGTGCATTTATAAAGATCTATAAAACCTTTATAATGCTTTATAATACTAGACCTAAGCCTTTGCAACTGTGCATAAATGTTTATAATCACACACATACACTTATATAAGATCACAGTATGAGGCTTCATAGCACAAAGTGACATCAGCATTATAATGTATATATGTTCCTGATATTCACATTATCAGTGAAACTGGTGTCATAAAGCTTAATAACCAATACTGTTACATAGTGATATTTAAAGATCCACAGTGAGGCCTAGACTTACTCACATCCGCTTTAATCTGCCACAGTATCTTCAAAATGAAATGATTCTGTAAGTGCAGATAACATCTAATCATCTAATGAATATCTAATGAACACTTATAAGCTGTCTTTACAGACTTTAAGTGATGTTGTTGATCAGCTTTACGATTTAAAGTATTGTGTGAATTAATGCCCTAAGCTTTAATACAGGTCTCAACAAAAATGTTAGGAATTGGGAAAGTCTATACCCTATTATGTCAGTGCTATGAAGCCTTATACTATGATGTTCTACTAGTTTATGTATGTGATTATGAGCATATAATAAATGCCTTATAGATCTTTACACATCAACACGGGCAAAACCAAAGAGCTGGCGGTGGACTTCCACAGGACTAAGTTCTCTTCACCCACTCCAGTGAACATCCAGGGAAGGGACATTGAGATCGTCAGAACCTACAAGTACATGGATGTTCATCTGAACAGTAAACTGGACTGTTCGGACAACACACACACTCTGTATGAGAAAGGACAGAGCAGACTCCACCTGCTGAGGAGGCTCCGGTCATTCGGGATACAGGGTCCACTCCTCCACACTTTTTATGACTCTGTGGTGGCATCAGCCATCTTTTATAGCATTGTCTGCTGTGGGGCGGCATCACGACCGCAGACAGGAAGAAACTGGACAAGCTGATCAGGAAGGCAAGTTCTGTTCTGGGCTGTGCATTGGACCCAGTGGAGGTAGTTGGGGAGAGGAGGATGTTTGCCAAGCTGGCATCCATAATGGAGAACACCTCTCACCCACTGCAAGAGACAGTTGCTGCACTGACCAGCACCTTCAGTGACAGGCTCCTCCACCTGCAGTGGGGTAAGGAGAGACACCGCAGCTCTTTTCTCCCTACTGCTGTTAGGCTCTACAACCGGCACCTCCCCAAGCAGAGCATCAGACACTCACTACTGTAGCACACTATTTCTATCTATATATTCAATGTGCACTGCAATATTTGCTGCTGCACCTCATCACCTGTATATCACCTGTATACATCATGTACTGACTGACACATCACTTAATTCATGCACCCTGACTGTCTGTACCATCAGTCTTTAGGTGACTGCCAAGACTATCAGTATTTGTGTAGCTGGTATAAGAGATCATAACTGCACTTCACATCTTCAAATATCTGTGCAATATCTCTCAATAACTGTAATCTCTAATTTCGTAACTTGCACTTTAGCCTCTCTTGTTCTGTATCTGTTCTGCTGCTATTTTGCTGTAACGATGCAAATTTCCCCTTGTGGGATAATAAAAGGCTATCTTATCTTTATGAATGAGCTTATAATGCATTATGGATATGTGATTCATAGAAAGGGTTACCACTTGTTTTTGCTGTTATGTGAGGACATATAGAGCTGTATGAGTTTTGTTTGTTTTGATAATAATTTTCTTTTTTTTCTATTCATGCAAGCGGTAGCTATTTACAGCCTTTTTATACATATTATTAATTGTGAATAATCGTATTCCTGGTGGTTTCACTGTGGTCTTGAAATTATTTTGTCCAGTCTGTGTGTATTAACACCTTGGACAGGCCACCAGTCACTCGCAGGGCAGAAACCCAGACATACACATATATCTCACACTAGAAAACGTAGTAGTTAACCATAGATTACTAACTTTCACCTGGCAAACGAAAAAAACAAAATACAGTATTTATTTAATACAATATATACAGTGTTTTGGGCTACAGTATGAACAAAAGCTTAACATGAGCTTAATGAGAGGATGTTGAAACAGGTTGATTCCAGACTTGACCCATTAATATTTATGCCCCCACACTGTGAGGATAATATTGCCACTTTTCACACTCTTTCCAAGGAACCGAATGGTCAACAGGCTGAAGTTGGCTTCCTGTTTACCAACTTCTTATGTCAATGTTCTGGTCCACTTAAAAGCTACTGGTTGTACAGCTGATAGAATGTACTTGTTGCTCCATTTAAGGGTGAACTGAAAACACTCTGGACAGTTCCACCTTTATTAGCATCACAACCCCAACAGCAGCCTGTAAGTAGCAGCCATGCTGTGTTTCCCGGTTGAAGCAGATCATCTTAAACTGAGAGTTTCATGCTGATGAATAGCTTTTTTCCAAATAACTAACATTAGCATAGCTAACTAAATAGTATGGCGACCTAGCTTATTTACCAGCCTGTGTCTATTTGGACATGTTGCTTCCATGTGAGTCATTGCATGTCCTCATTGCAAACCACCAAATCAGAGCAGAGCTCATTTAACTATAGCTCAATTAACTCTATGGCCAAATCTTGGGGTTGTAAAACTGCATATGTTTATGTAGACAAATCGATTTAACAGACTGAATAAAGGCAATCTTTGGCACCTTTCATTGTGAAGTAGATGAAGCAATAGCGTATATGTCTCCCATAAAGTCTTTCCCACATAAAGCCATGTCTTTCAGCCCAGATCCTACACCCTGCATATTGTAACGTGGTTGACCATTCTGATTGAACTGAGCTATTCTCATGACCTCTCCTCTGCCAGACAGACTCCACTCCCTCTGTTTGCACTCCTCTAACTATATCAAAGAAGATAAACAGTGATATATGTGAGGTTGTGCGGCTGTAACCTCGCTGTCGCAGAGCGCGGGTGGCAGGGGCTCCTTTGAGGTACACTGCAGAGAACTTCCAAGGTAAATAAACATGAACTTTGACCTCGAGAGCAGCCACACAGCCACGAGGGTGCTCTCAACAGCTTTGACACCTGCTACTGTGACTGGAACAGTGAACCAAACTTCTCCCTGGAAGTCTTCAGGACTACCCATGGCAGTAAGCTAGCAATTCCATAAGGAATACTAACCTACTTCTGCCATCTGGTTATTTTTAAGATGAGTTTGGAACAATAGCCCTTTCTGCCTAACTTGTGCATGGAGGTGGAAGATGGAGAGGGGGAAAAAAACTGAAAGAGGAGGAATTTGTCAATGTCACCCAAGCGGAAGCACCAAACCTGGCATATAAATCATTTTTACGAGCGCTCATCTACCATTATCACTGACTCAGTGCAGGCAGCTCAATGTGGAATGCATGAAAAACAACTTCATAACGACGAAAATGAATATTTAACGGATTGGCTCACAAAAGACAGCGATGTCACATCTCATAATAAAAGCTACGGTGGAACGCAACACTATTGTTTTCCAGTCAACATCTGGATGGCAGCTTAATGTAACCTAATGTACAGTTTACGTATTACTTCTCAAACTTAATTTCCATTCATTTTCACCCAGACAAGCATGGGCTCTGAAACAATTTCATTTCATAAGAATTAATTTCAAATAATACATTTGAATCACTTAAAAGAAAAAAAAAGTTATGGAGACAACAGTAATGAGATAATAGACTGCCGTTGGTTGGATGGGGACATTATAATACCCTTGCAGAGCTCTTTTAAGTGCAAATTAAGTGGTTGCACATTCACTAAGCACTAATCACCATGCAATAATTATAACTATAACTCCACTTCATAGTCTTTTGCAACCAATACCTAGGCATTGGGTCTATTGCAATGTAGGACAAACTAGAGAGTGCAGGATGCAAGTGGAGGGCCGGGGGGGAGGGGTTGTAAGTCCCATGATGACACAAATGGAGGCAGTGAAGGAAGAGAAGCAGGCCCAAAACTGTATGTTTAGGACCCTGAGAAACTGAACCAAATCATCATAATAAGCCTACACTACAGCAAGGATCAAAATACAGGGAAGGTTTATGCATGCTCTGGGAAATACCTGGATACAGTAACATGGGGACACTACAGACAAGACATGGGTGAGGGGCACGACAACAAGGCAAAGCAAGGAAGGAGCAGTGAAACCCAAATTAAAGCAAGAACACATGGTCAGAGTTCTGACAGAAGGTCAACAAGACAAGGGCAAGCCAGGGCAGAATGTCACATCTGTAAATCTGCCTTTACTCCTATTAATAACTCAATAATAAACCAATAATAAAGCAATCTTAGTTAACATGTACTAAGACATTTACATTTCTGGTTTATAGGCCTCATTCAAATATGGCATCTGATTGAGCTGTGCTTATTAACATTACGTCTAGTCAGTACCTAACCTTATCCAAATGTGGCATGAGAAAGAATGTATTACATTCAGTTTGAGTTATTGCTCAATAAAGTAGCAACGCCCAGACAGTTAATTAGCATGTGCTGTCTGGATTTGGCTTAATAAAAGCAAATAAGGCCTTAGAATAACCCTGATACTAAAGTTTTAACCTGTTTCCAATTGGAGTTTCATCATTATTCAGAAATAATAGATTCACTCTCATTGAGATTAAGCATTTATGTCTCTGTTTGGAATGAAATAAGCAATTGCTTTAAGAGGCTTTGATTGGATAATTACTGCGGTGATTAATATGTATCAGCTGGCAACAATTCTCTTAATCCTATCTGATGCAACAAAGAACTTCTCATTTTTCCTACAATCATGTGAGAAGGCATATCTCGTGGTCATGGAAAAGATGTTATTGTGTTTCAGAAGTATTGGTCTGCACCAAGCAAAGGAAGCAAGTCTGGAAAAGACTGGAAGACGGGAATTGGGTTAAGAGCTTTCCAGCATTTTGTTAAAACCTGGACAGATGGTGGTGAACCATCAACTTGGAAATGGTACAGAAAATGAGCAGAAGACCTCATAGCTATGTTAAATGGTAAACGTATTTGGAACTAAACAACTATGTGGCCGTGAGAAGACACTTTTTAGTGAGGCTAATCATAAAAAGGCTTCAGTTTGCCAAGGAGCTTATTGAAAAGGGTCGTGTGGTCTGATGAATCCAGATTTACCCTATTCCAGAGTGATGGGTGTGGCACAGTAAGAAAGGAAGAGCATGAAGTGATGCCGTGATCATACACAAGTCTGTGGAGGCAACATTATAGTCTGGGGTTGCTTCAGTTGATCAGGTATTCGCTCACATTAGACAGAAATATAATGACTAACTGGACGTACGATTGACCAGGTCATCCTATCAATATATTATATTTTCAGACGCTAATGGCTGTTAGTCAAATTAACCAGGCAAAAACGCTACAGGCAACAGTCTGGTGATGATATTTGATGTTAAGCACATAGAAACTAGCAAAGATCTAAGCGCATTGATATTGGAGACATTGGAGAGTTGTCCTGCTATATTAGGGTTTTAATTTCTACATAATTCATTTAAAAAAAGTGAAAAAAAAATATGAATCAATTTAAAAACCACAAATGACTTTAAAAGAAAACTGTAATTTCCTGCAGGATTCAACCACTACGATGCGTAAAAAGTAATTCTGAGTGGTTCAATGTGAAGTGGATTGTAGAGAAACTTACCAACTGCTAAGTCATACTGATTGGGTACCAAGTCGAAGCAATTGTTGTGAAAAAAGCATGTAAGTTATTTATTGGCCATTGTACAGCTTTATGTGTTTTGCTCCTTGTGATAACTGATATGTTTTTCTCTGCAGCACACTTGTAGCTCATTTGTTGCTTGTCTATTTGCTTCTACAGGCAGCCAATAATTGTCCAAGGCTGCCCTACCCACCCAGCCGTCATACCCACCTGCAGAACCCGTCAGCGGTGCCTCAAAATGAATGAACATGCCCGTGAATTAGTTTGAAGATCATGTGGGACCCATGGGTGAACCCCGTCTAGTATTGGCCTCTACTTTTAGAAAGCTTTAAGAGGCAGTAGATCTCATGAGCTGTGCTACAGAAGCATCCTAAGCGTCTATCTGTTAACTTTGGTTAGGGCTGAATTTGGTTATTGAAGAGGACCAGTTGCTAAGTTAAATGTCTTGTCTTTAAATATCTTCCTTTCTACCGTTATGAAAGCATTCTGACTTGACAATATTTCTTAAATAGGGTCCTTCCTTTACAATAACAGGTTACACTGACAACACTACATGAATGTGTTATATTTGACATAGCAATATATCTGTAATCATATCAATGGACAGGTAATCAATGGACCTTTCCTGCTTCTCACAGAACCAATAAAAATAGGTTCTGTATGCTTTAAAGTGCTTTGCGTCAGCCCATGTCTCAGCATACCCTGTGGTTAAACCCTTTACCATGGGGAGAAATGCTGTCTGTTGTTTCACCTTGTGCCATGTGTATTACATCATACTACCATAGCCTGAGGGTAGCCATTTGCGGTCTACCATTGAAATGCCTGTATATAGGAGTAGTGTACTGTGTTTTCATTCACCCAACGCTCCTTTCACTCATGCTGTCCTACTATCTGCCACTCGGGCCAAACTCTACTTATCCTGTAGCAGTTACCTCACATTCTCCAGCGGTTCCTGTTTACTGCTATATTCATTTGAAAGTCTCTAAATCCTCCCCTGTGCTCTTTATGGGGTGCTATTTCACAGGGTAGCAGGACCTGTATTGAACTGTACGGCTTTCCAATACCAACAGCAGTAAAGATATACTGGTATGTGGAAGTATAAAGTAAACAGAGGCAGCCTTTCAGTGGGATTTACTGGACTATTCTGCTGTATATTTAGAGTAAGGATCTGCTGTGACCTTTACTATGAATGACGTGGTCTGTGGATAAATGATGGACTATTGATGGGTAGAGGAAAAGAAGAAGAAGGGGGAGAAGAAAAATCTGAACTGAAAGAAATAATTAAAAATAAAGGAGAAGAAAAAGAAGGAGAAAATGAATGATAGAGCATTTGATAAGTCAGATAAAAAAAGATAAAGAAGAATGAAAATTAGAAGAAGAAGCAAACAAAAAAGGATATAAAAGAAGAAGGAATGAGGGAGATTAAGATGAATGAGAAGGAAAGTCAGAATAAGAAAAGAAAAGAAAGAAAAATAAGAAAAGGAAGATGAAGGAGGAAGAAGGAAAAAGGATGACGTGAAGAAAATAAAGAGAACAAGAAAAAAGAAGGAAATAAGACTGAAAAAAATAAGAAATTATGAATCAGATAAGAAAACAAGATGGAAGGGAGGACGACTAAGATGAAGGAGAAGGAAAATTAGAAGAATAAGAAGGAAAAGCAGAAGAAGCAAAAATGAAAATGATATAAATTATGAAAAAGGAGAGGGAGAACAAGAAGAAGAAAAGATGGAGTCAGAATAAAAAATAAGATGAATAAAATGACAGGAAGACAAAAGAGAAGGAAAAATGAAAATGGAGATGAAGGTTTGTTGGAGGTGAAAAAAAGAAGGAAAATAAGAATAAAGAAAGTAGAAAAATAGAAGCAAAAAAGGGATCAGAAGCCAAGAAGACAAAGAAGACAAAAGATGAAGAATGACAATAAGAGGAAAAAGGAAAAGAAAAGATGATGAAGATGTAATAACTGAAGGAAAATAGAAAAGAAAAGAAAATGATTGAAAAGAAGAGTAGAAGGAGATGCTGAAGAAGACGAAAAAAGAGAAAGAAATTACTGGGGGAATGATGAGATGAACAAGGCAAAGAAAGAAAATGAGAACAAGAATGAGAAGAAGAAAAGGACATGAAGACAAAGACAAAGCAGAGGAAGAAAAATGAAAAGAAGAACGAGAAGAAGAAGACGATGAAGGAGAAGGTACATTCCCTAGAAATGAGGGAAAGGTTGGATGGAGCTCAGTAGAAGCTCAGCTTCCCTTCAAATATTATATTTGCAGCAGTTGTCCTATTTAAAGGTCTTTATACCGAAAAGTACTGAGATATTTGGGCCCTAATTAGAGCATTTTCTTAAGGATAAGAGGATATTCTAGTATGTACAAAGTACATAATTAATAGGCAGAGAAAGTTAAATGTCTTCTGGGTGTTAAGCATTAATTGCCTTGGCAAATTAACATATCCGCCCAACCACTCTCCCCTCTGAAAAGCCCGCCTCAGAACCGCTGGAAAATGCATGACCTCTATTCATAGAGGGAGAGCGAAAGTGAGAGAGTAAGGGAAGAAGAGAGAAAAAAACAGATAAACAGAGAAGTTTAGAAAATCTGATTTAGACAGAAAAATATTGTTCTTTAGCTATATATTTACTATCTATTTTTGAGCTACTCATTTAATGCAAGTTACATTATGTTATATAGGTGTAATTACATAGATATGATATAAATATGACATCATAATAGATAAAGTTAAAAGTTAGATTCATATTAAATTCATGAAAATAACATTGTTTGTTTTCTTCAAGATTGTTCTTTTCCACACAGTCACTGTATGCATCAAAATAGCTGATCAAATTACAGTTTGATCTAATCACTTACATTCAATTGAATAATAATATTTCATTCAACTTTGTGCACTTCAATAAACCAAATCAACTTCAAAGAATTAAATCCAAGCTAAACAAAGTGTATTTGTCACATACATAATCATACATGGTACAACTTGTAGAGAAGTGCTTTGAAAACTGCAATTCACACGAAGCTGTAAGAAAATATAAAGATAGAATATTTAAAATAGAATAGAAAAGAAAATAATAAAATATAATAATAAAAAAAATATATAAATGAGATTAAATATGACCAAAAAATAATGGAATGGAATTGCAATATATACACTAAATATACATAAATATTCAATATAGAAATCTATGAAATTTAAATAACATTTTCATTTACAGTAATACAATAGTACAATGAGTTACAACTGAGAGAC
>CM067478.1:34181049-34208431 GCA_034552555.1 Semaprochilodus insignis | reverse complement strand
TATATAGATAGATAGATAGATAGATATTAAAGCTGCATTGTCTTCAGTTAACATTCAGAGTTTCAGTCCAGCTGAAATTATCTAAAAGCATGATTAGAAACAGTCTGTACAGTTTCATTCATTTGCAGCTTTTAGCCAGCCTATACATTTGTTTTGGCTAAACATGTAATGCAGCTACTTCTGTCTCATTACAGCTGGCATACTTTGGAAGGGGTGAGTGAAACGTTTATTGCCATAAAATCTACCAAGTTGTACACAGAATGCAGCAGGTTGCATGTTGGTTGCTGCTTTTGTGATGCTTTTTGTGACCACACTTTTTACAAACTGCTGCTACAAACCTGCTAGTTGACAGCCCCTCTAGAACCTCCAAGGCAGATGAATCCAACATTCCCAAGAGAAGAGACATTTATGAAACTCTTAATGCAGCAGTCCAGATGTATTCTGTGAAGAACACAATGACAGAATATGTTAAAACTGTCTTTGCAGTGACCAGTACCTCAGACGATGGCAAAAGAGAGATTATCAGTAGTGATAAGAAAGGACCTTCAATAGGCTACAAAAGTGCCAAATCTTGACAAATATCAGCTGTAGCTCTGTCTCCAACATGGCGGAAAACGTCCAACGAGCAGTAGTAATCTGTCCGAAGAGGTAATCTAAACTGGCTGATGATTACAATGGCGATTATGTGAGTTATGTGTTTACATGCACTGGGGATTCATATCTTAAACACATGATTAGCACTGGCGTCTCACTATCAACAGTCCTTCACCTGCCAGTACAGAGGGGGACTGTAAACTTGGTTTTAAGCTTTGGGTTAATTATCCATGTGTATATATATGCATGGCAAACTGTAGGCCACTTTCCACATGGCCAGTGTGTACTCACTGCGGAAGCTCAGGGCTTTTCCAAGCTTTCAGTGACTTGACACATATGTACAGTGACCGGTTTGCCTGTTGTAGTCTGAGTTTCATACAGCAGCCAGTGAATCTTTGAGTCTTATTAAGAACAATATGTAAAGTTTAAAACTGGTCCAAATTCAGAATATTGGAGAGAGTATTTCTGTTCCACCCCCTCCTCCATACACTTGAAGTTCATGTGGGTTGCCAGGTTGAGAAAACTAAACCTACATGAACAAGCGCAGGACAAGAGCAACATTAAACTCTGACAACAGTGAGGGACAACGAGTTCTACAGCATAAGATGATCAGCTAATATATACATTATGCATGAGTGACGTTACTCAATATGGATGTCAGGATTTGTTTAATGTATGGAGTATTTACATTCATAAACAAGACGTATATATCTATGATGTTGATTGTTGCCCAGGTAGTAAACAGCTGTTGCCCATCTCCTCCTTAGGTCTTAGTGATAGCAGTTAACATTAGCATGTGTTAGCATGATGGTGTTAACCAGCACTAGTTGGGGTCACTCCACTGGCTTTGACCTTAAAGTATGAATGCGAGAACTTAAATGTTGAAATGACTTTAAGCCATCCCTACTAATAGCCATTAGAAATTAGTTAATGTTTGCTAACCTTAGCTGAAGCCCAATGTTTACCCGTTCAGGAGAAAATTAGCCATTGGTTTTAAAGGCCTTCTGGGCTGTAGGCCAAAGATGTCCATCTTTCCAGTGCATTGCCAATATTTACTCATGTTTTACTACTATCTCTGGTCAAAAAGCTTTTTAGAAGGATGCCAAAGCTTGTTAGGTCGCATAGAAGCAAATGTAATGTTTGTTGATTCAGTTCATTTACTTGCTTCCATGCCCGCAGCTCACTGTTGCTAAATCTGGCAACCCGGGGTGTCAAAATAGCACTGGAAAATGGACCCTTGGCAGAATCACAGGCCAAAACACACACAGACTTTGAAAGGAGAAATGCTAGCTGTGGCATCATTGAGGGAGAAGCCAGTATTTCAACTTGGCATATTTTCATAATCTCTGATGACATTTCATGGCGTTTCATGATTAAGTACAGTAAATAAATTACATATTGTTACTTTAATAGTGACTTCAGTTTTAAAAATAGTTTGATTTCATGCTGTGGTGCCCTACCCACATGCCCCCTAGTGGAGAGAGTTTTTAATTCCCAGATAAACAAAAAGACATATACAAAAGACACAATATACATTGCTGCATATATGAGAATGGTGCTGCTACGTTTTGTGCAGAGTACCGTTATATTTCAGCATTTAGAAACCTTAAGGGCTATTTGAGTGGGATTTGTTTTACATGGGGACGTGGCATAATTTGAGTGATTACCGACAACCCTCGTGATTTTAATCTGCCATGTATGTAGAGAACGAAAACATCCTAAAAGCACAACTCGCGAGGCAGTGAGTCTTCTGTCTTGGTATTCTGTTAACATTTGGTAAGATGAATGAACCAACATGGTAGTCTAATGGAAGTCTATATGCCAGTTAGCTGCACAGTGTGTTATTGTTGTAAAGTGTGTCGCCTGTCACATAATGCTGATGTTAATGTCCACACTGTCTGGACTATTTGGGTTAATTTGTGGAAATCACAGAGATCCTTTATTCTGTATGTATCGGACGGTTAAATTAAGCATTTATCATGTTACAGGTAAAACTATTATTACCTCTTTATTTGGGGACCCCAAAACATTTAAGCCAATATATTTCGCAGGCAAAATGCAGTAAATCTTTCATTTTAATCAGTAATTAATTTTATGGTAAACATAATAAAGCATTACTCAGTAATACCTCAGTAATACAGTAATAAAGCAAAAACAAGCCTTAATGTTTTTCTAATTATGTGATAGATTGTTAATGACTTTTTATGCTTATATAAATCAATGACAATCCTGTTCTCTCAAAATGACAATAAAAAAGCCTTTTTAAAGAGATTTTATCAAAGCTTGTAATTGCCTATTTCTCTTATTGAAACTGTTCTGGTCCGGTTGCATCATTTGACTTACGAGTTGTGCTGCCTGGTTTCAGACTTCAGACTAATTTAAAATTAGGTCTAAACAGGGATCTACTTGGACGCCTTGGACGGATTGACCTTTTTGATTGTGTCACCTGACATTTGAGAAAGTGAAAAAAAAATGTTTCATAGTAAACAGAGTTTCAAAGGGTTGAGTATTTTTAAAGCTGCTTTATTTAGCAAGATTATTATTATTTTTAAAGTTTTCAGACATAAATTCACACCAACCTATTTTATTTAGAAATGACATTTTGAATTTATAGTAATAATAATAATAATAATAATAATAATAATAATAATATTTTACAATTTGATATGACATGTGTTTGTTAATAATTATTGTTGTTTATTATTGTTGTTAATAATTATTTAATGTTTATTATTGGACAACAAAATGCAAGCCATGATAATGACCCATATCTACATATTATTACTTATATACATTATTAATTACACATGCATTAACAATCATTTATTTGACCCCTAAGTTTGTATGTATTTATAAAGATATTTCATTTCGCTTATTCCTTTAAAATAATATATTCATGAACAGTATTTACCATACTTTTATAATTTGTATGTCACTAAATAAATGGTTAACAATTTGACCAGTAGTATTCATTCATGCACAATTAATATGTAATTAACGAGTAAGCAAATCTCTAAGTGATAACTGCAATTAAAAACTATTATTAGATATTAGATCAATAAATAATGTAACTGTAACTCATAATATAATAAAGTGTTACCCAATATTCCACAGCCATGTGAAAAAGCCTAAGCTACTTATAGCGCCTTATTGTGGTCAAAGCCAGCAAAGTGACCCCAACTAGTGCTGGTTAACACTGTCATGCTAACACATGCTAATGTTAACTGCTATCACTAACACCTACGGAGGGGATGGGCAACAGCGGTTTACAACCTGGGCAACAACCAACGTCATAGACATATATGTCAGAAACTGCAAGACTGACACTAAATTAATTTAGTTTATGAATGTCACTGAGCACAAGCATTAGCACTGCTCTTTGACTGCCCTTTATGACTGTGTTTGGCTCACTACAACAAAACTCTCCTCCTCCACTTCTTCTGAAAGATTCACTCTTTTCTTCTGTTCCTCACCATTTGCCCCAAAGAACCCCCAACACAAGGGCAGAGGATCTAGATAACAAAGTTATTACAGCAGCGAGTGTTTAAGCCAGCGTTAGTTACTGAACCTCATTAATCACTCAATAGCTTGGTACGATCTCATCAGCACATGAACCGCCGTGCACCGAGGACTTCATCCACGATCAGAGCAGTCACGCTGATGAAGTAATCCCTGCACTTAGTGTAAAAGCTGGCTTTCTATCCTCCAGACTCTCCCTCCGCTCATTATCATCATACATTAAAATGTATTTCTCCAGCACTTTAGGCCTATTGATGTGAAGAGCCGTAATGATGCTAAGGCATTAGCAATTCACCGAGCATTCTGGTGTGTACAGTAGGCATAGGAAGCCGCCGCCACGCGTCTTCTACAACTTTTCCTATTGCCGAGCTCAACCTGGCGTGAAATGAAGAGGAATCCCTCCTGGTAAATGTTTGGTTTATGTTTGGAATTAGCATACAAAATGTAATTAAAACTTAAGTAGCCTGTCTTTGACATGCAGGATGCGAAACGGTGCGCTCCGATAAAGCAGCTGTATGACACCAATATTAATTAGAGCTGTCGAATGAAACCCGACCAAGAGTTATCCGCCAATGTCACACAGCTGAGGAGGCAAATTAGAAAACTATGACCCACTTCAACATTACAGTAGGGTGGCTTATTACAGCCAAATTACTACATTAGCTCAGACGTATTATACTCAAGGAGGAATGTGTATGCTGGATGATGTTAGACATGTCATTGGTGTAGCCCTGAAGACACAGTTCTAACATAATAAGGAAACAGTACTAATTATTCTAGAAGTCTGTAGTGTGTAGTCATTTCATTACAGTCCATATAAAGCAGTAATAAACATGTGCTCTGAGTTTATTACATCACAGAAAATGTGTTATTAACCACACAGCCAAACTCATTCATTCATCCTTTTGCTTTTCCTTCTGGGTGGCCAGGGGTGCTGGAGCCTGTCCTGCTCATTGGGCGGAAGGCAACACCCTGGTCAGGCCGCCAGACATATACATTCACAAACAACCAGGGGGAAACTTAATTAAGGAGACTTGTTAGAATGTTATGGTGTTAGGGGTGCGGTCATGCTAAGTACAGCTCCAGTGCGTCATCGAGGCATGATTTCAGGCCTAGAAAAAATTTTGACTGACATGGGCAATATTTATTGAGCTATACGTACAGAAGTAGTGTCTCTCAGTATGGTGTCGGGCCACCATGTTTGCTAATGCATCATGCCAGACGTCTCGACATGGAGTTGTAGAGGTTACTAATGGTGTCCTGTGATACTCCATCCCATGCAGCTTGAATATTCTCACACAGTTCCTGCAGATGGTGCGGTAGGGGTGGAGGTAGAGTGCTACCAGGCCTTCTGGACCTGCGACATTTGACAGCAAACCGTCCATCTTGGCGCTGACCATGGTGCCTCCACACACGGATACGTTGGTCGTCTCCACCAAGACAAAAGCGAGACTGATCACTGAAGATGACCATTCTGAGTCACCATTCTGAGTCACTCCATGGTGATGTTGACGTGGTGTTAAGAGTAGTCATTGTATCGGTCTGAGTGCATGTAGCCCTGTGTCGTGCAGCTGTCTGCCAATGGTGCTGCCACTAACAGGATGGAGGGCATCACTACTCGCTGTTGGATCACTCCGTGCATGTCGGACAGTCCGTCAGTTCACTCTCTCCGTGGTTCATGTAGGTCTCCCAGATCCTTCATGTCATTGGTACGTGCCTTCTTCTTTTCACTGCTGCCAGCAGTGTGCTATGGTAGTATCCACATGACCAGTATGGTGCTCAATAAGTCAATAAGGCTTCCCGGATCTCTATGATGTGACCCCTCTCTAACTCTTCCAACTACTTTCAAACTCTTCTCTGAGGTATACTTTGCTTGCAAGGATGATACCAACACAACAGCACCAGTCAGAATGGAAAGTACATGCACCAGGACGACCTTGTATAGTCAGTCATGTACAGAGATAAGGCTCGCCTTTGCTTACATCACATGCACGGCCGTGCGTGAAACTTGAATCATTTGCATGCCTCATGATGTCAAACCTACCCACCAAGTTCCATTCCTGTCATTTGATTATATATATAGCAAACAGCAGTCAACAGGACATGGCTAGCTGCACACATCTGCTGTACGTGTTGTACCTCAGTGTACATGTGTTACCATGTCACCTTTTCACTGATGTTCTAGCTAATAACTGCATGTCACTGCAGTGCACAATGTGTGAATGTTGTTGAGCAACAAATTACACTGCGCTGACATTTACATTACTCTCATGTTCTCACCTCGCTCGAAGGTTCAAGCTGCGAGGATAGCGCATCATTTTACTTCCATTATGATGTCTTATCTTAATTTCTCTCTCCAACCTCAATCCAATCCAGTCTATTCTTTCGCTTTTAAACAAAGTAGCTCCTGCTCTTCCTGTCAAACGCTTGCTTGGGTTTATGTTTACACCCTGACGCCTGCTGTAAATTGCATACTTCTCACTTCGCTACAGGACGCACTGTAACTCACCCGCTTTGTCTTGCATGTTAGGCACTAGTTAATTAGGAATTATTTATGAGGAACGCCACGCACCGGAAATATACGACCTCATCTTTACTGCCGGGCATATTTCAAGGCCCGTGTCTCGCCGACGGAGGGAAGAAGGAGACCTTTTAAAAGATTTTGTAGATTTTGCCATCACGGGATGGAACTGAGATGGGAATTTTACTACGGGCACGAATGTGAATTAGAACGCCCAGAAAAGCTCACACACTCTGAGTATATGTTTTATTCACAAGTGCTCTTCATCATCCTGAGTGTTAGCATTAATCTGAAGGGTTTTCAAGTCAACTGAAGCATTAACCCTTAATGCCAGTACAGCAAAAGCAGGCAAGACTCTTCTCTTTTTTAAGGTGACTATATTTCTGAAATGAAAACCAGGGACATTTACAGTTCTGCCAGAAAGATACAAAAGCAAAAGTGATGGAAAACGATATTTAACCTTCTACAAGGTGTACAAAAAAAGGAGAACAATTTTCAAACAACTAAGCAGTCTTTGGCGTAAGCCACGGTCTTGAAGCATTCGGACCCTCTCAGATGCTGCCGGATATGGACGGCAGGGGCAGAGCCTACTCCCTGGACAACAGGATCGGGGCCAAACTAATGGTGTGAGTGGGAGGAAGGAGGAGAATGTGAAAAGTCAGCACCTGAAAGCGGCAAAACATGAGCGTAAGTTGAATCCTTTTGAAGACAGGTGGCGCCTTGTGATAGGCCAGAGTAATGACTGAATGAGTGACGTAGCATTGGAGTCTTCCTGGCAGAACTTGTGCTAAAGCTTTCATTTCAGCAATCAATATACACGCTATCATCAAAAGAATAGCTGCACCCTGAACGAAGTGTTGGATTGCAATTGGGAAGGAAGATAAAGGTTACCAGGAACAATAAATCATGATAAACTCAATATTTATTGAGCTACACATACAGAAGTAGTGCCTCTCAGTGTGGCATTGGGCCACCATGTTTGCTAACGCAAAATGCCAGTCACCTGAGCATAGAGTTGTAGAGGTTTCTAATGGTGTCCTGTGATAATGCAGCTTGAATATTCTCACACAGTTCCTGCAGATTTTGCAGTGAAGGGGAAGTGATACCAGGCCTTCTGGATGTGCAATGCGTGGTAACAAACTGTTCATCTTGGCGCTGACCATTGGGGCCCTCACACATGGGTTTATTGGTCGTCTCCACCAAGACAAAAGCAGGACTCATCACTGAAGATGACCCCCTGCCATTCTGGGTCACTCCATGACAGTCTGGCACAACACCATTGCCTTTTGGTGACATTGATGTGGTGTTAAGAGCAGTCGTCACAAAGTTCTGCGTACATGCACTCGTGTTGTGCAGCCTTCTGGCAATAGTGCTGGCACTAACAGGATGACTCATGGAGGACATCAGTGCTCCCTGAATGTCCACAGTCATAGCTGTTAACCCGTCCTTGTTTACATCACATGCACGGCCAAAAATTGAATCATTCGCATGTCTCACAATGTCAAACCTACCCACCAAGTTTCATTCCTGTTGGTTGATTCCTTCTGGGTGCAACTTTTTGTGCAACTATTCGTTTGATGATGAGTGTACTATATTTGTATCTAGATAATACACTGCATGGACATTCACTATTTAAGACAGGGTTAAAGCTTCTTATGTCTGCACTTCAGCCTTCAGAGGTTTGCCGCTAACTTCATTAATATCGACTCGGGACCTCCTGAGACCTCTGAAGCCAGAGTCAGCTAATAGCCCGAACGAGTCCACCTGCCTCCGTTGAAGGGATTTGTGTCACTTGCACTCTGGACTCATTCGGCCGACCCTTCGCATCTGCGTCTCCTGCCTTTCCCTGTAGGAGCGCCGTCAGCAGGGACCTGCAGGGGAACAGTCCTCTATCTTCTGCTCTCAGCTGGTGACGGCACCTCTAACTGGAGCTTTGACAGGCGTTGCTATGGAAACGGGGCTTTCGGACCAGCCTGGTAGCCCCACCTCCCAGCATGTGGACAAACACTGCAGCCTGGAATTGATCCACTTGCACAAAACCAAACTCTGTAGACTCTGCACTTCAGGACTATACAGAGAACACTTCAGTATACATACAACAAGTTGCATATCCATTTTGCCATTTGTGCTTGCAAGACAGATTTGTTGTCTGCATTTAACCCATCCATGAAGTGAAACACCCACGCACACTGGGGGGCAGTGAGCACACCTGCCCGGAGAGGAGGGCAGCCCTATCCATAGTGCCCAGACAGCAGTTGGAGGGGATAGGTACCTTGCTCAGGGGCACTTCAGTCATGTACTGTCGGTTCAGGAGATTGAACTAGCAAGCTCCCGGTCACAAGGCTGGTTCCCTAACCCCTAGCCCATGACTGCTAATAACTACTTTGGCCTGCATATTAAAAATGGCTTGCCCATAACAGCAGCATTCGCAGGAGAATGCAAGGTGTTTTAAAAACACTGAAAACAACATTACAGCCCAGAACGGGGGAGTCCATTTCTGGCTGGATCTGCGAGGGTCTGAGCACTTCAAGACCTGGGCCCAGGACAGGACCTACACTAAGGACTGTTTATTTCTTAAGAATTGTTATCCTTCAAATTGTATGCCTTACTGAGCATTAAAATATTGTTTTTCGTCACTTTTGACTTTCGAGTCTTTCTGGCAGAGCTGAAGTGCTACACACAGTAAATACAAACAAAATCATTAAGAGGAACAGCTTGTTTGCTTTTAATCTCTCAACTTGGTAGCACTGTGTGGAGAGACCTGATGAGAATTCACAATAACTTCATGAGTTATGAAATTAGAAATTGGAAATTAGGCAAAAATCCCCAAAAAATCATTAAAAAAATAAAATAAAATAACACAGCAAGTATGTTGGATGTGACGGCATGTTACAAAAAGCATAATGACTGTGTCTATAAAGTATGAATAACATGAAAAATGATGAAAACCAGAGAGATTAATTTGTGAGCACTGAAGATGTTGACACAAAATCAAATAAAAAATTACTGACCAAGCAACAACATCCAGGAGACATACGAGATATGGACAGTCCTGTCACTCGACACATGCAGGAAATAAATCAGCTCAATAATAATGTAGTTTTAAGCAACTGGAGATGTTCAGAATCTGCTGAGTGGATGACATATTGACTCCATGTACAGTGAGGAGGATGGTTTGAGTGGCCAAAGCATCACCAAGGGTCACAGCTGTTATTACAGACATTAATAGGTATTGGTGGCGGCAGAATGTGTACAATCAGACGTCAAATTGCCAGACATTACTGGAACTTTCAGTGGGACCATGTACTATGGTCAAATTAGACCAAAACAGAATGTTTTGGCAACTAACAAACACCAGAGATGGCATAGAAACAAATATGGCCATGCAGAAAAGTACCTCATTCTCAAGTATGTGAAGCATGGTGGTGGATCTGTGACGGCTTGGGGCTGTTTTTCTATCAACTTGTTCAGATACATGGTATCATGGACTCCATCAAGTACGAGCAGGTATTAAATCAAAACATGACTGGGCCACAACAATTCAAAGCACACCTCAAAATCAACAACAATGGTTGATGACCAAACAGTCAAGTTTTTGCCATGGTCATCCCCTGACCTAAACCCCATAGAAAACCTCTGGGATGAGCTAAAAAGGATAATTCATAGGTCTGGACTTTGGAATGTAAAGGATTAAGGCAGAATCTGTATTTAGGAATGTTCTTAGAATGATCTCAGATCCATTGTCATACGTCCTCATTTCTTTGTAAAGGTAGGCTACACAAAGGTGCCAAGAATTATGGCACACATTAAAATTGAGAAGAAAATATATTTTAACATTTAGTTTTTATTTATCTTTAAATCGGTGTACTGCAAAAGATAAAAAAGATAAGAACCAAAGAAAGTTTTTTTTTTTCATGATAACGGATGTTGCGCATGTTGTGGATGGCACTGTATCTCTAGTATGATGGTAACTTATGAAGCTCATGAAGGAAGTCACTTGTCATGATCTGGCTTGGTGGATATATCGGGTGTCTGATAGGCTGTCTGCACACATATCCCTTATTGCTGTCATGGGTAAACGGGGTGATACATGCTTATTGTCTTCCCTGGAGTGGATGGGTTCATCAAGTGCAAGATGTCACATGGCTAGAAATGTCCAAGATTGGTTGGAAGAGCATGATTAAGACTTCCAGTTACTACACTTCCCCCCTAATTCCCCAGACTTGAACCCAGTCAAGCATCTGTGGGACCACCTTGATGGTTGTGTTCGCTGTATGGGTCCTCCCCCGTGGACCCTCCAGCAGCTGTGGGATGCATTACAGTCAACATGGTACCAGATACCTGTGACAACCTGCTAGGACTTTATTGAGTCACTCCCAGGCTGTCTAGCTGCTGTCCATGCTGCACACTACGGTTACTCTGGATATCGACTGTGCAATTTGAACATAGTATTTATTATTACAGTATGTGGATTGGGACTGTAAGCATATATGCAAAATTGGGCTACATTAAGGCAAGATCCAAAATCAAATCAAGTCCAAACATTCTCGTTCCTGTCTTTATCAGTTTTATGAAGCAGTTAGGTTACAGAAGACACAATCAATAAACAACAGGGCATGTTATACCACGGCAGAACAAATTGAAGGCCAGAAAATGTGTTTGTACAGCCCTTATCAATGTTAACACTTCACTACAAACCCTGCTACATGGCATTGATGCAACCATTACCAGTAATTGTCACTAACACATAGAGCACAACAAAAACGTGGCAAAAAAGACAGACTGGTTGACGTGATGAAGGCATATCGAATGTTTGCTGGTCACCCTCCAACTTGTCCCCCAAAATTGGCCTATCTGTTTCTGCTACAGCTGAAATCTGGCAACCTTATTAAGATATCATTCTCTGTTTTTTTTGTTATTTCATCCGCCCCCATGTAAACCGGAGGTCATTTTCTTCTTCCAAATGGAGATTAATGTGAAATAATGTCTCCGTAGTGTTAAAAAGGTGACTCTAATTAGACGAATTATACACTCATACCAACCATTAACACTGTTAACCACAAGATTAACCTCAGGCCCAGCGTTTTAATACGCGCCTGCTTATGAGGATTACTGTAACGAGACCGAGCTCGTTTTTTAATGCCTTGTGATATAGACACAGGGTCAGCTGATGGTCTGCACGAAGAATGGTAGAAAACTAGACGAGGGCTGCTTTCTTGGGCTCCGTGCTCCAAACAAAGCAGAGTGGCTAAGGTTATTTATAGACGGAGACGAATGTGCAAAAATTTGTGTTGTAATGACATCAGGCCATGCATCATTTCTCCCAGGCGAGCGTTAGCATTTGTGGCAAGGGCCATTAGCGGAGAGTAATGGCACTATGACATTGACATACCTGCGAGGATGGTGTGGAAACACATACAGGCTCATGCAAACACAGCGTTCTGTTAACACAGATCAAGGTTTGTGGACACTGATTGATGGAGCATTGGGCTTTATTTACTTTATTGTTTACTATAAGTAAATAAGACCTCGTCACTCAGTCTGCTGATGAAGGAGGGAGCCTGATCAGAAATCAGACCCCCACCACAGCCCCCCCTAACCTCCCATTTCAGCCTCTCTGAGTAGCCAAGTGGAAAATCGTCTGCTGTAGATTTATTCAGAAGTTTGTTGGTGTTGGTGTTGGTGTGTAGGTGCCGAGTGCTTGTTTGTGTGCACTGTTTGTGAGAGACAACAGCAAATGGTTGGAAATTGCAAATGAGCATGGGAATGATAAATAATACCCTGACATGCTGGACATCTTTTGCTGCCCCTGTAGCAATGCAGCTTGGTGTATCATTTACCATGAGCATACAAAATATTATTGGTTTTAGGGTCAATAAATAGTACTCAAACTTTGCTCATATTGCTTGAGGGATGCCATCTTTCTCAATAGCATGCCAGGCAAGCTCCGAGTAAATGACTGCAGTAGCTGGTCATTACCTTTCAAATGAAGGCATTGCATTGAAATTTATAGCTTGCATACATGTAGAGGCTTCAAATATGCAAGCGGTTGCTGACCGATATTTTTCTCTTCGTGTTTCAATGCAAATGGTGTCCCAAACACATCGAGGGCCAGCTGTTGTTGCGAGCCACATAATTGTGGTCGACATAGACTTTCCTTTTAAGCTGCCAAACCTTTCTTTGGAGCCATGCCATAGGAGAACAATGTTTGCTTCCCTAAAGAGCTTTTCCACAGATGTGTTTTTTAAAAGCCTCATTGGAAAGCACTGTAAAGGACTCTTTTCAGAACCAAAGGTGGCTTTTCTATGGCATCGCTCCAAAGGACCCTTTTGTCATGCCGTTATTTGTAAGATTAATGAAAAATGATACGTCTAATATCATTGTGGGGTACATGACAGGTTCAGCTGGCCCTTGACCAAAACCAAAATCTGTCTCATATTTGACAATGTCCTTCAGGTAAACTTTGTTTTTAGTACCCTTTGCACAATATGTTCATTTAGCTTGGCCACAAAGATTGACTAGAGTGAAATGCAAAATTTTGCCACCCCAGGCAAAATGTCTGTCACTGTGAATAGTGAAGTGAGTAGAAAATGAACCTCCAAAATACATACAATTGTAGATGAAAATGAAGATGAAGAAACATTCCTTTCAACAAAATAATTTTGAAAAACATGTGCATTGCTTTTATTCTGTGCAATTTACAAGTGAAAAAAGGAAAGGGCCTTCATGCAAATGTTTGGGCACCAAAGTTATGTTTGGAGAAATGAGGGTGCAGAATTTTATGAAGAGAGCTTCTCTCTAACAGTTAAGCATTGTGGGGGGGGGGGGGGGGGAGGGGTTAACAGCATTTGTGAAAAGCTGAAGATGAAAAGAAGATNCTAAACAGCTGTCCAACACTCCGAAAATTATTAATAGAGCTGGAGAAGATTATAACAACGTATCAAAACATTTGCATGTAGCTGTTTTCATCAGTTAATAATGTAGTTTAGAAATGGCAATTAATAGGAATGGTAGAGGTCAAGCTGACGAAGTCTGGAAGACCAAGAAAAGCTTCAGTGGGCAAAGGCAAATCAGACAAAGCTGAAGATGAAAAGAAGATGGCTTCTACAACAGGATAATGATCCTAAACACACTTCAAAATCCACAATGGACAATCTCAAGAGATGTAAACTGATGGTTTTCCCATGGCCCCCACACTCACCCTGACCTAAACATCATCGAAAATCTATGGCTAGACTTCAGCAGAGCAGTACGTGCAAGATGACCCAAGAATCTCACAGAACCAATAGTCTTTTGTGAGGAAGAATTGCTGAAAAGCCCCCAAACAAGAACTAAAAGACTCTTAACTGTCTACAAAAGGTGTTTATGCTTGTTGTGATGTTGTTGTGAATTGTGATGCTTGTAAGTGAAGGGGGTGTTACTCAGTAGAGGCCATGCATGAACACTTTCGTCGGGCCCCTTTCCTGTTTTGTTGTCCCAACTCTAAAAGATGGGATTGAAAAAAGTAATCTCTGTTTAAAATGAAAAGTAAATGAAAGTAAAAATGAAGTTAATCACCAAAATGTCAGGGTTGCCCTTTAGGTTTGATTACATATCAATCAAGTTATTATATATATATATCGGGCTTATTTGCTTTACTAGCTGATATATATATATATATATATCAGCTAGTAAAGCAAATAAGCCCAATTGTGTCACTTATAACTTGACCTTACCAGAAGTGTGAATACTCCAAGTTGGAGCCTCCAGCTAATGGAAGGCCTCAGGTTCCTTTGTACCACCCTAAAGAAGGTAATTTATTGCTGTCCACTAGCATCTCATGAAATATTTACCCCACCTAAAGTGACAATTATTATTAAATAATTATTAATTAATAAATAATAACAAGAATTCATATAATGTTTTCCCCCTTCCCAGTGCTCAGTGTTCCTATTACAGTATGCAGCTTGGTCTAACATTGATTGATGACTTAACCTTTGGTAACATTGCTGAAATAATTTAACCCTTTAAACTGAGAGAGATTCTTTTTCAGTGGAATGGGTCACCTTTGGGAAAGCAGAGCTGAACATTATGCATATGAATCCGACCAAACTGCCAGCTGATCTTCCATGGTTTGTGAGAAGTATGTGCTGCTTTTTGAATGTTCACATGCGGCATGAACAAACAGAAGTAAAAGATCATATATTACTTGTTTTACCTCCATAATGTAGCACCCAGATGAGATCAGATGAGTATTAATAAACTGAAATGAGTGATATTGACCGTGAGCGCTAATCCATGACCAAAATCCTGACCAAGTCTGTCATCTGTCCAAGTTTGAGGACACTGGAAGGTTGAGGATTCTGAACCTACACAAACAACAAAAGTCAAAAAGGCTTACACTGCCCTACATTCACCATAGCAGGCCCAGAGCGACAAACCACCAGCCATTTCCTATGGGAGTTTGTAGGCACAAATTAGTGACAAGCTGCAAGGAACACGATGACAGAGCAACGAGCAACATGACGACAGAGTGACAAGCAATAAAACAAGTTGAAGACTAGTGTGGAAGAAAGTAGGGGATATTGTTGGTGTCTCTAGTGAGTTAAGTCACTCGACAACTAACTAGGTTAGCCAGTATGCTAACCAGCCAATAAAGCTAACCATCAATGTAAGCAGTTAAGTTTCCATCCAAATTCCCTACAAGAGACAAATTTGTGGTGACATGAGCAACTTGTAACCTGCTAGTGTGAATGTAGGGTCAGCTGATCAGCTACTGTATATGTTTGCAGTGATTTTAATTGTTTGAAAATTATAATCCAGCTCATGTGGAGTTTGAAAACTCTGTCAATGCTAACAATGCAAGCTATGTTAGCATGACTGGCTATTCTGGCTTTCTGTCACATTGGTTGTTGTCATGTTAGTAAACAGCGGCGGCACATCTGCTTCTCTGCTGTAACTAATAGCAGTTAACATTAGCATTAGCATTTGCATGATGGTTTTAGCCAGCACTAGTTGGTATCTCTTCACCAGCTATGTCTCAAATACTCGCTGCCTTGATAACCCAGCTGCATGCATGTAAATGAAAGTCCTCAAATTATTAAATAATCTAATATGCCCATCCCAACTAGAAACCATGACAAGTGAGTTAGGGTTAGCTAACCTTAGCTGAGGCTCAGTGCTTAGCCATTCAGGAGAAAATTTGCCAACTTGGCATCCATCTTATAGTCCCTCTGGGTGTTGTTTCATATTTGTTTTGTATTTGTTTCATATCTGGCAACCTGGGGTGCCGAAATGCCACTGGGAAATGGGCAGTCAGGAGATCACAGCCCAAACCCAAACAGACTTTTGTTTTTGGGAACAGAAAGTTCAAAAGAAAACATAATGGCTGTAGCACGTTTGTCGGACAGGCCAGTATTTCAACGTTTCCTTAATCTCTGCTCACATATTATGGTAATTTTATGGTTTTGTACACTAAGCCATTATTGTGACTATTGTCCATTTAATTGCATAAATGTTGATCAAAACCAAATTGCAATTGGATTGCGTCCAAGAAAGAAAACCAGTAACCATCAATTAAAATATATTCTGAACAGAAAATCTACATAGTACCATGTGTTGGCCTCCACGACTCTGGATTTTTTTATAGCAGCACATTCATGCAGCTGCCACCGTGCTCCCAAAACAAGACGCTCAAAGGAATTCTATGCCAATTTAAAACAAAATCAGGTTAATGAGAGTTAATGAGTCTTTCTGTAATTTGGAAACACCATTATAATTAGGCTATTCATTTCAGAAGCACAATGAGTCACAAGAGTTGGTTGAAAACATATCAGCATTCAACATTTCCAGATATTCTTTATAGTCTACTCTGAGTCATTTAGTCATATTGCTTTTTTTCTTGGTGGTTTCATGTTGAAAGCTGTGAAAAATGAGGGAAGCACTACATGAAAAGGACAGCTATTTTATCAAGTGATATCTGCTGTATATCAGTTCTGCCAGGAAAATGACAACAAGCATTCTGAATACAAGAACATTGATTACAAAATTGTCCCACATCATAAATAATCTTTAACCAGCTGCCTTTGAAGAGAGAAACAGACAGGAGCTGCAAATAGTGAGCAATGGCCTAAATGAACACATAATACATAATAGAGGTTCTGATTCAATATGTGCAGTACTTTATCTGAACTACCATAAGCTGATATCTCCAGTACAGACTCTATTAGGTGACCACTCACCTAATAGAGCAAACATTAAGAACCAAGAAATGTATTGTGTTTAATTTAATGTGTAAGTTTAATTAATATTAAGTTTAATAGCTTTAATAGCATTGCTATAGTATCCCAGGTGATTGTTAATACACTCATCAAAAAGAACAGTTGCACCCAGAAGGAAGTGTCGTATTGCAATGCTATTGGGAAGGAAGATAGAGGTTACCAGGAACAATAAATGGTGATAAATTTAGACTGATATGGGCAATATTAATTGAGCTACACAATAAAGTGTAGTGTCTGTCAGTATTGGGTTGGGCCACCATATTTGCTAATGCAGCATGCCAGACATATCGGCCTGGAGTTGTAGAGGTTCCTAATGGTGTCCTGTGATAATCCATCCCGTGCAGTTTATAGAATATTCTCACACAGTTCCTGCAGATTTTGCGGTAGGGGTGGAGGTGGAGTGACACCAGACCACTGACACGTGACAACAAAGCATTCATCTTGCCACTGACCACAGTGCCTCCACACATGGATTTGTTGGTCATCTCCACCAAGAGAAAAGTGGGACTTGTTCATCTAGAGATCCAGAGTCACTCCCAGCCAGTCTGGCAAGACACCATTGCAGTCTTTGGCAATGTTGACGTAGTGTTAAGGACAGTCTATGTAACAGTCTATGTGTATGTAGTCCTACGCCATGAAGCCGTCTGCCAATGGTGCAGACACTATTATCAGAATGCCTCATGGAGATTGAATGTCGCAATTGTTGCTATTGAGTCAGTCAGGTACAGTGATGAGGCCCATCCTTGCTTACATCACATGCACATGTCCAACCTACTCACCAAATTTCATTCCTGTTGGTTGATTCCTTTTGGGTGGAACTATTTATGCAGTTATTCTTTTGACAATGAGAGTTTGCATGTAATGTCTAATTTTATATGTAATGTCTAGGAGGGTCAGTATGAGAAAAATCTAATCTGTAGATGTGCTCACTCCCAAGAGCAGAAGCATACTGTGCTGTATAAGCTCTTTCAAAGTTAGTTATGGTTCTAGATTGAAAACTGTGTCCCATGAAAAAGCAAAGAATAGTCAAAGGAAGAAGCGAAAGCTAACCGCAATAAATAAACTTTTTTTAAGACCTTGTTATACAAATTATTCATCATGAAGTAATCATTTAAATTTATACCTCTTTAATGTGTAATACTTTTACCACTGAAGCTTCATCAGATGACTGTTTTAATAAGAAGCTAAAAAAAAAACATTATAAAAAACATTATACAGGTTTTCAATTTGCATCAAATTAAACACTTCTCAGAACTGTTTGAAAACTCCTCCATATAAGATATCAATGTATCCAAATTTGTTTGGTAAAACACATTTATCTTTAAAGTAATTATGTACAATGCAATTATTGGAGATGTTCATATTACAGACCTTCACTTACATACTACTACTACAGGCCATAATGAATAAAGCTTAATGCACAGTCAATAGAGCATTTAGAAGTGTCAATGAAATTTGGCCTTTACTCAAGAATCAATAAAACCGCAATTAAGCCCCAATAACTGTTCCTAAAATAAAGTGTTACCAAAAATCTGAAACTGCCTTTTGTTTACTGTGTGAAAGCCATGGCGATATTAAATATCATTGTAGTAAATGGTTTATATGGTTTAGATAGCAAGTAGCAGAATTTGTCATTGGTGTAACCAGTCAGTTATCTAATTAAGTCCCTTTAAGTGCAATCTCAAGAACACTGGTTGGTATGAAAGAGACTATGAAGTGGCAGTTAAGGAGCATAATTGTCTTCCTCAGTGCCCTCAAGCCCCTTCTTACAGCAACTTCAGTACCTCAACTCACCTCTAGCATTAACCATTTGAAACATTCCTATTTCTACTGTGAACAATGAGGCCAAGTTGTGTCATCATACATGGAGAAGAAACCTTGCGCCACTCCAAACCACAATCCAACATGATTTCTGTTCAACCCTTAAACAGTCACCACTTGCTATAACAAAAGAAAAAAGTTCATTTAGATGAATCGTTTCCCACCCATAGCTCATTGAAACAAGCGGAGAGCCCTTCTCAAATAAATAGTCCCGTTTTAATCTTGCTGCTCAGTCTTCACTTGCAGCTTATGGGTTTATGAAAAAATGAATTCTGTAGAAAGTGCAGATTCTAATTTGAGAGAGATTCTCATTTGTGTTCATAAGAGAAATGGGGATATTTCAGTAATGTTTTCTTTTGCATCATTAATGAGGTAAGCGTGAAGTACAAATTTCAAACTCTTGGGTAAATTATTTTTGGGCAACATGATGGTAAGTGGGTGGTAGAAAACACAGAGCAGTGTGTAATTGTTAGTTTAAGAAGCACCAGATATTCTGATTTAATAAGATACAAAAATCAACATACAGTAGTCTTGACTTGAATTGAATTGAAACGAATTAAGTTGAACAAACTTTATTTGTTCCCGAGGGGCAAATTGTACTGCACATAGACAAGACACCCAAAAATATGACATAAAGACCACTACAAACAATTACAGACAGCAAAATACATAGTAAACACACATCATTCAACGTGAATGATTATTAATCAACCTAATGGCCTCAGACCGACATTTAGGGCAAAGTCATCGGAGACCCGGAGGCAACAACTCAAAGGCAGTGTGGAGGACAGATGAGGGGTCCATTGATCAAATGGCCTGCCTTTAAAGTCTCTTGTTTGTGTAATAAAGTCAATGACCTCAGAGGAAAACCACTTATTCTAGATCAAATACATATCAGGCCCTTCAAATGGCTTAGTAAGCGCCAGCATAGTCTTACAGTGGGTAATACCTGTAAACCAAACTACTTCTGGGCTGCAGAAGAAAAGAAGAGCTTCTGACTATGGTTTTACCATTTTACTGTCGTGCTTACCGTTCACTTTAGTCATCATGTCATTGCATTTATTTGGTACTTGGATTTTTTTTCCCTGTTTAAAGCAACATATCTCTTATAATAGGGAGAATGGGATCTTTGTAATTGCCTCTCCAGCCTCAGAACACCGGCTATAGCATTATAGCATTAACTTTGGCACCACGTCATGCGTCACATGTTAAAAAGTGCAATCTAAGAACATTACTTCAATTTGTTACGAGCAATTGAATAAGTTTTACTCAGCTCAGGAAAATATTTAGATTCAAAGAATTGTAAATTCAGAGTCCTTCTTTTTTTGGTTGAATACAACTAAATAATTTGCTTATAACAAATTGAAGTAATTGTTTTAGGCTGGATCAACCGAACAATTTTTACAGTACAGATGGCTATAGGAAGCTAGCTCGGTATTCCTAGCATGGACATCATGGCAATAGCTAGGAAGAGAGCAAAAAAGAGGATAGAAGAAAATGAATTCATCTCAAGCCAAAAGGTTTGATTGGTCTTTGTCAATCTCACGCCAAACAAGCCATAAAAGTCTGAACCTCCTGTAATAAAATCCTGTGAGATTACCATGTGAGTTGACATGAGTTTTCTCTCCTGCTGATATCTTCTCTGGTGCTTAATTCTGACTCCCTGGCAGAATCCGAATCCCCTATATAGACATTCCAGATTATGCACACATAGAAACAACTGAGATCGCATGGTGAGGTTAGACTTATTTGTGGGTCTTCCAGAACATATCATTCCACTGGCGATGCTTTCTGAGCACATTACAGTATAATATGTGTACAACTGAACCCTAAAGCAAAAAGTGCAATTCACATGTGCACCACAAATTATGCTGTGAGCCCCCTCTTGGACAGCTGTACACATTCATTTGTTGACAAGCTAAAGTGAAATAGAGTCTGTAACTGTAGGGGGACTCTAAAAGCAAAACAAACATACAAACAAATACATCTTTCTTCGTGCTGCTTTTAGTGTAGCTTAAATTGACACATAGCAAGAGTATGTCTGCACTTCCAACAATGTTACTCCAAACAGCTATTAGGTATTTTGCCCTTCATCACTTTAATAGTTTCAACTCATTAGTCATTTTAGTGTAATTTAGATTACAGCCATTTTGCCCAAAATAATTACACGGCACTTTCAAGATTGTACTCTTGTGTTCTTACTCAGTTAATATCTAGAACCCTTTTGCCATTTCAGTGTAATTTCAGTGTTACATTGTCAATGTTTGCCATGACATCCCGATCAAATCCGGTGGATCTGGATCAGGGCAGATCTGGGGCTATTTTAACCCAAAAGAGCCCATGGTGACGGTCAGAAAGGATCCTTATACAGCTTTATCCTTCACTTTAACTCAAGGTTAAATACTAAACATCCTGGATGCAGTCACATGACAGTTTGTGAATTTGTGAACGTGTGACCTCATTTACAAAACCTCATTTACAAGACCTTGTGTTTGGTTGGTGCATGAGACAAATCTATCTTATTTTAAAATGTGCTTGTGTTTTGTATCTACAAGGTCTGTTCCAGTCCACTTAACAATTGTAATGCTTTGATAACATGTTCCGGTTTACATAACCTATTCTGACCGAATGTCCAGACCAAAACGATGAAATACATGTTATGAAATGGTTGTTGAGACATATATGTTACCAGTATTTTGACCCTAAAATATTTACAGAGAATGCCATGTGACCTCTTAGTCATAACAAGGCTTAACTTGTATAGTCTTATAACTGATCCCTCATCATTTTCCTTTAAGGGGAAATGGGTCTGGGCTCCTATGGGTTAAGAAGCATCCCTGGAAGTTATTATTTAGTATTTAAATTTGATAAAATCATATTGCTGTGCAAATGAAAAAATATATTGTATCATGTAATTACATATTTATAATTGTGTAATTACATAGGTTTGCTTTGAAAAACCATTACAAAACATCTTTGTCTAGATCTTTGTCTAGACAAGTACTTACTGAAGGTTGTGTGCTCTGAAGCTTAGACGTTATCTGTCAATAAGCAAGTGAGTCTGGCCTAGAAGAAGCCAGTCAATGACTTAGATGAATCAATCAAGCAGAGAGACACGGAGGAGAGTCGGGGGAAAGAGGAGGTAACGGCCGTCTCTGGGGAGATGAGAGGAACACCACTGCGCTTCATTTCCACCAACTCTCCTCCCCTTTGTTGTTTAAGATGCAGTTTTCCTCTTCTTTCTCTCGCGATCAGATTTCCTCAGCCATCATAATGTAAGGAGGCTCTTGGGGCTCATTGATTTTTGGGAAATGGAGTGCGCCATCCTGTTCTCTGGTTTCGTAGACACTGGAAAGCATGGTTCGACAAACGGATAGAGCTGCGGAAACGTGGCTAGTGCTGAGATTTGCTCATCAACCACCTCGGTGCCGGGGCTTATAACATAAGCTTTTGTAAACCGATTCACCTGAATCTAAACAAGGCCATTTAAGCTGGGAATATTCCATTATTAAGCTAAACGGGAGCACCCAGCAGATGTGAAATGACTTTTGTAGAAAAGTAAAATGAAGTTATTCTCTGTATTTCTGCTAGATTGGTTATAAATGCAATAAGCTTTGTATTTGTATATATAGGAACATTTTGCTCATGCTGGTCCTATAAACTGATATAAGCCATATAAAATATCAATGCAAAATAACTATTTGGACACAAATGAAAGGAGTGAAACAAAAAGAGACAACATAGTGACCAATCCAGTTGATGTTTCTTGCAATCAGCATACTTTGTTGGGGCCACAATGGCTTGGTTTCTTTAACATATATCATATATCATTTCCACATCCATGTACTGTGTTTAAAACAGTTTGATATTTTATGTAGCCTTACATAGCATCCTAGGGTTGGCACCACATCCCCAGAAATGGTGGGGCAATACATATCGTTTTAAAAAGATGAATGCATAAGTAAGTAAGTAAGTAAGTAAGTAAGTAAATAAGTAAATAAATGAATAAATAAATAAATAAATAAATAAGTAAATACTTACAAAATACAGACAACCTTTCATGCCATGCTAATAATGTGTCTCTATAAGCCTATACATGCACAATGTCAGGGTCGGTTTTGACCCTGCACATCACTGGGTTCAGCCTCAGATTTTGCTAGCTAAGTTCTCTGTTTTCTTAACCAGTTCATTTCCTGAGACCTGCAGTAGGCTTTGGGTTGCTCTGATCTTTTTCATTTGGCTCTGTTGGTCTTACAATGCAAGGCTAAGGTGCACTAAGTTACACATGTGGGTTGTTAATTATTGGTCGTTATTGGTGCACAATCCATGACAAGATGATACAGGAAACATAATACTCTAAGCTAATGCCAGTTTATGGAACATGCAATCAGTGGAAGCAGCCACCACCAGCGCTAACTGAATGATCGAGACAGGAGGCAGGTTATCAATAGCCACACACTTCAACCTGTTGGTTGGCGCAAACACAGCATCACTAATGCACAGCCCAGCATCACATTTACACATCTTTAAGCAAACAGCTGCAACTATTTACAAGACTTAGAGTATCTTTCTTACTTTGAGTCTGGGTCTTCCCATGAGCCTTTGCATGTCCACGGTTGCATGAGCCAACAGTGTATCTTTATAAGTCTGTTCACTCTGAGGCCATCTTTGCAAGACCACCTAGGCAGTTATCCCCAGCCATACAGAACCAGACTCCTCACTTCCTCTGGGGACAGATCAAAATACTCAAAACTGAAGTCATTAATAAAATGTGACAGAAATCACATAAACCGTTTTTAGTGTTTGGCTCTGTAACACAGATCTCCACATCAAGGGTGGGGCTTTCCCTGCCCTTCTCCACTCCAAGCATAACCAGCAAGCTGACTGGCTCTCTTTCTAGTAAGGTGGGACTTTCTCCATACACAGACACCATGTTCAGTATTATGACCTTTCCCTTTCTTTCTTCAGCTGGTGACCGGTCCACTTATTTATGACATCTCTGACACTACACACCCCCATGCTGAAGGATCACACCGCCCCGGTGACCTCAGAGAGTTTAGGCAGAGTCTGAGGAGTGTCCCGGCACTGTCAAAAGTACCAACTGGGTAAATTAAATGATTTCTTTGCCCTAAATAATTACTTAAAATGCAATTCTGAACTGTGTTAAACTAGTTCACTTGCTTGTTGCCACATGATGTAATTATTTTAGGTTGAATCATGAAACACATTTACAGTGTGGGGCACTGTCTCCCACACATCGCCCCTTCCACCACAGCCACACTGCAGCAAGGATTTCTGAATGTTCACGGTCCTAGTAAATGAACATGCTGTGGAAATCATGCCTTGCCTGTCCTCTCCTCGGTCTGCATCTGCTTAACGTGTAGCTACAGGGCAGAGAGTGCTCTAGCGCTGCATACTCCTAACCAGCGCAGCACAGGGATAGTTTTAAATGAGTTTATAGATTAACTTTTTGTCATATATGTCACTATATAGCAGACTACACATGGAAACCATGGTAAGAATTTGTTTTTTCTGTATCTAATGCTAATTTCATCTAGCTATGGGGCTTTCTATAGGATTTGCAGTGTCATGTTAACATGTAAGCTAACAGCAGATGTATAAGCTCTACTTCACTCTTTGACACTCAGTTTATTGTACACTCATCATTAAAAGAGTAGCTGCACAAACAGTTGCACCCAGAGGAATGAAACTTGGTGGGCATGTATGACATCATGAGACATGCAAATGATTTAAGTTTCATGCTCGCACTCTTGCCCACATGTGACGTAAGCAAGAACAGGCTTTATCACTGTACCTGACTAACCCAACAGCCCAGATTGTGGATATTCAGCACGCAGTGTGGCATCCAGCTGCACATCACAGGACTACATGCAAGCAGACTGTTACGATGGCTGCCCTTAACACAATGTCAACATCACCAAAGACTGCAACGGTGTCATTCCAGACTGTCATGGAGTCACTCAGAATGGCAGCAGGTCATCTTCAGTGATGAGTCCCGCTTTTGTCTTTGTGGAGATGACCAACGAATCCATGTATGTGGGCAGTGTGGGCAGTGCCAGGATGAACGGTTTGTTGTCATCGGTCACATGTCCGGCAGGTCTGGTTTCATTCCTCCTCCACCCCTACCGCAAAATCTGCAGGAACTGTGTGAGAATATTCAAGCTGCATGGGATGGATTATCACAGGACACCATTAGGAACCTCTACAACTCCATGCCGAGATGTCTGGCATGCTGCGTTAGCAAACATGGCGGTCTGTTGCCATACTGAGAGACACTACTTCTGTATGTGTAGCTCAGTAATTACTGCCCATATCAGTTCCTGGTAACCTTTATCTTCCTTCCCAATAGCACGGCAGTTGCATGCTTCCTTCTTGGTGCAACTGCTGTAAATAGAAGATAAGAAACAATGATATTAAAGTATATCAGCAATATTACAGTAATGTGTAGTCTTGTAAAAGTACAGTTGTGTAAGGCATTTCATATACAGTACAATGTGTCCTTTCTAAACAGTCACTACTAAAAGTGAATATCCATTAGAGCAACTATCTACACATGCACATTCTACTTGTTGGGAGCTCAACCCATGTAAATCTGTGGCAAATGCCATTTGCATCCTGTTCTTCATTCGCTAAAGCAGGAAGAAGGCAGCTGAAGGGCATGGTGGTCTTTCCTTTCCGTAATGCTCCTGCCTATTTGGGCCGTGAGGGAGTAAGATGAATGGTTTAATATCTCTTGGCATAACGAGTAAGAGCAATTTAGAGATTAATAAATTTGCTCAGAGCATGGACGTAGAGGGAGAGAAGGGATGTCTCAGCACTGGGTCACACTGTCGGCCTGAGTAATTATCACCAGTGAAGGCTGCCAGACTCGAGAAGCTCACCGAAGCAGAGAAATGTGTCACAGAGAGAGAGAGAGAGAGAACATTCAAACCTGATCTTGTTTGACAAAATTCTGCTAATCAGAACTTCAAGCCTTTCCGACATGCACCAACATGATCTGAAGCACTCACCCCATTCCAGCAAGACTTGCTAGCTTGAGGAAAGATAGAGATGCAGTAGATAGAAGAGAATGTAAATGGATAGATGAAAAGAGTAGTGTTGGGTTCATCTCCAAATCGTCTTCACCACATTCAGACTATGCTTACATTTAACACAGCCTAATTGAGCTTCACGGTTCTGGGGGAATTCCACTGATTGTTTGAACATTTGTTGTTTTTGGTGGTTTGAGATGAAATGATCAGTTCTCGAAACCTTACCAAGTCAGAATCGTTCACAGTGTTGGTAATGAGAACCAGATAAGTGAAGACCTTAATGCTATTAATAGTCAACCCACCAAGAAGTTACTACTCGAAATATGTTTCCTGATATCTGTGACATTGTTCACATAGGTTTTCGAGACAATGATTTGGTCTCCATTGTGTTGAGCTACATGTAGGTAAACCCAAAAGCATTAGAGGTGGTTTTGATTCAAGCGGTGCTCAGAGGCCACCATACAGTCCTTATTTTTGCTCTATCCCAATGTGTGGCAAAGGTATTTGTATGTATTTATATAGACATTCTATGATATTTACATTGATATCTATATCAAATGACAACAAATTAGTGCAATACAACACTTTATTAGACCAGAGCCTAGAGCCTAAATCTGCTGGAGTCATACCACTGGACATGAGCCCTTTCATTAAACCTAGAAAAGACTAAATCAATAACTTTCCTCTTGGCTGCTTCGGATAGTGGAATTAGGATAGAAGTAGGACACAGTTGTGAGGAAGGTTAAACACAGGCACTGGGATTATAGAGGAAAGATCCATGAGATAAGCCAATAAACTTAAAATCTGGGGGACTGTTGATTATAAACAGACATATGCAGAACGCTGGGCTCGAAAAACAAATTGGGTAAGCAGTTCCATATGGAATGTAGGGCTGGATTGCAGCTTCAAAAACAGCGTATGGTAGTCATGAAGATCAATACCAGTCTGGCTGAAATTTGACAGGGTCAATGAAACTTTGGTTTGATTGAAGATTGTTCCAGCCAAAACGCAGCTCTAAAATGTGAGTAGTTCTACAATGATTTCAATGGTGCACTTGAGTTGAAATACACTACAGTGATACTATTAAATAAAAATGAATTAAAAATAAGACATTTGATAATCCTGTAGGCCTAGAAAGCCCAGAAAGCAATCAATCAGTTAAGGGAGAGAAAGGATTGGTGGCATGCTACACAATTCTTACTAATGCAGCACGAGTATACTTGTTGTTTCCAAATGTATGAATGGATCTGAGAAGCTGGATTGATGAGCCAGATGCTTGCCGAGGTAAAATGTAACAAGAGTTGAATGCGGTGTCGTGAGTGAGTAAATTCAGAGCCAGCAGACAAAGAGAAGGACAAAACCCAAGTGACCAAAACAGACATGGGCGAGACAGGGGGTAAATCCAGGTACAGGTTAGGGTCAAAAAGAGGACAATCAGAAACCAGGCGATCAAACAGGAGGGAGAGGTAAAAGACGAAAACCAAAGGGCAGAAGAGGGTCATACATTAGAATGCAGGAAATCAGATAACAGTAAGCAATGCTAGGGTTGGCAATACCTTGCAAAGTGTATTTACAAAGGCAGGTGTGTGTGTGTATATATATATATATATATATAT
>CM067478.1:34074085-34174593 GCA_034552555.1 Semaprochilodus insignis | reverse complement strand
TGGGGGGGTGTGGGAGGGGGCAGGGGCTGGGGGAAGAGAGAGAGGACGAGAGAGAGAAGGACGCTGGCTAATAGGTGTCTGGGTAAGCAGCAGCGAAGTCATCTGTTATCCAGCTCCAGCTTGGCTCAGCTCGCTGTTTAAATTGCTCTGAGACTTAAAAAGCTCCTCGCCTCTCACTTTCACCCGGGACACGACATGCGACGGCATGCGGACTCCTGCGCCCCACCTTTACCTCTGCCTTTACAGCGCCTCCCTCCATCAGCTCGGACAATTAACCACAGCTCCCACGTGGCCTGTACAGCATCACCTTAAACTCCAGCCTTATTATTCAGCATCTACTCACAATGCTTAGAAGTGTAGAGTCAATACCACTTTACTATACTGTAGTATGTACAGACACTGTAATATCTATATTCTAGTATTCTTCATGGATAAGCATAAATCATATAACTTCATATCTGTATCAATATAAATGATTTGTAGATGTAGAAGCTGAAGAGAACACAGATAAAAGCAGGTGTAAGGGCCTTATCTCAATGAACTGCTTAATCTAAAATCACTGGATTAAAAATGAGTCACCTCTGACTGAAACCTACCTAATAGCATGTAATACCTCCATGAGCAACAATAACAGCTCTGGATGTAGGCCATATCAATGTTCAGACACACTTGCATCAAAGAATTGTGCAGTTGGGCCAGATTTGGTGGATACCTTCCCTTGCACAATTCCGAGGAGAACTTCCTGTAGACTGGGATTTGTGCCACTGCTGGTAGACCCGTATGACCGTACGCTTCCATACACCTGCAGATTCAGCTACTTTCATCACACTATGTTCTTTGGCACACCCAAATGCAGTCAGTCCTTTTAGCCAATCATTAACATCTGCTTTGGAGCCATTTTCCACACATGGAACGAGACATTTCCTGCACTGTAGCACCTCTTCTCAATCTATGAATCCCATCTCTCACACCCCACAGGTATTTATAGCCCCATCTTCCTTGTGAAGTTACTACCACCTTAAACACACAAGGGACTAATATTTGTGCTTATATTATTTAGTCAGGCAGGTTTGGTGGGTACCATGTAAAGTAAACCCAAATTATGATATAGATTATATGGGTATAAATATATACTAGCAACCAAGCTGTTCCCTTGTACAAGGGCATTCATTACATCGGAAATTTCATATTTGTTTCTTTCAAGAAAATAACATGAGAAAGAGAATAACATACCTGTACTTCTCTATAGGAGGTCCAGGACCCCTCCAGACCCCTCTTCAATTTCAGCCCTGGTCGTAAGTAAACTTTAAGAAGAGCTTGGTCTAAGTCCCAGCACCCCTAGAGGCTGAATCACAAATTACATTCAGGGGGAGGTTTTATGGAGAGGTAATTGGGAAATCTGTTCATCAACCCATAATGCATTGTCATTTTGGTTAACATTGTTTTGTTTTTTTTTGCAGTACACCGCTAAATTAAGGTGTGGCGTGGTGGAGCTGCTGCCATTCCCTCCAGCAGCGCGCACGTGCTCCCTACTGATCACGCATGCGGATCAGAAGACAGAGCACCATGCCCTTATAAACTGGCCCTCTCTCAAGTGTGAGGAAGGATGACATGTGGTTTGCATGCTACACACTGGAGCGAGCCAGACAGACTGAAGGGTGAAGAAGGAGGACTGAATAAGCCTTATCGAGGTTCTCCTGGTCAGTGTGCTCAGGCCCTCCCCCGGCCAAGCGACATAAGGGTTAACGATTAGGTGTAGTTAGGCTAGGCAATAGGCTTGCTTTATTTAAAGAAGAGCACGCCAACTGGACTACATCCACTTCTGAACTGTTGTTGCCCATAAGCAATCTTTTTAGCCATCTATTAGAACTGAAAACACTGATTAGCCAACAAGGTGGGCTGTAAAATGATTTACAGATGGAACAGGATGAAAACCACAATCAGGTTAATCTGGCAGGTACTGAAGTATTGAAAAAGCTGGGCTGGACCTCAGGAATCTCTATCCATGATAGTGTTATACTGGGCATTAGTTGGATATTCCATGTTCTCTTCTTCATTGCTCATGAAATTCCTCCTGAACAAACTACAAGCAAATGTATTCAAAAACTGTCTGGTGGAAATGCACATCACCAACATGGCTTAAACGGTGCCCAATGGATGCGACTTTCTAAGTTTTATTTCCCAACCTTCTATGTGCTCACACATAGTTGATCAGTTGAGTTGAGTTGGGTTGAGTTGAATTGAATTTGTAGTAGGCTTAAAGGAAGCCACTCTCTTCACTGCTAGTGAGTTCATGGGATTTTGCCTTATTTTAGTTATGATCTTAAACAGCCAGCAAGTTTTGATGAACAAAAATATATTAGTTGGCTTATGTTCTAGCAACCAACAGCATTCATGTTCTCCATACTTATGGCTGATGACTCAAAGCCTAAAGTATCTTAGGTTTCCCAGATGTGCTCAAGCTTTAACTTTCCTCAGCTTTAATGAGGGCAAAATGACTTGGCGAGCCAGATTGGGTTACATTACAAGATATGGTTTAGGCGGTAATATCTAATGTTGAACACAATGAGTGGAAAGGTGGGAAAGTAGAAGATGGTCCCCCAATTCAACTTTTATTTTCATACATTTAGTGGAAAAAAGCCACTCACTTCACTGCTAGTGATTTCATGGGATTTTGCCTTACTTTAGTTAAGTGCATGTTGGGGAATGTTAAAACGCCCCCCCACCTCCTTTATTACTAAAGCATTAGTGATCTGCCTTTCTGAAACTTTTATCTTCAGTGAGATGTAACAATGATATTTGGTTCTATTTGCCTTTTATGATAAATTGAGGAAAAAGAGTTTAAAATTCATTAGTTAAAACCAGTTAAAACCAAACATACTCCACTATCTATAATGCAAAAGGATGCTAAACATTTTTAGTGGGAGGAATTGCAGATATCAAAGCCCATTTCATATAGTATTCTGTCTTCTTTGCCTTATTTATTTATTCATTCATTTTTGCACAGCTTTTATATGCTTGCAGTGGGTCGTGTATTATCACAAATAACATGCTCAGATCACGCCTATGACTAAACCACAGCCGTGGTCTTATTTGTGATGTCACAGTCCTTCTTGTGTTCTATTGCTTAATTGAATTTAATGAATAGCTATTAATATATAGCTAGTAATATATAGTCTTGTACACCCTTCATAGTTTGCCTTATGTTTGTCATTTCTAGGCATTGAAATACATAGGAAAAAGTCTTGAACGTGCCAATATAAAATATGAAGCAAATGTGTAATTCATCATGGAAGGAGCTATATAACTGATCATGTTATTACACAATACAAGCCATATAGCAGTAGTAACTCTAGACTTCTATGTATTGTAAAGGTTTTAGCAGCTGCATTTGTAATTTAAATGAGAAGTGGATGTCCCTGATGGAGGTGCTGCAATACTTTAGGTCACCTAGGCCAGGAAAGGCTGTGTGGCTCAACATAAGTCTGCAGGTCAAGAGTTCGTTAAAGCCAGGCTAATGGTACAACTATAAGTGTGTGAGGTCTACTGTGATACATGCAGTGTTATGACCTTCTCACCCAGTTCTTAAAGTGGCCATCACATGGAAAACTAAATTTTTAGACATAACAGTTTGATATATCTTAATGTTCTTATTCATATTAATAGATCATAACCTTGGGCTTCTAGCACCAGTTGACGTTCAGGGATTTTACTGCTATAAACTACTTACAGTAGCCACTGGTTTACTGGTTTTCACTGGTAACTGGTAGTGAGTTCCATTTACACCTTCAACTCTGTTTCTCACTGTCACTCTCACAGTTATCGGTTATACAACTCAGTGCTGCAAATAATTGTAAATCGTATTATTTTTATGTTGCTGTTATGCCTGTCTTGCTATCTGGTGTAATATAAAATCAAGTCATTTTCAAGCTGAATTAAGGTTTTTTTTTTAAGTATATTTAGTTATAAACATTGAAAAACTCCAACGTTCAGGAACTCCAAACAGCTTCAAAGTCCATGAATGCCCAAAAATGGTCACCAAGCAGTGAAACATAGCAAGCGGACCAGTGGTCTAATCCCATGCAATGAGAACACATCCCACCCCAGAATGGAACCACCAGCGGCCTGCACAGTGCCTTCTTGACAACAGGGGTACATGGCTTTTATGGGGTCTGCACTACACACAAACCCCACCATCAGCCCAAAACAATTGGTACCATGAGTCATCAGACCATGCCCCATGTTTCCAGTCCTCTAGGGTCCTGTTAGCAACCTCATGAGCCCAGGTGAGGTGCTATATCTGGTGTTGTGATGTTAACAGAGTGGTACTCTGGTGGGTCTTCTGCTCCCAAATTCCATGGAAGCTAAAGAACGCTGCACTGACCTGTGGGATATGTGTGTGGGACCCGTGGGTGGCCAGAGCTCTCTCTGTGGGTGGTATGGCATATTCCAGGTACACACAATCGAGGAATGTCAAATGCCTGCACAGCTTTGGAAATGGAATGTCCCATTTATCTGGCACTCACTATCATGCAAACTCCAAACTCCGGTAATTCATGTTGCCTTGCCATTAGCATGCACACCTCACACCTCACAACTTCTACAGGTGTGGGCATTACCAAGCCGTCCCCTGAGGTAACCACTTAACCAATTTACATACTGCTATCCCATGACTTTTGGTATGTCAGTGTATGTATATATGTGTATACAATAACTACATAGTCAGTTTCTTTATTATTACCTTTACTTGTTCTCATGTAACAGTACTTTTATTGAAGTCTCAAGTTATCCCTTGGGTCAGTTTGACCCGATTCAATGTTTAAAAATGTTTTAAAATCTCTAAATAAAGGACTGACATCTTTCATTCATATTTAATGACTTTTCGTAATTTAATAGGAACATCTGGGTAAACATGAAATTAAAATGATGATGTGTTTTCAGTGCCTTGTTCACATTTTGTATGCATGGGTGTTCATTGGGGTCAATTTGACCCCAGGCTGTTTTAGCTGTGGAAAACATGTCAGCATTTTACACACACATTTGTTTTGGCTGTTTGTGATGATACTGAGGTCATTTTAACATGCAGTTTTATTACTTAAAAAAAATCCCTCTTCTATAGGACCCTAACCTAATATAACCATACCTGTAGTAGTGCAAGAACCACTAACAGTTCATATGACATGGGGCAGGGGAAAACAATTCCCACAAGAACTTATATATATTCTGGAGGTTTTATTTGTTGCGCGTTCTACCACTGGCAAAAGAGAATATAATGTATAATCTAAGAGAAATAAAATACACTCATCATCAAAACCAGAACCCAGAAGGAAGCAACCAACAGGAATGCAACTTGGTGGATAGGTTTGACATTGTGAGACATGTGACTGATTCAAGTTTCATGCTCGGCTGCACATGGGACATAAGCAAGGACGGGCCTTATTCCTGTACCTGACTGACCCAACAGCCACAATTGTGGACATTCATTGAGCAGCGATGCCCTCCATGAGTCATCCTGTTAGTGCCAGCACCATTGGCAGATGGCTGCTCAGTGCAGGACTACATGCACGCAGACTGTTATGATGACTGCCCTTAACACCACGTCAACGTTGCCATAGACTGCAATGGTGTCTTGCCAGATTGTCATAGAGTGACTCAGAATGGCAGTGGGTCATCTTCAGTGACGTGTCCCGCTTTTGTCTTGGCGAAAACGACCAGTGAATGGGTATGGAGGCACCGTGGACAGTGCCAAACTCCATGCTGAGAGGTCTGGCATGTTGCTTTAGCACACATGGCGACCCAACTCCATACTGAGATACATTACTTCTGTATGTGTAGCTCAATAAATATTGCCCATATTTATCATCATTTATTGTTCCTGGTAACCGTTATCTTCCTTCCCAACAGCACTGCAATCCCACCCTTTCTTCTGGGTGCTATTCTGAGTGCTATTCTGGGCTATTCTGGGCTATTCTTTTGATGATTAGTGTAGAAAAATGTAGAATATCAACATGAGATTGTTGATGTAAATCAGTTGGAAACATGCAGCACCTTAGCTCATGAAGAAACCACATAGTAAAGGATAGCAGCATGACTGTAAGCATCATGTAGCATACTATTACGTAGCAAGTGCAGCCATACTACACAAATGCATTGCAGTTAGAGCACTGGTAAATATCAAGCTGAAGCTCATTTTACACTCTAGTCATGTGGAATTAAAGAGATAAAAGTGACCAATTTAGTCAGTTTATCACAAGTGGAATTAAACTTGCTGTTTTTAAACTCCAGTACATTAGGACTAGTTTAGTAATGTTAGCTAGGGTAACAGACTATTAGCATTTGCCTTGCCTTCCATGTTAAATGGGGCTGCACAGTGGTGCAGTGGTTAGTGTTGTCGCTTTGAACGGCTGGGTTTGATTCCCAGCTGGGGCCTCTGGGGTCCTTTCTGTGTGTAGTTTGCATGTTCTCTTCGTGTCTGTGCAGGTTTCCTCCAGATGCTCCATATTCCACTTACAGACCAAAGACATGCAGCTATACTGCACAACTAGGGGTGTGCGTGAATGTGTATCACTGTGTGTCTGCCCTGTGACAGACTGATGGCCTGCCTATGGTGTTTCTTGCCTTTTGCCCAATGACCATTGTGATATGGCCATTGGGCAAACACGAAGACGCAGGGTCATGGCAGCTCAGAAGATCAAGTCAAGTGAAGTCAAGTTTATTTATATAGAGCTTTTTACAACAGATGTTGTCACAAAGCAGCTTTACAGAGAATCCGGGTCCAAGCCCCCAGTGAGCGAGTCAGAGGCGACAGTGGCACGGAAGAACTCCCTCAGAGCAAGAGGAAGAAACCTCGAGAAGAACCAAGACTCAAATGGGGAACCCATCCTCTCATTTTTGGACATCACTGTGGGCAGCTGAAATCTTCCTTTGCGCTAGCACCAAATCGGAACCCTCAGACAATAGTATAGAGCTTATTAAATTTAACCCAGCTCAATCTGGTTTATTTGGTAAATCAATTGGACGGCTGAATCCCAGTCGCATTACCTTTTCTCTTCCAATAACTAACTCGCCGTATAGCGCACTCTCAGCCAAGTCCTGCTGACCCTGGAAAAGTGCGGTATGTGGAATATTGGAGAGGCCTCCGATGGCTTTAAAATAATTCTCTCTCCTTCTCTCGCTCGCTCTGTTCTTTACTTCTCCCACTATGCTTTCCATTACAAGAGCTCTGAGCCTCTCCTTGCCTCGGCTCTTATGAAAGTTTCACCAGAGCTAATGATAGGAATTTTGCATGTGAAAAAAGAAAGAGTGCTTGCACGCCAGGCGTACGCAGCGAAAGTGTGTGCGTGCTTTATGAAGCCGAGCAACACACATAAACACTCTGGGTAAATTAATAAAATTATCATCACACACACACACACACACACACACACACAAACACACGCACACACACAAGCTAATAAGACAGGAGCAGGCCCTAGATCAAATGCTCAGTGACACCAGAGGCTCGCTTAAACTGGCTAATTACAGTAGCCAGGCTGGCAGCTCCAGCCAAGCGCCTCAGTCCTCCTGAAGCCTGGGTGAGGCTTTTGACTGCACTCCAGGGGTAAGGGGGTTGAGAGGGGGAGAGGGGGGTCCACATCTTTGCAATTGCCTGACGTGGGGGGCCTGGGCCAGCATCTAAGGAAATTAAACGTGTCAGCTCTACTGCTGCTGGAGACAGCTCAGGGGTTTCGTGCTGTAGAAGTGTCCGGTGTGATATGTAGAGTTTATATATAAATGTTCAGCACATTAACATTTTGTGGATACATAGGATTTCCCAATGTCTTTGGTAACACCCTGCTGCATAACAGTGACATAACCATGTTATGAGCATCTCATAGCAGATGTTGTGGTGACAGGCTTTGATCAGTACTGGTTTGATGCTGTTTTACCATTAGCAGTCGTTGGCAGATTGGAATAATATTTATTTCACGACATATTTGACATTATAACAGTTAATGAGAGCACACTTAGCAAAAAGCTGCATGTGACATAAGCTCAAACATTGTTGTGTCTGTCGTGACACTTAGCGTAGGGACATTGTTACATTATGCAGAATCTACTACAACATATTCGTGGCATGGTTGTGCCAATGTAAAAGATTTTCGATTGGCTGAATGTCTTGATTTATATTTCATGGCCCCTCTTATGGCCTACTAGGGTTCAAGAAAAGTGTTACCATTTTTTAGAAATACAGTAAAATTACCATATATTCTTTGTTGGTTTGCAATAGTACATAATATACAGTGAAGAGAAACAACTCAGTAATTATTATTATTATTATTATTATTATTATTATTATTAATTATGTGTGCAGCTCTCACAGTGTAGTAATAGACAAACTGAATTAGGTTTATTATACAGGCTGATGGTCAAGCTCAACAACAGGATCAGGGTGAACGTAACAGAAGGGCAAAGACAGAGCCAGAAACCAGGAGAACAGGTGGAAGCTAAAACTAAAGAAGCGGTCAAACCAACAAACAAATACAAAGGGGAAAACTAGAAGAGAAAACCAAACACCCAAACAGAGTCAAAACCAGAATAGCTAACAAGAGAGAACAGAGAGAACCCTCAGTAGTGCTAGTAGAGTGGCAATACTTTACAGTGTGTGTGTGTGTGTGTGTGTGGCAAAGCGGTATAAGAGCAAACAGGTGTGTGTGGTTACAACTCCGGGGATGACGGAAAACAGATTGGATGATGCCGTTGATGACGCTGGCGTTACAGGGTGGAGGGTTACGGGAGATGAAGTTTTGGAGATCGGAGGTGGAAGGAGAACCCAGAAGCGTGACACATAGCATATACAACCTACACTGTATTCTCTCATCTCACTCTGTATATATGCATATTATATTTATACTTGTAACATCTGTGCTTTTCAACCACTCTCTATAACTGTACGTATTGCAACCTCTGCATTGCTTGCCACTTTATATGTAAATAAAACTGTATTTTGCACTTCTGGTTACATGATAACTGCATTGCATTGGCTCTGTATCTGTACTCTGCACAATAAAGTTGAATCTAATCTAATCTAATCTAATCTAATCTAATCTAATCTTATCTAATATAAAGTTAGAAAAATGACACAAGCAAACTACTACTGACAAAGAACACATATTTCATTCATTTGTTGACATGTCAACCCTGATTTGTCCTCAATCTGCACTAACCTCAGGTTTATAAATCGCCTTTTGGGCAACAGATTTTAAATGTGTGCTTTCGACGATAGTTTGCAATGAAAACTGACCAAACTGACCTCATTCGACTTGCTGTTAAAAGGAATCCTGACTACATGTCCAATAGTGTTAAAACATGACTCTCTCACCAGACAAAAATGGCCTAATAGCGTGTAATACCTCCACAAGCACGAATTAAAGCTGTGATTGGATTTGGCATCAACTGGACAAGTTTCTGGATGTAGGCCACATCAATGTTCAGCCACTCTTGCATCAAAGAATTGCTCAGTTCGGCCAGTACAACTCCTTCTCAATCGATGACTTCCGTCACACAGCGCGCAGGTATTTATAGCCCTGTCACTCAAGTTCCTGGGCACCACCATCTCCAGAGACTTGAAATGGGAGAAAAACACCATCTCCATCATCAAGAAAGCTCAACAACGAATGTTCTTCTTGAGACAGCTCAAGAAATTCAACCTGCCACAGACCCTGATGATCCAGTTCTACACAGCGATCATCGAGTCCATTCTCACAGCCTCCATAACTATCTGGTTCGGTTCCTCCACCTCACAAGAAAGAACCAAACTCCAGCGCATCATCAGGACAGCAGAGAGGATCATTGGATGTAACCTGCCATCACTCCAGCAGATCTACACCAGCAGGGTGAGGAAGCGTGCTGGCAAAATTACATCTGACCCCTCACATCCTGGACACCTCCTCTTCCAGACACTCCCCTCTGGTAGAAGACTGCGGTCCATCAAAACCAGCACAACACGTCATGCTAACAGCTTTTTCCCCAGAGCTGTAGCGCTCCTCAACCACAGAGGACACCTTCCACTGTAAACCTTAAAACATACAACTGAACTGTACCAAACTGGACTGAACAGCTATTTGCACTCTGCCTATTTGCACTCTGCCTATTTGCACTCTGCCTATTTGCACACCTGTACAGATGTTCTCTTTCTGTAGATATTCAGGTATTCAGATATTTATTGTTTAGTGTAATTTTTGTAAATAATCTGTGTTCTGTGTTTTTGTTACTTGTCATACGTGTTGCTCTCACCAAGACAAATTCCTTGTATGTGTAACATACTTGGTGAAATAAAGAGATTCTGATTCTGATTCTGATTCTGATTCTGTCATCCTCATGCAGCGCCATCAGCAGGAGCCTGAAGTTACTAACACCTTAAACACGCAAGGTAAGCTTAGATTAACAATTATTAGAAAGCAGACCTTTGAAAAAGTGTTACTATAAATAGATCCTTTATTTCCCCCCCAAAAAGATGTCCATGTCCCCGACTTTTGATGGAGAATCTAGCCTTCTGTGTAAGGACAGTGTAACTCCTCTCTCTGAATGCGTAACATTGGTGTTGCACGTCCTCTGGCCCCTATTCTCTTTTCCTTTGTCGCTCCATCGTCACGCTTTCTCAGAACTAGTCAGGGTCATTCTCCGACATCACCAGCTGATGATGAAACAAGATGAAAGCTCAAGGCCGAGGGTGACTGCCACTAGGACGGGGGTCGGGGGGTGCGTGTTGCTGACTGCTCATTAAAGGCATATTTACAGCCTGAAGGACCAAGACGTCAAGTCAGTATGATGGTCAGCAGCATCCCTTTCACCTCATTATAGGCAGTTTAGGGTTCAGTGTTCACAACTGACTCAGTCTGGCCTCCGGCTCCTGTTCAAAGTGCTGAACCTTTCGCAGGCAGAGTGCATATTAACAGTGTAATGCAAAATACACCCGCACCCCCGCACTCCGGCGTTTTTTCAAGAAAGAAAGGGCATGAAATATGTACACTAATGAATTATCACTGACTCGAGGCGTCTGATCCGAGACGAATGATCTTCACAGAGTGCACACAAAATGAACATGTGAAATCCATGTCATGTGTTGCTTTGTGCGATTTTCTATGGTTATGGGGCTTCTTTGTACCCAGCACAGAACATTCATTGAATCTGGCAACACAGTTCCTGGGACTTTTATTGCGTTTTTTAAGGTTTTAATTCCATTCTACATTTTGTCAAATATATTACCAGAGCCAGCCTATCGCATAGGTGGTATAGGCGCATGCTAAGGATTCCATCCATCTATAGGGAAATTGAGGGGGAAAATAGCTGACCCCAAAACAGTAGTAAAGTAGTGTCTCTCAATATGGCATCAGGCCACCATGTTTGCTAACACAAAACCGCAAGACGTCTCAGCATGGAGTTGTAGAGTTTCCTAATGGAGTCCTGCGATAATCCATCCCATGCAGCTTGAATATTCTCAAGCAGCTCCTGCAGATTTTGGGGTGGAGGTGGAGTGACACCAGGCCTTGTGCTGACCACGGTGCCTCCACACACAGATTCGTTGGTCGTCTCCACCAAGACAAACGCGGGACTTGTCACTGAAGATGACCCGCTGCCATTCTGAGTCACTCCATGACAGTCTGGCATGACCTATTGCAGTCCTTGGTGATGTTGATGTGGTGCTAAGGGCAGTCGTCATAGTGGTCTGCGTGCATGTGGTCCTGCGTAATGCAGCAGTCTGCCAATGGTGCTGGCACTAACAGGATGATTCATGGATGGCATCACTCCTCGCTCAATATGTGCAATCGTGGCACATCAACACCCTTCTCCTCAGGCTCTTGTTAGACTCACCTGCCCCTGGGGGCTGGGCATGGTGGTGAGGGTCGGGGGTGAGTGAGTGAAAATGTGATTGACAGTAAATGCAAAGATTAGCTAACAAAATAGCAGCTGTCAGCCAACATGTGGGAAAGGCAGAAGCCCTCTGCAGCCCAGGGGAGGAAAAAAAGAAAAGAGGAAGGACAAAAGGACGGCAAGAAGACAGGTAATGTAATGTGTTGAATGAATACTTTATCCATTGCACAGTAAAAGTTACCATCAGATTCTCAGAGCTAAATTAGCTAGCTCGATAATATTTGCTAATTTAATAAACATCTAGCTAGCAACAGTAGCATCAGTTACTCCCACTCTAAATCTGTTAGGAGAAGTCAGAAAGACTAAGGTGTTTGGAAAACAGCCTTCATAATTCTGAGAAATACACTTTCTCTTGTAAGTGGCCTGCATGAACCATCCACTGTCTGCCCTGAGGGAAACATTTACTGCCCTCTTAGCCTAGTTAGCTAGCCAGTGTTAGCTCTGCTTGTGTTAGCCATGTGTTTCCTTTAGTCATTAATTGATTTATGACTTTGGATTGTCATTTTCAGCTCATTCATTGCATTTGATATGCACAGCAAACAGCCTGCATCATATGAGCTCACTGAATATGTTCTGTGTATGTACAGAATGCTAGGTGTAATATACTCGTGTTAGTGTTTAGACTGTTATAGGCTATAATGTGGCATAGGTGCTATTATTACCTATATACCTGGGTTTCACCATCCAAGACAAAATCTTGCCTAGGGCATCACATTGGTCAGGGCTGGCTCTGTACAGTACCATTCAAATGTTTAGCATGTATCATAATAACACTGGATAATAATAATAAGGCTACCCAACAATAGGGCCATCCCAATTAAGGGTTGATAAGTGGACTACAGTTCATTAGGATGAATTAATTAGGTTCACTTAGGTTCACTAAGAAACGGGAACATTGATCGTATGTGTGAACAGTCGTGTTGGAGCAAATAAAGTCTAGTTTGAAGCAGTATCATTGTATCAAGTCAGAAACCCTGAATGTCTGGCTCAGTGGTGCTGTCATCAATCAGAGTGTAATGAAGAGCTCTCTGGACTTTGTGTGCTAATAGCAGGTAGGTGGGAGATCACACCCTGGGGGTCTTTTTAGGCAGCAATTACACACGACAGCTAACAGAGCAAGACAAACTGTCAGTCAATCAGCCTCCACCTGCTTTTCATCTAGCTCTATCTCTGTCTGCACATTCTATCTCTGTCTGTTCTTTCTCACCAACAGTGTGCGCACACACACACACACACACACACCACATAGGGATGAACAGGTACATGCAGAAACAGAGCCCAAACCCTCCACTGTCTTGTTATTCTTGTTAGAAGACTTGCTTTTAGGTTTTAAGGGAGACGCGACAGGCAAAGACATTGTTTTATGCATTGGTCAATTTGAAGGTTTTGGGCCATTTTGGGCCATGGAAGAAAACGTGCAAAATAAACATTTGAGGTGTTTTGTGCTCTTATTTTTCTGTGCTTGTAGATTTCTCCTAGCGTCATGGAAAAGAGGAGTGGAGGAGGATTTTTCCAACAATCCTCTGACCCCTGGCCTTCAGTCCTAGCGTTGTGCTATGAATTACTCCCTCTCCCACTTTTCCTCTCAGCTGAAGTGTTCAAACACACCATGCAGTACTGCACCTTTTTATCTCTCTCTCCTGCAAAGTCTTATCAAGGGGACTGATCATATATCACCCGTAGCCTGAGATATATAACATTTTATGCCTAAAAACATGGGAAAATTAGATTTTTATGAATGTTAACAGTATATAGTACTGATTGATACAGTGATAAAATGAGAGATACAAAATTCCCTGTGCAAAAACCTTTGGTTTTAATATGTCAGCAAAAGGAGACAAGAATTTTGAACCTGACTTTATCAGGTTCATCTGGCATGTAGCGTTAGCAAACATGGTGGCCCGACACCATTCTGAGAGACACTACAGTCTAAATGTATCCTCATTTATTGTTCCTGGTAAACTTTATCTTCCTTCCCAATACCATTGCAATCCCACACGTCCTTCTGGGTGCAACTATTCTTTTGACGATGAATGTAATTTCTAAAAGTATTAATTTGCATTTTCTTATGCAGCTGCGTATGTGCACACATGTATGTGCGGAGAGGGGGGTTCATACAGTCATAAGTCAAGTGAAAGTGCATAGGGGTTCCTCTCAATATTTTGGAATGAGCCTTAATATAATCAGGGATGAGGGCAGGACAGTCAGGGCAGTGGCCAAGGACTTCGCCATCTGTCGTTCCACCTTATTCTGATTTCATTAAAAAACTAGAAACTTGCAAGAGAGTTATCAGCTATGTATGCAGGATATCGGAACATATCATCAGATGTTCTATTTACTGTTTACATCTTGTCTCATGTTATTTCAGGTTCAGACATTTGCCTTTCAGCTAGCCTCTGTTGTTCAACTAGCCTCTCAACTAGGCTGTGGCTAATTGTTTCACTGGCTTTCTAAAAAGACCCCCCACTCTCTTAGAAAAGGCATCCCAAGCCATAAGCCTTTCAAGGGCCACCAGCTTTAAAATTCAGTAACTCAGTTATTATAACTATTTTACTGTTATGTTTGTCTGTCACTTTACAGTGTGGAGCTTCTTAGCTAACATTGCTAACCACATTGGAGGGGAGTAGTCTCCCAAACTCTTTTGGTAAATGCACCTCTCAAACTGATTTCATGTAAAAAGCTAGAAACTTGCAAGAGAGGGATCAGATACATGACTGTATGCATGGTACACTTAATGCCTTAAGTCAGGTCACTATGATTCACTTTAAAAATCTGATTTGAAAGCTCTGCATTCCGGTCAAGATGAACAAGGATAGGGCAGAGCAGATTCACAACACAGATGCTATGTAGGTAGAGACACTAAGTGAGTGTAAAAATCAATACGGTGTCCAAATGTGAGGGCTACATTTTCTAAATTTGAACCTCAATAAGCTCATCTGGACCAAAAAATTGTCACCTTGCATGTTTAAGGTGGTAGTAACTTCAGGCTCCTGCAGATGGCATTGCATGTGAATGATGGGGCTATGAATACCTATGGGGTGTGTGGATTCATAGATTGAGAAGAGGCGGTACAGTGCAGTGAATGTCTCGTTCGTGTGTGGGAAATGGCTCCAAAGCAGATGTTAATGATTGGCTAATAAGACCATAGTGTGAAGGAAGTAGCTGAATCTGCAGGTGTATGGAAGCATACGGGTCTACCAGCAGTGGTTAAAATCCCAGTCTAAAGGAAATTCTCCCCAGGATTGTGCCAGGGAAGACATCCATCAAATCTGGCCCAACTGTGCAAATCTTTGATGCGAGAGTGGCTGAACATTGATGTGGCCTACACCCAGAAACTTGTCCAGTCCAGTCCATCCAATCACAGCTGTTATTCCTGCTTGTGGAGGTATTAGACGCTATTAGGTACGTTTCAGTCACAGGTGACTAATTTTTTTGAGCTTAGCATGAGGACCTACATCACATGGGTGCTGGACTCACCAAGACCTCAAAGCCAGAAGTCAGTTTGTGAAATTCCAGTTCGGGGAATGCCCTTCCCTAAACCATCATGACCACTCCAGTGCACAAAACCAGGTACACAAAGATATAGTTTGACCTCAAGTTCTGACCTCCACCATACTAAACATCTGCGACATCTGTGGAAAGCTGATTACAAGCTAAGACCTCTTGACTCACATTTCCACCACAGTCACACTCCAAACAGAGGAGCGGCAACAGTTGTACCCGTTAGCGGAAGGATAGGGGGGCAACTCCAAATCAATGTCCATGGTATTGGAATGGGATGTCCAGCAAGCTCAGAAAAGTGTTACGGTCAGGGGTCCACATACTTTTAGCCAGTGTTGCACATTCCAACATACAGTATCTCTCGTCGACCTTAGTCTGGCAATTATTCATACGCTCATACTGCCTCTTAATGCCTGTCTGCTCTGCGGCAACAGTTCACTGGCCATACGATAGCGAAGGGCCCCTGTGGAAATACGTCTACTCTCGGCGTTAATGGAAGAAGAAGTATTATCATGTCGTCTTCATCCGAGCGATTCCTCATTACTGTTGAGCTAATGATGACATGGCACGGGCAGCAGGGAGAGGCTGCACTGGAACCGGTGATATTCTCTCCATCTGACAGACAGTTAAGCAGGCACTAACAGGGTTTACACTGACATAAACGAGATCTTATCATGTGTTAAATCACAACTTCAGCGAAAGGGGTGGGGAAACAACCTGTCAACGTTTCACGTCCATCTTCCGCTGGCCTCGCTGCGGGAAGCAGTTTTCATCTTTTGTCCAAACATTACACTTCTAAAGGCCCCATTTCAACAAAAAGAGGAGAGGGAAAAAAGGCGGCTAATCTCCATTACATGTTTAAAAAAGGGCCTGATGAATTACGGGAACACTTTGGTGTTTCACTCAGCGTTTCAGTGGCTCTGAAGAGTTATTATACCATTATACCTCACTGCTCAGTAAAAGCCTCCATTTTAGAAAGCGGAGGAGCGGAGGAGGTTTTTTCCAACAATCCTGTGACCCCTGGCCTTCAGTCCTAGCACTGTGATACGAATTACTCCCTCTTCCACTTTTCCTCTCACCTTTAGGTTCGTTCTGTTTATTCTCTTGCAAATGTCCCTCTCTCCGTTAAAACAGCATTAACCCTTCTGCCTCCTGTGCTAAACCTCATCTATAATCATGAGCGCCGTCGTCTCTCTCGCTCTTGGAGATGCACGGGGCCTGGAGTATAGCACCAGTGCACAGAATGTTAAAATGACTAAAAGTAGTGCCACTTTACGTGCTGAAGATTCCAAAGTGATGCATTTAAATGGATGTATACGCATTTATAACGGAAGGTCACAACACATTTTTGAGAGTTTACGAAGTTGTTTGAAGCACAGAAGTCTAGAAAGGCAAGAAAGAAATCATCTCAAAAGTGCCAAACGTGTAGTGGTCCAAGAAGACCCCTTCTAATTAGTGGATTTGCCTGTTTCAGCCACATTGCTAACAGGTGCACAAAGCATTCAGCCATGCAATCTTCACAGACACACACTGGCAATAGAATGGGTTTAACCGAACAGCTCAGTGACTGTCATGGTTTGCCACCTTTCCAAGAAGTCAGTTCATTAGATTTATGCCCTAGTAGAGCTGCTGCAGTTGACTGCAAGAGCTGTTTTTGTGAAGTGGAAATATCTAGGAGCATGAATAAGCAGTAGGCCACAAGAGCTCCCAGAACTTTTGTTTCAGAACCCTACCGAATTCCAAACTGCCTCTGGAAGTAATGTCAGCACTGTTTGTTGGGAACTTTGGGGACTTGATTTTGAACAGCTGTGCACAAGCCTGAAATCACTATGTGCAATGCCAAGCATCTCATGGATCAGTGGAAATACGTTCTCTGGAGCGATGAATCATGCTTCGCCAACTGACAGCATGACAAACAAGTTTGGGTATTTTTGTGGTTGCTAAACAACACACCTTGCTCAAATGCTTGGTGCCAGCTGTAAAGTTTGGTGGAGGTGGAATAATGGCCTGGGGCTGTTTTCATGAGCCACTTAATATCACTAAATAGGAATCATAAAGCCACATGATGGGATAGTTTTTATCTTAAAATGACAGATTGAAAATCATTTACATGATAAACTGACTTATAATAGAGAAAACGGCACCTGCTATAGTGCTGTGTAACATCTCACTAACTGTGACTGTGACTGTGAAAACTGTGTTATGCTATACATGACCATGTCACACACCAACAACTATGGGTCTTCAGCTGGCTATAAGAACAAGCTCACTCAGTATACCAAGCATGGACTGAGAAGAGACCAAAGAAGATGTTTTTGAAGGAAGTGAGGAAGAGAAAAAGAGACCAGAGACTTGCTTGTTGGCGAGAGCTAAAAGAGATAAATGGATGCAAGAAATTCTCCCGGCTAACGGGAAAACAACACAAACCTGAGAGTTCAACCCAGCCAATGTTACTTATGAAAGATTGTGATGTAGGCTGGAACTTATCTGTGTAATCCCGGAGTATTGTATTTTTTTCCAGATGCCAGAATTTACCTGAACTTTTCAGCTAGCATGCAAAGAAATAAAGTCATCTTACGCCAAAAAGTTTTGGCAGTTTGTGCCAATCTCACACCACTTAACCTTGAAAGTTCACAGCCTCCTGTAATATAGTCTGTAGTATTCTACCTTGTAAGTCCACATGGTTCTGGTGTTGTCTTTGCCAGTGTTGCGCTGAATTCTGACTCCCCAGCTGAGTCCGTGCATGAGCATCATGCAGGCATATGGATGCTAATAACACTCAAAATTTCAGTTGTTTACACCAAGAAATTGTGAGTGCAATCAGCTCGCCAATAAATACACATATACAGCTGTCTATGACAGGGGCTCAAAACCCAATCTGTTATCATGGCCATGATGTAATAGTGAATTATACTCCACAACTGTACGGGGGCCCCAAGAGCAACAAATACCAGTTCCTACATAATGCTGCTTTAATGATATTGCGTTCATTTACATTTTAGAGAATTACATGGAAAGAGAATTTGGGGAAAGTCCTTTCCTGCTTCAGTGTAACAACAACCCTGTGCACAAAGTGAGGTCCGGTCCATAGAATCCAATTGGTGTGGCTTGCCTGAACAAATCCCTGACCTCAACAATATTCCACACCTTTAGGATGAACTGGAATGTAGACAGCGTGCTGTATGTTATCATCCAGCCTCAGTGCACAATGTCACTAATACGTCTGTTACTGAACAGAAGTGAACCCCTCATAGCCGTAATCCGAAATCTAGTGGAAAGCTATTCCAGGGCTACTGTAGCAGCAACGAACCAACACTGGTTTTGGCACCACATGGTTTTGGAATGAGATGTTCAACAAGCATGTATGGACATGATGTTCAGGTATTTACATGCTTTGGGCCATATAGAACCTTGACTAAAAGTCATGTCTGGTGGTCTTCAGGGTGAACTGGGCCAGGGTAATCTTCTGCTGCTAAACATCCAGGCCTTAAAGACCCCTCAGGAAAGCAGGAAACTCTGTTTGGCATCAAACAATGCTACAGGCATGATCAAGCATCTTATAGGCCAGCCTTCAGAGGCTTCTAGCATTTAGACAGGCATTCATAATCTATTTATAACCCAATATGATCACAGAAATGCTAACTGAAGGGTATATTGTGGGGGCCATTGATTACAGAGACAGTAAGAAAACATATCTGCTGCCCAAGGGAAGGTGGAGAATCGATCAGACTGTTTGTTTTGGGGGATTAACAGCCTTTCTTCTCCGAGGCCTGAGCATTTTCTCGCCGTGAAGGATCTTTGCGATGACAGTGTCATGTTATTTTCAGTGTAATCTTGGGAAATACGAGACTGCTCCAATAGCTCATATTGCCTAAGCGCCTCTCTTGTATTACACTGAGTGATATATATCATGTCATATTGCAGATTTTTGTATTGCTAAAAGCAACTTACACTTTGCCTTGATTGGAAGCGAGTGCTCAAGGGCACGCCGGTGGTGGTAGTTCGATATTAGCCCACAGTTTCAATCAGTGGCATAGTTGGCATATATTAGCATTAGCACTCACCAGCAGACAAATCCCAGGCATTAACACAAACATGCCATCAATAAATGCATCAGCATCACCGTCATCATCCTTATAATCATCAGTCATGTAGTTCAATGTGATTATTTTTCACTATCAGAACAACTCCTATGCCCTTTCCCTACGAATCCCGGCGACTGTGTGTAGAGCCGTCTCAGAGCTTAGCTGAATGAATACCATAGATAAATCACAGATAAGTCATTTCAGCTCTAATGCAAAACCTCTTGGCCAATCCAGCAGGCTGTGATGAAAATACCAAAACGCTCATTAGCGAAAGCTATCTCCGCAATGATTTCGGAATAAACGCTAATATAGTCCTGAAAGCAATTAAGCGAGTCTGTAATGGTAAAACAAATGATATCAGAAGGTTAATTGGAAGGGAATTAAAATTCAGATTATGCTGATTAGACTGTCATACGGTCAGAGAAAAATGGCGTGCAGAAGAAAGAGGGACGGAGAGGGATAGACAGAGTACATTGGGCAGTACATCATAGTTCCAAAGTAAACTTCACAGAATATAGGACAATGGAATCAAACTGGGTTCAACAAAACAAAGCTGTTCGGTGATAACCTTTTGCTACTTGCCCATTCTTAATTATGTTGAAGCAACACTGTAACACTGTAATATATATAAAGATCAATGGATCAATTAACTGCCTACCAACTTAAGCCAAAAACTGCCAGCAAGAACTTTTTTACCTCCAGTCCCTTTCCACTGTATTTAATTAGTCCACTGAAATATCAAAGTGAAATCCTGTTCATTTACATTTACATTTAAGGCATTTAGCAGACGGTCTTATCCAGAGCGACTTACAACCATGCTTAGTGTTCCATTGGATAATATTCCAGCTAGTACAGGAAGTTTAGAGCCTAAAACTCACCGTGAGCTCGGACACTGCCCGAACAGGGGGCCAGTGCTGATACCTAGATAGATCAATACACATATATAGAGCAAAAAGAGCACTACCTGGCAACCCCAGCCCAGTGCTCACACCTATAGAAAAGAAAAAGTCATTATAGGTGCATTATAAGTGCAACACAACACAAGTACATACACACAACTTACACCTCTACTAGTGCTTACTCACTTAAGTGCATTACGAAGAGATGGGTCTGCGTTTGAAGACTGCGAGAGACTCTGCTGTTCGGACGCCCAGTGGGAGTTCATTCCACCATCTATTCCCGTTACCTCAGTTCAGGCCAAAGGAATCAACCAACAGCAATGAAACTTGGTGGGTAGGATTGACATCATGAGATATGCAGATGATTTAAGTTTCACAGTCGGCCGTGAATGTGATGTGAGTAAGGTCTTATCGCTGTACTGGACTGACCCAACAGCCACCATTGCGTACCATTGGCAGACGGCTGCACAACACAAATGCAGACAGATTGTTATGACGACTGCACTTAACACCACATCAACATCACCAAAGATTGCAATGGTGTCATGCCAGACTGTCATGGAGTGACTCAGAATGGCAGTGGGGCATCTTCAGTGTCCTGCTTTTGTCTTGGTGCCCGTCTGTGGTCAGCGCAAAGGTAAATGATATGTTGTCATGCCTCACACGTCCAGAAGGCCTGGTGTCGCTCCACCTCCACCCCTACCACAAAATCTGCAGGAGCTGTGTGAGAATATTCATATGGGATGGATTATCACAGGACACCATTAGGAACCTCTACAACTCCAGGCTGAGACGTCTGGCATGTTACATTATCAAACATGGCGGCCCGACGCCATACCTTCTGGGTGCAGCTATTCTTTTGATGATAAGTGTATATTCCTACATTGAATTTCAGTCATTTTAGAAATTATCTACCATGTTTAAGCCAGTATGAAACCTGTAAATATGTTCCACAGTTTAAAACATCATCCCATCTTGAAACATTTACAGAACAGGACAATTGTACTGTAACAGGTACCCTATTTTCTAGCTACTGTAATATTATTGTATTAGCATTTATTAATGCATCAATACATATGGTATCTTCAGTTTTACTGTAAAAGTAAGCACTAAAAGAACTTTTCTGTTTCATTAAAGGTTCATCATATCCAGTATGATGAACCTATATCATATCCAGTACATCCTGCACCAACATCCAATCAAGCATGAGATATTCAATTGAGACTTTTTACAACTTTTTATTTCTTGTCATAGTGGAGTTTAACATAGAAAATGCTCATTTCAGATATTGTAGCTATTGTTCCATGGTGTTTACAGTATCATGGTTAGTGTCAAGCTAATGGTGGTGTACATTCACTTTCCTACATTTACCTTAAAATTGATAATAAAAATTAAATTGAATGAAAATTAAAATGAAATAAAAATGAACATGAATGTACATGATGATTGACAACAAAGAGTGATTGTATTTGTGTGTGCGAAAGGCCATAGAGTGAAGGAAGTAGCTGAATTTGCAGGTGCATGGAAGCGTACGGTCATACAGGTCTACCAGCAGTGGCTAAAATCCCAGTCTACAGGAAAGTCTCCTCTGAATTGTACCAGGGAAGGCACAATTGGGCAATTCTTTGATGCAAGAGTGGCTGAACATTGATGTGGCCTACATCCAGAAACTTGTCCAGTACATGTCAAATAAAATCGCAATGTGTACAGTATAAATGACAATAATAACGCTGTTATTATTACTGCAAATAATGATTACAGCATTAGTGCTATAAATATTAATTACAGTGACACAGAAGAAGTCTTCTGAAGGCTGATCAACTGCATCAGGGGTCAGTGAATTCTTTTTCCTATTCCTTCTATTCCCAAGCCAATTCTATTATTCCATAACTTGCCTCCGCTCTCGTTAGAGATGGCACAGTTAAATCCAGAGCATCTACAGTGTATTTGAGAGCACCACCACTGGTTATATGGGTGAACTTTTGTCAGCTTCAAAAAGATAAAAACAATGGTAGATGCTCTCAAACTGCCTCTTTTAAAAAATGCAATGATTCTGAGTCAGTGTTCCTCAGAAACACTGCATTTTTCAAAAGGAACATGTTATCACTCCTTTAACTTCTCACTCTTAGCAGCTACCTGCACTTACCCATGCACTTTCAACCAAGTGCTTGTCAAACAGGGTAAGGACAAGGGCTTAGCCTGAAGCTCCTATAGCAAAAACTGTTTGGGACCAATGGAGTAATACAGTATGGGTGCTGTCTGCGCCGCCTGATGCACTAATAAAAACTCATTTCCCTTTCAAGCTGTTTTGCTGGAGTACAGCACAGCAGTTATGGGTGAGCATGACTGTAGCAGGCAAAGTCACAGCCAAAGTCGCACATGTATAATTGTACACAGAAGGTTTTATTTATTTACTGAATTAGGGTTGGCAGTTCTCATTTAATCTGTTTTGTTGTTTCCTCGGGCATAAATCTGACAAAATCAATCTTGAATCCAAGTCAAGTGGGGAGTCAATTAAGGATGATTCCAAGTCAACTTGCAAGTCAATCAACATGTGACTCGAGTGTAGTCTGTCACGCTTCCGGGTTTCCCCGGCCGCCTCCTATCTCCCAGACTCCATCTCCCAGAGTTTTCTCCCTGATGACATCACAGCCACATGCCCCGAAACATCCAATCACACTCCACTTCCTCGATCTAGGTCTCCCGAATTCTGATTGCCCACCTGCACCTCATTTCCCCTTCACTACATAAACCCCACAGTCATAAACCCCCACCCAGCCTCGACCTCTTTATGATTGTTTCATATTTGTTGCTGATCTTGAATATCAATCTGTCAAGTAAAGACCACTTGGCTTTTAGCTTGGCGTGCATCAAAGTACGTTTGTTCCTAGTCCAGTAGTAGAGGCAGAAAATTCTTCAAATGAGCCTGCAAAGCACTGATTAGACCAGCAATGACACAACATAAGACTGTAGTCTATTCCATACGACAGCGCAGTTATTATTCTACCTATGGTTATACATTCACCCCGTAACCAACACTGCAACACCCAATATAAAGCATGCCTCAGCTCACAATGAAGATGACATAATTGATTATTATAACTGAGAATTCAGTTGGCTGAGATGTATGAGTATATGGGACAACACAGCAAACATAACTCTCCAGGCTCCAAGAACATTTCCCAATTTTTGGATATCATGATGCCCATATACTGCCATTCAAAAGTTTAGACATCAAACTATAAAATAGCACTCATGGAATTATGCAGTCCACCTTAAAAACCTCCAAAATGGACCTTTACAGGAGGATGAAACAGCTTTCTCAACCTGCAATGGAGGCTGATAGAACAAGACTTTTTTCTAAGCAGTTTTGGGCCAATTCTATTGGTCTGTCCTTAATGAATATTCACTAAATTGAAAGAGTAATTTGCGCTTTTAAACTGTGCGAAAAAAGAGATACGCTTTTATACAACTAATTATATACTAGAGGTGAAGATATGACAGAAATATAATACTGTGATACATCAGGAGTATATGTGCTAAATCAGGATATGTACTGTTTCAGACTCTCATCAGTTGGAGCTGTTAAGTGTAAGCCTGTAGAGTCTTTAAGCTCACTAACAACATCCATTTAGTTGGGTGTCTAAACGTTTGACTGGTAGTGTATGTTTGATATCAAACAGTTCCAGTATCTTGATTGCTACTTTCCATGAGTGCAGCTGTTCAGCCTTTGCATGCCATTTTACATGTGTTCCTCGTGATAACTGAAGAATGAAGAAGAAGGGGTTTCAGTGTAATGGGTAAGTCCTTTATAGGTAGTCTCTATTGGTCAGTTTCACACATAATACAGCTCACCTCTGATTTAGGATCCAAAGTTTTCTCATTTTCCTTCCCTCCGTCCTTCGACATTTCTTTTAAATTTATGTAGATTAAGTTGTATATTTTGGGGTTTTAATTAGAGCATTTTTTTGTGTTTGTTTGTATGTGTGACAATAGCATTTTTAGACATCTTTTGTCCTGGTCCATCTCCAGAGGAAAGCTGACTGACAGCAAACAAGCTCCACAAAATTCACTGTAAAAATACATACATTAACTTTATGCAGCCACCTAAACAGTTACAAACTAAGTAATGTTGAACATCAGTTCTGTTTTGCGTCCATCTGGAAATCATGCATAATGAATTATACATTATTGACTTATACATTGGATGTAACAGCTCCAGACTCTCATTATCCATGCCGGTATTGGGCTGTAGGTTCAAATTTACACCAGCAAGGAGGCCTTATACTGTATGTATGTATGTATGTATGTATGTATGTATGTGTAAATAAATAAAAATATTTATTCATTTATACATACATTCATACATACATACATGCATACACTTATTATCAAAAGAATAGTTGCACCCAGAAGGAAGTGTCAGATTGCAGTGCTGTTGGGAAGGAAGATAAAGGTTACCAGAAATTATAAATGATAATAAATTTAGACTGATATGGGCAATATTTACTGAGCTACACATACAGAAGTAGTGTCTCTCAGAATGGTGTTCAAAATTCTTGTTTCCTTTTTCTAACATTAAAATCAAAGGTTTTTACAGAGGGAGGTTTGGATCTCTCATTTTATCACAGTATCAATCAGAAAATACGGTAAACATTCATAAAAACTTATTTGGGCCATGTGTTTAGGCATAAAACTCGGGCTATAAATATGGGTAATATTTATTGAGCTACAGATACAGAAGTAGTGTCTCTCAGTATGGTGTCAGGCTAACGCAACATGCCAGACGTTCGGCCTGGAGTTCTAGAGGTTCCTAATGGTGTCCTGTGATAATCCATCCCATGCAGCTTGAACATTCTCACACAGTTCCTGCAGATTTTGTGGTAGGGGTGAAGGTGGAGAGACACCAGGCCTTCTTTACGTGTGAAGCGTGACAACAAACCGTTGTCATCTTGGCGCTGAATACAATGCCTCCACACACAGATTTGTTGGTCGTCTCCGCAAAGACAAAAACAGGACTCGTAAATGAGGATAATCTGCTGCCATTCTGAGTCACTCCATGACAGTCAATAGACGTGGTGTTAAGGGCAGTCGTCATAACAGTCTGTGTGCCTGTAGTCCTGCATCTTGCAGTTGTCTGCCAATGGTGCTAGATGCCTCATGGAGGCCATTACTGCTTGCTGAATATCTGCAATTGTGGCTGTTGGGTCAGTCAGGTACAGCAATAAGGTCCGTCCTTTCTTACGTCACATGCACAGCCGAGTGAGAAACTTGAATCATTGGCATGTGTGACAATGTCAAACAAACCCACCAAGTTTCGTTCCTGACGGTTAATTCCCTCTGGGTTCAACTATTCTTCATTTGTTGATATATGAACATACAATAACAGGTCTCCTTGCTGGTGTATAGTAAATCCTATTTACATATTTACATATGTCTATTAGGGCAGTTGTAGGCTGGAGGTTTATTGTGCAATCAAGGCTAATAAAAGGATGTTGGCCCCAGTTTGTCGCACCAACAGCATCTACTCATCTGGGAAGGTTTGGCATTTGGTGTCAGGATTTGATTGCATAGAATCTGAGGTCAGGTAAAGATGTTGGATGATTAGTTTTGCATCACAAATGCAACTCCTTCTCATCCTAAAGGTACTACATGGAAATCCATTACTCCAGAGTTCCACTGCTTAATGCTGGGGGGTGTATTTATACTCCTCTAGCTGGCACTGGGTACCGTGCATGATGACCTTAGGCTCATGTGTAGCTGTTCCAGAGTGTTTCCTTTTTTTGTCAGTGCCTAAGGATTCACCATCAAGTCCCTAAATTCATTGAATAGAAGGACGTCTGGATAGTTTTGGACATGAAGTCTACAAGGAAATGGGGGTCAGTGGTTGGGTGGTAGGGAAGTGGCTGGCGAGTGTGCTTAAACAAACTTCCTAAAGCTTTTTGAATTCTAGTGGAAGTCAAGTGCTTGGTCTACAAATGTGAGATTGACTTCAAGTGGACGTTTCTCATCATTAAAGTACAACAGCATCAGTCATTGAATCTTAAATTGCTCGCTCATATCAGGACTGACTAAGTGGAAAATTGAGGCCCAAAAAAACAGGACAGAAAAAGGGGAAATGATGCTTTATTAGGCACCTTCATGAGGAGCAGCTGGCTGCTTTGCTTTAGTTTATCATTTGAATCAAAATCCAATCAGTCGCCGCTCTATATAGGCTCAGCATCTTCTCTCACTTGTCCAACTTTTGTCAAAACTTTTTTTTTTTTTATCCCCATATTTCCAAAGCAACCAATTTTACCCATCCTATAAGGAATGCAAATCAGCATACATGCTTATTGAAGGACAATGGGATTATGTGATAGGCGGAAAACTTTAGGATAGTCCAGGTTGCAATGAAACACAACTTGCAATGAAAACAGAAGAACAGCAACCTGAGGGAATGTAAACCCTTACTGGATACAGGACAGAATAAACAAAAGGACCTGGTGAAAAGCATGATATTGCCCAAATATTGCATTATGGCATCCTTCACATGACCATAAGATGCTTCACTCCATGTAGAAAGCTGAATAGTTGACTCTTGGTTGGCTCTCTTTATACAGGGTATGTGAAATGCCACTTGCTTTGAATGCCTGAGCCGTGCAATGAATGTCAAATACAACATATATTTAATTTCTTCACAAAGTGATATGACCGGTGAGCCTTTAATGCTTTCAGGTGCACCAGTGAGTTTTCTTCATTTCTGAGGTAACACCTATAATCAGTTACTTGTCTGCACTGGGGAACTACAGGTACAAAACCTCCAACCATAGGAAAAGAGAAAACAGTTGTTTAATGGTGTGATGGCAATTTTTTCAAGAATGTTCAGTTAAAAAGCAAATAACACATTCATCACCTGCAGACCAAAACAAGAGGTATGTTTAGGTCAATAATATACTTGCCTGAGCCTGGTGGACATGTAAAACACCAAGTATATGGTTTATTATTTTATTAATGCACTAGAATAGTTGCACAAATAGTTGCACCCAGAAGGAATCAACCGAAAGGAATGAAACTCGGTGGGTAGGTTTCACATCATGAGACATGCGAATGACTCAAGTTTCATGCTCGGCTGCACATGTGACATAAGCAAGGATTGGCCTTATCGCTGTACCTGACTGACCCAACAGCCACAAATGCAGGCATTCAGTGAGCATTTAGCATTTTCTAAACTAGAAGAGGAGGTTTATAAGTGAAATATATGTTGGGTTAAGAAAGACACCTAAAAATGCTTAAAAAGATGTTTGTATATCGTCACTGTCCAATGAAAAATATGTGTTGTGTTGAACACAGCAGCTGTTGTTAACATTGAGGGAACATTTCATTGAGAATGGACCAACAGAAATTGCTCAAAATTGCTCCAAAAAGTCCATTGACTTCCATTAGAATTAAATTAGGTTTTGCCTGTATATAGCAGTTCCAGGTGGTTGCTAGGGTGTTGCTTAGCCATTGCTATGCAAAGTGGATGCTAAGGCAAGGCTACTCTTATAGTATCTCAGGTGACTGAAAAGGTCTTATCTAAGGTGTTGCTATTATATCACGGGTTGTTGCTCATGTGTTGCAAGGCCATTGCTATGTTAAATATCCCAGTAGTAGTTGTGTGGGTGTTGCTAAGTCATTGTTATAGTATAAAAGTGGTTGCAAATATGTGTATATACATGTGTATACCAGATCAGAATGTTTAATGTACATTAGGCGGAAAACATATCCAGTCAGTGACAGAAGCTACTATTTTTATGCAGCTGTCAATACAAACAGAACAAAAGTCTTCCCACCTTTTCTTGTGGCTGTCGATTTCCTCCGGCCATTTCTCATGGCTAACGGACTCCACCCTTCCTCTCTGACAGCAGCCACCAGCATGGAAAGTTTGGCCACCACCTTCTTAAAGCCTATTGGTACCCGAGGGATGGATGCCTGGCATAATGGTCAATAATGGTAAAATGTTATTGTGTTTGAGGCTGTAATGTCGAATGCCTTTAGAAAGTACAGAGAGAGAGAGAGAGAGATAAAGAGAGCGAGTGAGGGTGAATCAAAAGTCTTTTAGGAAAACTACCTTTTCTCCTGCTTTATTCATCCCACACCCCACCCATGATGTCTGCCTTTGCATCACACATCGTGACATCTGACATGACATTAATAATCCTGAAAAAACATATGACATTATATGACATCTTATTATAGCATGTTTACGACATGGTAATAAGGTCAAATGACCTGAACAAATCAATTACCTTGCGACGTGTACAGTGCTTGAACAGGTTTCACTTGAGGCTGTGATGTCATACATGAGGCCAGCGGTGGTTTGGGTTTTTGTGCCATTTGCCTGCGGAAAAAATATCTTCAGTTAATAAAAGGTTTTGAAATGATACATGATACATGCATTACTGATTTCCTTGTGCTCAATGACACAGAAAGAATGTTACCTGAGTGCTAATATGGAATCTGAATCACTGTGGAGAAAGTATTACACAAAATAAACATTGAAATACAAACCTTATAGATACTGCTTCTGGTTTAGCACTGTTAAAACGATCATTTGCTCCATATACTTATATTAATACTTTTTAAAAGCATTTGGGTTTCAATCTTGGTGCTCCAAAATGTTTCTTTTGTGCTTAAACACTAGCAATTTTTGCAGCCCAACACATTCTGAATTATTACATGCAGCCCTAATAATGCTAACAATTAATATAAAAAACACTTATAATGGGTCAGGTGGTTTGAGCAGCGCAACCCCACTCCAAGGTCATAATGAAACCTATGTCACAGGCAGCAGTACATTGATTGACTATAGAAACAACAAAGAGTTCTGTCTGCCTTAGAAGAGTCACCCAAAACCAAGTATATACTGACAACTGACACTGTAGGTGCATTACAGTCACAAACAGTATGCCTGTAACAGGGAGCTAGTGTATGCAACAGGATAATAAACAACACGTATTCAACATGCATATAGACACGCATGCACACAAACATAACGTGCCAACAGTCTGACCTTGTGACCCACCCTGAAGCAGGAAGGCACACACATGTACACACAGGCGTCTTCTCCCCTAAAGTTCCAGCACTGCCCCTTTCTCCTGACCCTGCTGAGCTGACACCTGTGTTGGTCACAGGGCCAACTGGGCCAACAGGGCCAACTGCCCATCCCTCTCTCTTTCTCTCTCTCTCTGGGTCATTGTGTCCTCTGCATACTGGTGGGCTCTGGATTAGACTTACAATAATTTATTTGCCTTGCTTACTTGATGTTCTTTGATTTTGTCTTCTTTCATGGTTGCATAAACACATTTGCATGCAAAAGTCTGAACATCCTTGGTCAAACCACAGGACACATCCTCTACCAGTAACAAACTTAAATATGGCATTGCTTATGCAAATTTTAGTGCATACTTTCTATTTATTTGCTAGAATAAATAAATTAAAGCCAGGGCGCCATGCTGCTCAGCCGAAAGATCCTCGCCTGCCATCGTCCAAATGTCCATACTACCGCCTCTTTTGTTATCCTTTGCCAGGCTCTGCTGCCGGTACCCTGGTCTCTTTCATCTCTGTGTTGCCTCTTATTCCATAGTCATTGGCTTGGCTTGTTCTTTCCCACAAGTCTTTGAGTTTATTGTTTCGCCAATCACTTCTGGACCACCAGGGGCCAACAAATGTAGCATCAGCATGAATAAGAAGACACGGGAAACATAGCACTATAGATGAAAGCTCTTTTATGGAACATGGCAGCAGTAGAGAACTGAAATGGCCTGGAAGCAGGCAGTTGACCTACAGCCATGCATTTCCCATACATGGTAGACATAAACACTGCCAGCTAACCCCACTGCCCAGCACAGAATAACAGAACCAACCCTGCTGTACATGTCATCTCCACACAGTCACAGCTGTTTAGTCCAGTGCATCCTATGAGTCTTCATGCATCCACAGTCATATAGGCCAATAGCGATATGATGCAGTATATTCACATATTATATACAGCCGCAGCATATAACAGGAAATAGAGGAAAATAGGAACCTCCATTCCAAGTTATTCCAAACTAGCTTGAAATAAAATCTCTTTACATGATCGTACATTAAACATAAAGAAAGTTATTGCCCTCCTTTATTAAGCAGCCATTTAAGGATACTTGTTGTTTATTTGACATTGATGATAAGCTCACCAGCCAAAAAATGACTCCTCTGTGACTGAAATGTACCTAATAGCATGTAATACCTCCACAAGCACCAATAACAGCTGTGATTGGATTTCGCATGGACTGGACAAGTTTCTGGATGTAGGCCACATCAATGTTCAGCCACTCTTGCATCAGAGAATTGCACAGGTGGGCCAGATTTGGTGGATGCCTTCCCTGACACAATTCTGAGGAGAATTTCCTGTAGACTGGGAATTTAGCCACTGCTTCCATACACCTGCAGATTCAGCTACTTCCTTCACACTATGGTCTTTGACACACCCAAATACAATCCCTCCTTTTAGTCAATCATTAACATCTGCTTTGGAGCCATTTTCCACACATGGAACGAGACACTCACTGCCCTGTACCACCTCTTCTCAATCTATGAATCCCGTCACTCACACCCCGCAGGCATTCATAGCCCTGTCATCTTTGTGCAGTGCCATCTGCAGGAACCTGAAGTTACTACCACCTTGGGGAGCTTATATTCAAGTGGGATCAAGGTATACAGGTTATTCAATCACTTCAGTTTGATATTTGCTGACAGATATGTTTAGTAATATCACTGTATCAACGGTATTATGTAATCACTACCAGTAATAGTCATGCCAGATGCCATAAGGTTATCATACAAGATGTCATGACATGAAATATTATTGATGATATCTGTCATGAAAACTACTGGTAATGGTAACATGACACTGGACATAATTCATCATGACAGCTTCCCAGCTAGCAGGGAACGTTCCCAGAACTTTGGCTAATGTTAAGAACATAAGTTCGAATAAAATTCTGAAGGAAATGTTTTGATCTAGTGTTCAAAGAAGGTTTTAAAGACGTTTAGAATGTCAGATAATGTTCCTATAAGGTTAAACGTTAACTATGACATAACGGCAACGTTCAGAGGATGTTCTGAGGATGTTGTCAGGGCCACAGATTATGATATTATGATAACAGAAGAAGAACATCCTCATGGCATCATCCAGAAGATGTTTTATGGATGTTACTGGGACCTGAGATGACAGAATATTTCTAGAGAACGTTCTCCTACCCTTAGACAGAACATACCCGGAACCCAAAGTAAACTTTTCACTGAAGACATTAATGGAACATTGTGCTGCATATTCTCAGCACATTTTCAGAGCAAAGCATTTCTAGCTGGGATGTAACATGTGCCACATATGATGAACAAGTAGGATTAGCACATTAGCGTCCCATGCTAATTCTAGCAATCAGTGTGTTTTTTGTGCATCCTGTGTCTATAGCTAACCCGAAATCCCACTGTGTTTTACTAGAAACTACACAGCAGCAGATACATGCCATATGGTCAGAAGTCAAGGCCCTGAAGTAAACCAGAATGCACTGACCTAACAAGCTTGTTCTCCCTATTCAGTCGTTCAGTCACCCTTCTGTTTACAGAGGAGCAGGGAAATGAAAAAAATCCTTGGCCAATCCTCCTGAGCGCTCCGCTAGCGAGGAATGACATTTAACAGAATCAGGGAAAGGTTGGACTCTCAAACAGAGCTGTCTGTGAGTGTGTGTGGGTCACTCACTCACTTCAGTGCTTCTAATCACACACACTATGTGCTAATTAAGCCTTTTTCCATCTTCACTTTGGTGAAACAGTACTTCTGTTTTCTCGTTTGGGCCAAAAGAGACAAAAGACAAAATTTGTGATCAAATTAACAAAGATTCATTAGCGCTACAAAATCTAAATGAAGTGACAAAATCAAGATGATGCATTCAAACAGCTAGATTAGCAGAAGAACGATATAGGAACTGTGGAACTATTTCATGGTTTCAACAAGAAACATTAGGCTAGAGGTTTATAATCACTGCTAAAGATCAGCATTAGATTTTAATTATTTTATTGCACTCATCATCAAAAGAATAGCTGCACCCAGGAGGAAGTGTGGGATCGCGATGCTATTGGGAAGGAAGATAAAGGTTACCAGGAACAATAAATGATGATAAATTTAGAATGATATGGGCAATATTTGTTGAGCTACACATACAGAAGTAGTGTCTTTCAGTATGGCATTGGGTCACCATGTTTGCTAAAGCAACATGCCAGACGTCTCAGCATGGAGTCGTTGGAGAGGTTCCTAATGGTGTCCTGCGATAATCCATCCCATGCAGCTTGAATATTCTCCCACAGTTCCTGCAGATTTTGTGGTAGGGGTGGAGATGGATACCTCCATACACAGATTCAGTGGTTCGTCTCCACTAAGCCAAAAGCAGGACTTGTCATTGAAGATGACCCGCTGCCATTTGGAGTCACTCCATGACAGTTTGGCATGACACCATTACAGTCTTTGGCGATGTTGACATGATCCTTAGGTCACTCTCCATAACGGTCTGCATGCATGTATTCCTGCGTTGTGCAGCGATCTGCCAATGGTGCTGGTACTAACAAGATGACTCACAATGTCAAACCCACTCAACAAGATTCATTCCTGTCGGTTGATTCCTTCTGGGCACAACAATTTGTGCAACTGTTCTTTTGATGATGATTGTATAAAGGTCTTGACATTTATTCATTGTCATCTTTTGTAGGTGCACCAGTAATGATAAACATAAAAGGTAAATTATTTGAATATTGGATAATATACATTTTGTGGAGGTTTTTAATTTTTGTAAAGGCCAATGAATGTCATCATTTTTCAGGTTACAAATGTATTTCTTTAAGGACCGTAGGCAGTACAATTGAGAAGTTCGGAATCACTGTAAGATCAGTATATTCATCATTCAATTATGCATATTCATGAGATATACAATATCTAAATTTTGGGAACAAGAATATGTCACAGTATAATAATAATAATAATAATAATAATATACAGTATATAGATATAATATATAGTGTCATTTATTGGTACACTGTGACTATCAGAGCCAGGACATGAGGGCAAGGCCTTCGGGTTGAGGTCCCTAAAGAACCTTGAAAGAAATGTATTTGCAACATGCCAGATGATGACATGCACTGGCCTTGAGAGTTCCCCTCTGCCGTAGTGTTGACAAGCTCATCAGGTCATCTGCCACAAGATTCACCACTTTTGAAATCCAAGGCATGTTCTTGATGCTACATAGCTTTCTCAATTATGGAATCATCTCAAAGTATGACATCTAATGCTGCAGCATGCCAGAGGAATGCATGCTAATTGGTTAATTAATGGGAATGCCCAGATGCTTTTGTTGGCGTATGTACATTAGGTTTCTTTTTTTTTTCTTTACAGCTCAAAGTATAACCCCCCCAAGACATTGAGTATACTTAGAGTGTACAAATGCCTTGTGTTCTTCGGTTCTACTAAATGTTCTCCTTTGACTTAATGACAGTATGTAATAGCTTTGATCATGTTAGGATTGGTAGGATTCAAAGCTGTCACGGAAGCTCTCTGGTGCCTTATAGGTCCTCCCTGTAATGCTAAGCATGTACAGAGAAACCATTAAATACTGAAGAAACAAGGGTGCTAGATAACATTGTCGCTCAATTTTTGTCTCCTGCAGTTCTACAATTGGTGTAGTAAGAATAGGCATCTTAAAAGAAATAGAGCTGAATGCATTAGCATCTGTCTTTTTTCATGTTCCCATTCTTTTGCTTCCATGACCCTCTGACAGTCGTGCCCTTACTATCACTCACTCTTTGTCCCTCACGTTGATTGCTTTTCTTTCATGAATGCTCTTTAAATTATCTTGCTATCTTTGCAACTCTATAGCCTGTATGGGGTTTTTCCTATATGAAGGCTTGGAGGCCAAATCTGCACGAAGTAGGGGATCCTCTACTTGGGAAAGGTCTTCATAAGTAATTATGTGTAGGGTTCAATATTAGTGTAACTAGTCTAAACAGAATATAATCATGCAAACTGCATAGTCAGTCTGTCATGTTCCCACTTTTAGTTAGGGCTGCCACCAATGACTATTTTTCTCAGTTAATCTATTGAATGTTTTACCAAATAATCAATTGATCAAAAACAATTCATTTTCCTCTGAAAAATCTAATTGATCATTTGTGTTGTAGCATCTTTGTAAACTCCATGGAATCCCAGGTGTGATCCATATAACCGAAGCTTTACATTTCCAAAACTGAAGAAACAGTAGGGAAAAGGTAGCCTCTCTTAGCTAAAGCCAGAAAAGCATCCTATCTTTAGCTAGAAGCTGGAACGCTAAAAGCTAAAACCTAGCCCCTCTTTTTCCACTCCAAGACAGCAAAATTCCATGACCACACCCATAAGTAAAGGCACTTCAAAATCAAAGTCTTTGTCTAAGCAAACCTCTTTAACTTATGTAATTCTTAAACTGAACTACATACACACGGTGTGGCAACGCCATAGTATATATGGGATACCCTACGCAAGGAAATTTGCTTAATATACACTCATCATCAAAAGAATAGCTGCACAAACAGTTGCACCCAGAAAGAATCAATCGACTGGGTGAAACTTGGTGGGTAGGTTTGACATTGTGAGACAAATTATTCAGTTTTCATGCGCAGCCGTGCATGTGACATAAGCAAGGACAGGCCTTATCACTGTACCTAACTGACCAGATGCGCTCCATGAGCCACCCTGTTAGTGCCAGCACCATTGGCAGACGGCTGCATGACACAAGACTACATGCATGCAGACTGTTACAACGACTGCCCTTAATACCAGGTCAACATCACTAAAGACTGCAATGGTGTCATGCCAGACTGTCATGGAGTGACTCAGAATGGCAGTGAGGAGTCCTGCCTTTGTCTTGTTGGAGGCACAGTGGTCAGCACCAAGATGAACAGTTTTGTTGTCACGGGTTTGACATCCAGAAGGCCTGGTGTCACTCCACCTCCACCCCTACCACAAAATCTGCAGGAACTGTGTGAGAATATTCAAACTGCATAGGATGGATTATCGCAGGACACCATTAGGACTCTATACAACCCCTTGCACCTTCTGACCACAATTGTATCTAGGCATCTAGACAGCCCAGCTAGCTCTCCCATTGATTAGGCCTTCAGGATCTGGTCAGAAGGTCTTGCACAGTTTAATCAAGCATTTTCTCAAACCAAAAGGTCAGTTTACAATGAAGTGGATCAATATCCAAAGAGAAAATACAAACATTCCTAGCCTTCTAGATACTTCACTGACTGGGAATAAGAACTAACCAGGTGTCTGGCAGTTGAAAAGCAGCTCTATGCCAGGGCTCGCAAAAAAATGGAATTTATTTTATAATACAACTTTTTTTTCATATAGAATGGCCAAAGCATATTCATTGCATTAGCATTAGCCCTTCTCTAGCATACTTCCATAGGGTTCCATGGGGCTACTAGCAGAAGTTAGCATTATCTTAAAGGGGTCCAGAAATGTATGGCCCAGACTGATCTCTTGCTCTAATAGTCTCAGTTTGCCATTGCAATATATGGGTCTGCATGCAAGACCAGTTTGAGTGCATTTGCACGTTATCTGACACCAGTGCCATTCCTTGTCCCCTGCATCTGCCAATGGAGTCCCACGGCTTTTTCGGTCTTATTGCATTTTAAGCAGCTCACGTCTGAAATCTCATTTACACTCGAGTGCTAGCGCGGCATCCCGGACACGCTAAAACTAATTTCCACGTCGCGCAGTCCTGTGCTCTACCATGTTTGGCTTCATGTCCTCCAGTGAATAAAACCATTTCCAATTCATTAAGCCTTGCTTTTGTTTTAGAGGGCCAGCAAATTAAAGAGGAAGTTTTTTTTTTTTTCTTGGTCTCACTCCCTCTTCCCCTCTTTCACTTTCCAGCTCCGGGTCTCTTCAGCCACAAGGACTTGGTAGCATACGTGACTCTTTCTCTCTTCTCTTAATACCATTCAGTTCCTCTGAGGCCTGGTGTTTCCCATGGGAAATTGGCCAGCGGAAGCAGCATCTCACTGGCGTGACGTGTTGGCGCCGGGCTGGCCTGCATTTGTGAAGAGTGCTTCTGGGAGATTGTCACATTAACCAACGGCAGATTGCCTGGGAGTATTAGAGAAAGTGGTGGAACACGCTGATAGTGGTGTTCAAGGCAAGGCTAACAGTGGCGAGGTCCTTCTTTGACGGTAGTGGGGAAACAGCTTTATGCCATCTAGCTAATATATTTAACATGCAAGTTGCGTCTTCTCACATCTGAAAGAATGTCCTTCTTAACCCTCTAAATGGCCGAGCCTCACCAGAGGATCCTAACTGTTATTAGACACTATAAGCTAAGAATATATCGGCTGGTTTGCATTGTAGTCTGTGTAGTTACATGTGCACTAGGTTGCAATAAATTTTGGATTTTCAGTGTGTTCCTGCCGATTTTGTGGTAGGGGCGGAGGTGGAGTGACTCCAGGCCTTCTGGACATGTGACACGTGACAACAAACCGTTCATCTTGGTGCTGACCACGGTGCCTCCACACACAGATTCATTGGTCGTCTCCACCAAGACAAAAGCGGGACTCGTCACTGAAGATGACCCACTGCCATTCGGAGTCACTCCATGACAGTCTGGCACAACACCATTGCAGTCTTTGGTGATGCTGACGTGGTGTTAAGGGCATGTAGTCCTGTGTCAGGCAGTCATCTGCCAATGGTGCTGGCACAAACAGGATGATGCATGGAGGCAAACACTGCTCGCTGAATGTAATCGTGGCTATTAGGTCACTTTGTGCATGTTGGACAGTTTATCGGTTCTCTTTCTCCGTGGTTTGTGTAGGTCTCCCATATCCTTCATGTCGCTAGTGCATGCCTTCTTCTATCCACTGCCGCACACCTGGTTTGGGGCACAGTATGCCGATAAGACCATCCCGCTTCCCAGAGCCCTATGATGTGACCCCTCTTGAACTCTTCCAACTGCTCGAATTGATGTCAAACTTTTCTGAGGCATACTTCGCTTGCAAAAGATGCTACCAACACAACAGCATGAGTCAGAATGGAAAGCACTCACAACAGGATGACCTTATATTATCGATCAGGTACAGCGATAAGGCCCGTCCTTGCTTATGTCACATGCACGGCCGAGCATGAAACTTGAATCATTTGCATGTCTCACAATGTCAAACCTACCCACCAAGTTTCATTCCTGTCGGTCACCATCAGGTTTGCTCTTAAAGTGCAGATGCCCAAAACTACATCACTAGTGAGCCTGAACGAAGAGGCTTCAACAATATCAGCTGGTCCCTGGTGAATATGTCAAGAGTCGGTGGGCAGCAAGTTCAATTGGTTGCACGTTCATGCAAAGTAGATTTTTAAAGGAATGGGAGGAAGTATAAACAAGCACTTGATATGTATTTACTTTATATTTGCATATTTATTGGCCAGCATTATCTGAAAAATATTTGAACTTGGATCAGTGGGCTTTTATTATTGCATTGTTTAATTAGAGTAATGATAAAACATGACTGATGTGTGACTAATATTTGACATGTTTACTTCTTCAGAATGGTACAAACTGGGACAATTTTGGCTTTGTTAAATCACATTATTTACATAGCAAATAAACTGAAAAGCAGCATCCAGAAAATATGTTATATTATAAGAAATAGGGTTAAATGAGCAATTTGTAAGATGACAAAATCTGTTGAATTCATGCTTCAAACAACCAGAAAGGTATGGTGTCCATGCCTATCCTTACAAACAAGGTAAATGCACAATCCCTGCTCCTCACTATGAGCATCAACAGCTGCTTACTTAGCAGTCTAGAAGAAAGGTCATGAGTTTAGCATCAAACTTCAACCCTTTACTCACCAAAACCATCTCCAGTGGTGGAAAGCAGCTCCAAAGTTACCTCTTGTTTTGCTTCTATGAGTCTGAGTGCGAGTGGCAGTGGCCGCTTGCCTGAAGCTTCAGCCATTGTTGGGTTTATTGATCATTCACTGGCTTGAATGATCTAACTTGGCGAGCTACCTTCAACCTGATTGACAAGAGGTTAATATATGGTGCTGAGACAGCAGGGCTACTTCTTCATCCTCTCACGTTGGACCTCTGGCAGACTGGACACTACAGTAACTCACTATCACTTTTTGAAATACAAAGTGGTATTATGGGACAGTTTGGGCCACAGCTAGCAGGTAGGCATGCTAATTCAGTAGATGTCTCTGCAACACAATACAGTCAAAACTGCTATTTCCTCAAATTCTGTAGTTAATATTATTTAATATTAGGTAATAATAGTTTGCAAGATAGATACATAGAAGGCATCTATGGTGGGCTTTCCTAGTAAAGTTACCAAAGCAGTGCTAGGAAATGTTAACCTCAGTATAGTGCAGAGTAGAAATCTTTTCCATGGCTATAAGTCGCATATGAAAAAATGACCCGATAATTAACTTTTTAAAATCTAGGCTATCCCAGATAATTGCTACGGTGTTGCTAGGCCATTGTTATGGCATCCCTGGTGATCACAAAGGTGTTGCTAGGCAGTTGCTAAAACAGGAATTGTAGTTTGAGTCCCATCTGGGCTGTTGTGTGCTAGGCCAGTAACTTGGAAGTCGATGGATTGACGCCATTGCTAATGTATTCCAAGTGGTTGCTAGTCTTTTTTATATGTAATGTTATGAAGTTTGTGTTTGAACACATGCTCTTTAACTCAGCGTATCATTGGATTGCTCAGATTGTTCATATTGTGCCTCTAACAATTGCTATATTGTCTACTGCTTAGCCTTACTGACCCTGATTGAAATTGATCTCAATAGATAATGGACTTCAATTAGTCAGTGGACATGTAGGTTGTCATTGTAAGCTACATTAGGGAGCACTGCATGAGAACTCCACCTCCATTATAAAGCTGTTTTGGCCAGAAGAGTTTGGTTAGCTGGTGGGTAATGTAGCCCATGAGGCTCAAGGGTGCAGAGTAAGGGAGTGTTCATACCCAATGCAACACCCTCTTAGCCTCGGCCCTCTCCACCTGGCCCTGCTCTCCTCCAGCACTAATGGACTGACTTTTTGACCTGCGTTTGTGTGAACAGCACCATACTGCGGCTATTTTAGCTCTTGTAACTGCTGCCCAGGCGTGTGGAGGCATAACGCTTTGCAAGAATCCGGTTACATAAAGGAGATACGTGAGTATCACTTTCAGAAAATAATATGGTGGCCCATAAATGGCTTATGCATGTATGTATGAGGAGCGAATGAAGGGGTTCAGCACAAATGGATATGTATACAAAGTTAATGTATTTTTACACAAGGATCAATAGAGATGAGGAAGCACAGGGCCAAATTACATACAAAAGAACAGATTGCAGAGAATACCAGCTCACCTAATGATATCCCAGGGGTAATTTAAGGTTCCATAGTGTAGTAACAAAGAATCATGTGTTCTCTAAACCAGCACTGAACACATAGAAGGCCATAAAAATGGCACTTTCAAATATGTAAAGGCCTTTATGCTGAGCATGATTTATTTTTACAGCAATAAATAAAATTGTACAATTTATTAAGTAGAAATATTTTAATATACACTCATCATTAAAAGCGTTGTTGCGCCCAGAAGGAAGTGTGGGATTGCAATGCAACATGCCATCTCAGCCTGGAGTTGATTAGGTTCCCAATGGTGTCCTGTGATAATCCATCCCATGCAGCTGGAATATTCCCACACAGTTTCCGTAGATTTTGCAGTGGAGGTGGAGGTGGAGTGACATCAGGCCTTATGGACATGTGACGCATGACAACAAACCATTCATCAAATGCGTAAATAATACTTTATTCTTATATAGTGCTTTTCAAGAACCCAAGGTCTTACAATTGTTAGTCCACATAAAAATGCACAGGTATCATACAACAAAGAAAACAGATCATCAATAACAACAAAGACATACAAATAGGCAATAGGAGCATGATCATTTTGAAGAGCTGTTTAGTCTTGAGGCAGGGTGTAAGCGAGTGTGAAGAGATGTTTTAAGATTAGATTTAAATGCAGAGAGTGAATTGGACTGCTTGACCAGTGGTGGGAGAGAGTTCCAGAGTTGAGGAGCAAATCTGGAAAATGCTCGGTCACCAAAGCCATGCAGGTTGGATGAATGAATTGCGAGTAGCCCAGCTGTAGAAGACCTGAGACAGCGAGAGGGTTTGTAAGGAAGAAGGTCAGACAGGTAAGAAGGAGCGAGATTGTTAAGAGCTTTGTAAGTGAGCAGGATATCTTTGAATTGTATGCGGGATTTTACAGGAAGCAAAAGGAAGTAAAGGCTTTTATGCTGACCACGGTACCTCCACACACAGTGCCTCCACTCCGGAACAGAACAACCTTATATGTTCGGTCAGGTACAGCGATGAGGCACGCCTTTCCTTACGTCACATGCGCAGCCGAGCATGAAACTGGAATTATTTGCATGTGTCAGTCATGATGTTTTAAGCTTGATGTCGACTAGTCACTGATCTTGTGATTGACAATAACAACATGGATCCCTCAGAGAATACTGCAGTTGAGGAGCCTAGAGCCAGTTTGCTAGAGGCTATACGATCCAGCTATATGCTGTACTGAACTGTGGAGTTTAGTTTTATGCTAACATTGCTCTTGTGATATAAAGTACTTCAAAGATCAGATATTAAACCAAATCATACAATAAATAGTAATGTGTGAGTCACTATGCTGTATCTTACTCTGGCTTTTCAGACCTTCACTGTAAGCGAGTGTCTCAGCAAGGCCACCAAGGGTGTGATTAGGTCAAATAAAATTTGCCAGGTTTCATGGTCCATACCTCCGGTTCCGTGAAAGCTACCAGTGCAATCCAATGCTTGTCGCAATGGGCATATTTGGAATTTGGAAAAAGAATAGTTGCCCAAATAGCTGCACCCAGAAGGAATCAACCAACAGGAATTTAACGTGGTGGGTAGGTTTCACGCTTGGTCATGCATGTGACAGAAGCAAGGACGGGCCTTATCGCTGTTCTAAACTGACCCAAGAGCCCCGATTGTGGACATTCAGCAAGCAGTGATGCCCTTCATGAGCAGTGATGCCCTACGTTAGTCATCCTGTTAGTGCTACACCATTTGCAGATGGCTGCACGACCCAAGAATACATGCATCCAAACCATTAAAGACAACTGCCCTTAACACCACGTCAGCGTCACTGAAGACAGGAATTGTGTCATGCCAGACTGTCTTGGAGTGACTCAGAATGGCAGCGGGTCATGAGTTCCGCTTCTGTCTTGGTGAAGACGAACAATAAATCCATGCGTAGAGGCACCGTGGTTAGCTCCAAGATGAATGTTTGGCTGTCATGCATCATATGTCCAGAAGGCCTGGTGTCACTCCACCTCCACCTCTACCACAAAATCTGCAGTAACTGTGTGAGAATATTCAAGCTGCATGGGACGGATTATCACAGGACACCATTAGGAACCTCTACGACTCCATGCTGAGACGTCTGGCATGTTGCGTTAGCAAACATGGTGGCCCAACAAAATACTGAGAGATACTACTTCTGTATGTGTAGCTCAATAAATATTGTCCATATCAGTCTAAATTTATCATCATTTATTGTTCCTGGTGACCTTTATCTTCCTTCCCAATAGCATTGCTATCTGACACTTCCTTCTGGGTGCAACTATTCTTTTGATGATGAGCATAATACCTCTATGAGTACCTGGAAAGCTAATCAAATTAACTTCAGCCCAATACCAACACCTAACATTTAGGATATGACATGGTGGTAAACCTAATTCTAAACCTGAGCCTAACCATCAGTGTTTCACCAGATAGTCTATGAGCATCAATAGGTGATCAATAGAGTGCTCTCAAAATAGCGACTGATCTCATTTCGGTTCATTCCAGCTCTGTGTTTATGCAGTTACTTATAGAGGAATAAAAGGATGGGAGGATGTTCAGCTAGCAAACATGAAATGGGAGCAAAGGATAAGAGTGACAAATTTCACCATCACCATCAAAATATCATGAAGAAGTACATTCGGAAGCAGAAACACTGCAATCCAGAAGCTTCTGGACAAATTAGCTCCTGCGTTTTCTCCTGAGTGTGAAGTTCTCCTAGGCAGAACCGAGGCCAATCCAAATGTGCATGTCGGCCATGGAGGGCTTTAATAGTTGTGTTTTTAAAGCAGCTTGTCAGTGCTAACCAGAGCTCTGGAGTCTTGTTAGAAACCCAATTCCTCTTCAATTTAGGGCCTCGGCTCGCCAGGGCGCACCTAACCAGACTCCGTTAGAGGCATTTGTTGCTGAAATTGAGCTGCACGGGCGTCTGCAGCCGTGCGTTTAGCAGGCAGCTGGGGAGCGAGCGGGGGTGTTTGAGATGCGAGGCAGGCCTAAGAGAGACTCGCAGGAGAAAATCTCTGTTAATAAAGTTCTGAGAGGGAGCTGGAGCGGAGATGCGAGAGCAGCTTGGACAAGCCGTCGCTGGCCTGGATTCCAAGAGACCAGGGCGAGGGGGAGACGGAGATCCGGAAGTCTTTTTACCTGGAAAGTCTTTTTTAAAGCAGAAAGCTTTTGAATTTATTTTGTTGTTGTTGTTATGTGTAAAAAGTATAAATTTCATCAACAAAGAAGTTTCACATGAAACCATGCTGCATGTTGAAAGGAACAAACAAAAGAAACTACTCTTTAGAATGGGCAAAATAGAAATATGCATTGCATCAACAAATATCTTTATTTGAAGGCTATCTGCAAAGGGATTTCCTTTTATCCACTCTCTGATATCAGGCATAACACTGTTATGAAGCATCATTTGTAAATGCCTACCTAAGCATACCTATGTAACAAATGGAGCACACATCCACAAACAATGACCAAATGACCAAAAACACTTGTGTATTTCAACCCCTATACAATAAACCAGACCAGTACCAACAGTATATACCATATCCAGTCCTAGCGGGTATTTAAGCCACACCAATTGCTAAGAGGTGTACAGAATCAAGCTCACAGTGATGCAATTTACATAGACAAACACTGACAATAGAACAGGCTATGCTGCAGAGTCTTTCAATTTGTGACTTTAAATTAAGTCAATTTTCACCTCGTTAGATCTGCCCCAGTCAACTAGAAGTGCTATTATTATGAAGTGAAAGTATAAAAATGGTCTATCCCCATGTTCTGATGTTGTGCTGGACAAATCTGGGTTCAGTAGATACCAGGAGAGCACTATTTGTGGAAACCATAGAAGGAGGAATAATGATCTGGGGGTTTTTCAGACCCCTCAGTTCCCATGAAGGGTGATGTTAATGCTAGAACAATACAAAGACATTTCAAACAATTGTGTGCCTCCAATTTCAGTTTGATGAAGACTCCTTCCTGTTCCAGCCAGATTGTGCTCTTGTGCACAAAGCGAGCTCAATAAAGGCATGGGTTGATTCGTTTGGTAGGGAGGAACTCCAGGGGTCTGCACAAAGCCCTCAGCTCCACTGAACCCACTTGAGATTCCTTGTAATTCCTTGCAAGCTAGTCCTCCTCAGCTAACATCAGTTCCTTGCCTCACCAATGCTCTGTTGACTGAATGAGCACAAATTCCCACAGATACTTTACAAAACATTGTAGAGAGCTTTCCCAGAGAAGTTGAGCCTGTTGTAGCCACAAAGGGAGAAGTAACTGTGTATTAATGACCATAGTTTTGGAGTGAAATGTCCAACCAGTCCAAACAGGTGCAATGGTCAGGTGTCCACATACGTTTGACCACACAGTATACCTATTCCTATACTGAAACCCTGCTAGAAATAAGGTAGAAGTCCCCTGTCTATGCTTCTACATGAGTACATTACTTGCTTTTAATGGTACTTAAATATCCAGAAAATATGATGTAATTTATTACAGTTGTCATCATTTTGAATAACTATATTTCTATATTATATATCAATGAGACGTGTGTCTTGCAGACATGAAAATTACTTTTGTACGCCAAACCAAATAGAAAATGTATAGAAGTGATATATGGACTTTTCATAATAGGCATTTCATAATAGTGTTATAAAGGGTTTTTTTTTTTTTTTTTTTTTTTGGATCATTGGCATAAAATGATCATAAATACTCTAAAACATACATAAAACTAATGCTTTATAAACATGCTATTCAATGTTTATGCATGTGTTATAAAGTCTTCATGTGGGTAAACTAGCTAAAAGATTGTTGTGTTGAGTACAAAAATCTGAAATTAAGTTGAAATATTAATTTCACCTACAGGCAAAGAACACCAAAAGGCATTTCCCATTAAAGCTGTTAGACGTCTGATGAAAAATGAACATTACTTAATGGCTGGAGTTTAATTTGCCTAAGTTCTAAATTACCATAATTATGGCATAAATCCAAGACCCACTTCTTTCAAACCATTTCACTTCAAATTTCACCTTCCTCTAATTTTACTTTTTTTTCGCTCCATAATTCAGCCCTGTCAAATAGCAGACTGGAGCATGTAGGAGACAGAGATTACTGAGCTTATTCGCTTTGAAAGTACAGAATGCCCCTTTTGCTGCATGTTGCTATTATTAAATTGAGCTGATTTTGTAGTTTAAGGGGATTTCAGAAGTAGATGCATCTTGTTAGGTTAAACCTTTGGGCTGAAGGTTGAGGAAATGATATGGATATGGTGGTGTGTAAGTGGGTTATGCATGTGCATAAGGGTGATATGAAGGGTTTTCGGCACGAAAGCATGTGTATGGAAAGCTAATGTATTTTTAGGCGAGGATCGATAGAAATGAGGAAGCAGGGAAAGAAATCATATACAAAAGAACAGATTGCAGAGAATACCAATGCACCTAATGAAGTCCCTGGGGTAATTTAAGGTTTCAAATTGTGAAGAAACAAAGAATCATGTGTTCTGGAGACCACTGTGAAACCTCCGGCAGACCACTGCGGTGCAAGTGTCTTACATTTTAATGCATCTAAAACTACCTGGAAAGCTCACGGGTTGCTTATCAGTCTCAGAGCACAGCAACTCTGCTGCCCGGCAGCTAATTTGAGCTTTCTCAAGCTAGAAGTGCAAAAACACCCTTTTATATTAACACTACTGTAATTCATGGGTTACACTAACAGTGCACGATGTATTTACAGTTATTTATCATTAATTTATAGTGTTTTAACATTACTCTGGCAACAATTCACATTAAGTGTTAACTAACCTACATGTCGTAATACATTAGTTATACATTAACAATGGTTACAGTGCTTAACCAATGTTAAGTAAACAACTTATATAAATATTAGATATTATTATATATAATATATATAGTATAATATAACAATTACACTGTTTACCTGTTAAGTAAGCATGTGACAGCATGTTTGAGGATGCATGTTACAGGTTAACTTAACATTAGTTAACCATTGTTAATGTATATGTTAACTAATGCATTACTACATGTTAATTAGTCAACACAATGTAAAATGTTAACATGACTATATTACACACATATAGGCAGTTACTTGATCATGGGTACAAAATATATATTTTTTGGCAGCCTTTAATCTCGAATTATGTCACCATGACCTATTCCTGGCTCCTCCCTCACCGTGTAGCCCCACCTACTTTTTAGTGTTTCCACTTGTGTGTATTTTATTCTAAGCATGTCTTTGGCATACAGTGCAGTGAAAAAAGTATTTTCACATATTTGTCACACTTGAATGCTTTAAATCATCAAACTACTTTTAATGTTAGAAACCATGTAAACACAAAATGCTGTTTTTTAAATTAAGATATCGTTTATTAAAGGAAAAATGCTGTCCAGCCCAACCTGACCTAGGTGGAAAAAGTAGTTGCCCCCTTAGCTACTAAATCAACCAGTTAACTAAATTCAGTCACTTATTGGGTTCAGTGTCATTAGGTACACCCAGACATCATTACTGCAAGACATGTTGAACTTAAACAACACTTAAGTAGAAGCTGTCTGATGGCAATGTGAAGCAGATAGAAGGTCTCAGCGCATGATGCCACATTCTAAAAGGATTCAAATACAGGTGTGAAACAAAGGTATTGAAATCTGCCAGTCTGAAAAAGATTTACAATGCCATTGCTATGGCTCTGGGACTCCAGTGAACCACAGGAAGAGCCATTAGCCACAAATGTAGAAAACTTGGAATAGTGGTGCACCCAAAAAGAACACAAGGGTTTTTGGAATAATATTATGTGGACTGATGAGCCAATGGCGGAACTTTTTGAAAGACATAGATCCTGTTATATCGGGTGTAAACCAACAGTCAAACCTGGTGATGGTATTGTGATGGTCTGGGGCTGCTTTGCTTCTGCAGGACCGAGAGAACTTGTTATAACTGGTGGAACCATGAATTCTGCTCTCTATCAGAAAAGCCTAAAGTAGGAAAATCTGAGAATCTGAGAGTCAGTTGGTGACCTAAAGATCAAGTGTAGTTGGGTTATGCAGCAAGACAAGGACCTGAAGCACACAAGCAAACCCACCTCTGAACAGCTCCAAAGAAACAAAGTGAAGGTTTTGGAGTGGCCAAGGCAAAGTACTGACTTGAATCCCATTGAGAGGCTGTGGCGAGACCTTAAATGGGCAGTTTGTGTTCAAAAACATGGGGCAGTCGTGGGCTGGAGGTTAGAGAATTATGCAAGCACAATTAGCAAATGGTTCTAAATTCTAATTCTAATTCCAAAACGATCCAACGTATCTGACTAATAACATTCCTGAAAAGACAAGTGGGCTAGAATTCCCCCACAATGATGTAAAAGTTTTAAGTTATCACATAGGGTTGTGTGTAGTTGTTACTGCCAAGAGAGACACAACCAGTTATTGGGTATGGGGGGGCAAATACTTGTTCACATGGGTGATATGGGTTTTCAGTACATCTTTATCATCCATAATTGGAATGATCATTAAGAGCTGCGTTTTGTGTTTACTCGTGTTTCTTTATCTTACAATAAATATTAGTTGGATGATCTGAAACATCAAGGTGGGATAGATAAGGGTTTAATGAGGCCCCTTATGCAATAATATCCCTTATTTTATCATACGGGAGCATTTATTGATGTAGTTTAAGGACTAATAGCTCCTGTCTATGTACGAGTATGGAGGTTGATTATGGATGTTTAGGGACTAATATCTCCTAATTACAGCTTATGTGCACAATTAATATGGTGTACTGTCTCGTTTTCTAGTGTATATGAGTGTTTATGGAGGTTGTTTATGGATGAACATCTGCTGTTCTATAAATGCGTTTATTTAAATTGTCTAGGGATTAAAATCTTCAAGCTTGTGTATGCATTTAATGAGGTCAATTATAGAGTAATTACTCCTATTCTATCATAAATGATTGTTTATTAAAGTTGTTTAGGTATTATTATCTCCTATTCCTGTGTATATGAGTATTAATGGAGGTTGTTTAGGTTGTAATATCTCTTATTATAGCTTGTTATATCATCATAGCACAATTATTGAGGTCATTTATGTCCTATTAGCTCTCATTTTGATGACATAAGAGAATGGTTATTAATGTCATTTCCAGGCTATTGTAGTGTATGAAGTCCATTTAAAAAATGTTTATATCTGTTTATAGAGGTGGTATATGAAGCAATATCTCCTATTCTAGTATAATGAAGTTTATGCACTAATATTTGCCACATATAACTTGTACATCACTAATAAAACATGCCCGATTTTTTTTTTATATATAGCATTTCTTATTGGGGTTTACAAAAGACACATTGCATTAGCAGCCTAGGTTACTATCTTTGTAAATGCTTACATAATATATTTACTAATTGTGGATAACATCTGAATTCAGATGTTTCATTAATTATTAATTATTGTTACATAATAAATGTATTAGACACTAATAAATGCAGACCACTACTTTATAAACTATTGCTGATTAACTTTGTGTAATATATAATTTGTTAACAACTAATAGCATATTAGTATGTTATAAAACAAATGAGAATGTTAATTAATGATTAATAACACAGGATTAATCCATGATCAGTTAATTATAAGAGCTAATAGCTTTTAACCTAAAAATGGATTGCATAACACATCTATAAGTCTTGAATAATGTCCATATAAAGCAATATTTAAGCATCTATGAATAGTTTATGCCATTAAAGGCAAAATTACATAAGATGTTTAATGATGTCAATGACATTGCACTGACATAAGGGTTAAGGTCCCTAGGAGTCCCTAAAATGTGACTGATAAGCAGTTGCTTAATTTATAAATGAAAAAGTTATAAAGAATTATTATAAAATAAAAATATATATATTCCCAACTAATGGAACTTCAGGCAGCAGCCTAATTAAATCATATATCAGTTCAAAGAAATATGCCCTCCAACTAAAATGATATAGGAAAACATGTTTGAACATTATCGCTATATTGTTTGAGGGCATCAAAGTTTTTCTATGGAACTGTATACGGAGTTCTTAACTAGGTTTCTGCTTTATAAGTTTGATTACTTGGGAATGACACTTCATAACATTCATGATACCAATGGAAAAAATGGCCATCAATTTAGTTTAAGGCCTCAAACCAATGTCATTTACTCCATTACTTCATACATACATCTTATTTCAGCTCAGGAATACTGACATAAACTGCTTATACATAGACAGACAGATACACTCATCATCAATGGAATAGTTGTGCATAGCATGAAGTGTTGGATTACAATGCTATTGGGAAGGAAGATAAAGGTTACCAGGAACAATAAATGATGATCCATTTAGACTGATATGGGTAATATTTATTGAGCTACACATACAGAAGTAGTGTCTCTCAGTATGACGTCGGGCCGCCATGTTTGCTAATACAACATACCAGACGTCTCAGCAAGGAGTTATAGAGGTTCCTAATGGTGTCCTGTGGTAATCCATCCCATGCAGTTTGAATATTCCCACACAGTTCCTGCAGATTTTGTGGTGGGGGTAGAAGTCTGGCACGACACCATTGCAGTCTTTGGAGATGTTTACGTGGTGTTAAGGGCAGTTGTCTTAACAGTCTGCGTGCATGTAGTCCTGTATCGTGCGACCATCTGCCAATAGTGCTGGCAACAACAAGACAAGATGGCTCATGGAGGACATCATTGTTTGCTGACTGTTGGGTCAGTCAGGTACAGTGATAACCTTGTCTATGTCACATGCATGACCGGGCGTGAAGTCATTTGCATGTCTCAGGATGTCAAACCTACACACCAAGTTTCATTCCTGTCAGTTGATTCCTTCTGGGTGCAACTATTTGTGCAAAAATTCTTTTGATGATGAGTGTAGATAGATAGATAGATAGATAGATAGATAGATAGATAGATAGATTACTTCATTAATCCTTGAGATAAAGTCACAGCAGCACAAGGAACAGTAAAGAGAAAACAGCAGCACAGTATTACCTACATTCCTACACAGATGAATAAATAGAGGGGGGAATACTATCACAAACAATTATAATGTGCAGTAATATGTCACATAAATATTTTGCAGGTGACAATGCAGTGGTGTGTTGCATTGTCGCATTAGACAATGCAGTGGTGTATTGTAACATCAGCAGAAAGTCAATTACCATATTAGACTCACAAACCCAGAGACTATGCACATATATGAATAGATTGCACTATGGTGTTATTGTTCATAGTGCACAGTCATCAAATACTCCATATTCAATTTGGCGCTGAACACGGTGCCTCAACATACAAATTCATTGGTCATCTCCACCAAGACAAAAGCAGGACTTGTCACTGAAGATGACCCGCTGCCATTCTGAGCCACTCCATCACAGTCTGGCACGACACCATTGTCGTGGTGCTGGTACTAACAGGATGACTCATGGAGGGTATCACATCTTGCTGAATGTCCACAATCGTGGCTGCTGGGTCAGTCAGGTACAGCGATAAGGCCGCCCATGCTTACATCACATGTGCAGCCGAGTGTGAAACTTGAACATTTGCATGTCTCACAATGTCGTAGTAGAGTAGGTAGAGTAGGAACATGTAGGTAGTCCCCAGTCCCCATGTAGGTAACAGTTGCCAAGTTTAATTTCTGTTGGTTGATTCCTTCTTTAAATTTGTTCTCCAGTCCCCACGTAGGTAACAGTCAAATAAAGCCTTACAGATTCATATTGCTGAAATTTTACAACCATGGGGAATTTCGGAAGAAGGCGTATGTGGTTAGGTTAGTTTTTATCTTAATTTAAGTGCATATAGAAGCTTCCAGATACTGTGCAACAAACTACAAACTCACTATGCTCAACAGGCTCCTGTCTGAAATCAAATTAGGTAGGAGGCAATCAGGCAGAAGCTGAAAGAATGCCTATTAGGAAGCCCACAACTGGAATTAGCATATAGCAGCCATTGCAGAAGCAAGCACACTTCTTAAAAGCCACGTTTCCCAATGTACAAGTAATAAGAAAAAACAAAATGGGCTGGGTTACTACTACACGCTTAAAGACCTGGGGAACCCAGAGTGAAATATTAAACATGTTTGTTTGATGGTGGACTGTTATATTAAATATGGAAGAAAAACTATAAGATATACACTTATCGAAAAAGAGTTGCACCCAGAAGGAATCAACCGACAGGAATGAAACTGTGTGGGTAGGTTTGACATCATGAGACAAAGACATTACAAATGGTGTCATTGCAATGGTGTCGTGCCAGATTGTCATGGAGTGACTCAGAATGGCAGCGGGTCTTGTTCAGTGACGAGTCCCGCTTTTGTCTTGGTGGAGGCGACCAATCCGTGTGTGGAGGCATCATGGTCAGCGCCAAGATGAACGGTTTGTTGTCACACATCACAACTCCAGAAGTCCTGGTGTCACTCCACCTCCACCCGTATCGCAAAATCTGCAGGAACTGTGTGAGAATGTTCAAGCTGCATCGGATGGATTATCGCAGGACACCATTAGGGACCTCTACAGCTCTACAGGCATGTTGCGTTAGAGACACTACTTCTGTATGTGTAGCTCAAAAAATATTGCCCATATCAGTCTAAATTTATCATCATTTATTGTTCCATGTAACCTTCATCTTCCATTGCAATCCCACACTTCCTCCACTATTCTTCTGATGGAGTGCACAAATATGATAAAATGGGGCTTACAAACTGCTGAACACACCTATCTGAGAACTGGGTGGGCGTGGCTAGTGGGCAGTTTGGTTGACATATCTCTGTCTAACACCCCTCTTTTGCTCCACCCCTCACACAGAACTAAAATCAATACCCAGCATGTGATGGTAATTAAATGAATGAACAAATGGAGGGATGAAGCAACGTGTGAATGAAGGAACATACAAAGGAGCAATGTTGGTATATGGGTAAATAAATCGACGGTCAACAGGTAGCTATAGACAGATGGTCTAGCTTGCTAGCCTTTGGTTTTGCTGGTTAGCTTTTGCCCTCAATGGTTCTCTGACTCTAAAGCTGTTTTGTGTGGGCGGGGCAAGAGTCGTCAACCTTGTGATTGGTTAGAAATTGCATATAGACATGTCATCCAAGATTAAGACCGCCCCCTGACTTTTATGAGACTTTGGGAAAGCATTCTAAAGACATACATTGTACATGTATACTGTGGTCCAGAGGAACAAGATTAACTGTATTAAAAAAGAAACCTCCCATATAATAAATGTTCTTTGAGGGTCAATGGTAGTAGATGTATGACAGCTCAATGAATGTTGAGGTCTGGGTTCTGTAGCCTATTGTTCTGTAAACACCAGCAGCTTCTGTGTTTGACTTGCAGATCTTCTTTTCTTAATAAGGGTTTCTTAACAGCTACACATCATTCAGATCCATAGTGTTATCTTCTCATAATGGACAGAATGGACAGAAACATCCTTCCAGTTCTGAAGAAAGAGTGGAGCTGTCACACTTCTGGGCTGTCCTCCTGCCTATGTCAACTCCATGGACTACATTTCCCACTATGCATCCAATCATGATGTCAATACCAAATGCTCACAATCCACCAACCATGAACAGCCTTCCTGATCCTCTTCCCCTGAATACTGATTCTATTCACCTGTTGCTCATTACATGTCTGTATATATACTCCCTCGTTTGTCCTCATCTTTTGCAAGGTATTGTCAACTTGTTTGCATACTTTATGAGTGTTTATTCCTGTTTTTTGTTTCCTTTGGTCTGGAAAATAATAAGAGCCCTCTCCAGTTTTTTCTTTCTTAAATCAGCATCTCCACATGTGCAGCAGCCATTCTGAAGAGAACTCCTTCACAGACACACCTCCTCATTCTACTTAACGAGATGCTGATTAGGTGATCACTTAATCAAATTCTATCCTAACGAGCAATAGCCTAAAATCACTGCTACTGTCATCACTATTCTCTTGTTTTAGAACCAGCTGGATGGCAAAACCAGTGCTAGTACTACCCAGCAATTAAGTCTAGGCAATCTACAACTACAGACCATGCCAACAGAGCTGAAGATGAAGGTTCCTAGTGAGGAAAAGAAGGGTTCAATTCTAGCTCTACTGGCAGAGGGATACAGTGTTGCTTCCATCCTAACAATTCAAAAACTGTGGTTCATAAGACCAAGGTCAAGCAGCAAACACATGGGACAACAAAGCTACAGACTACTGACCGTGATGACCACCACCTCATTCGAATGTCACTTAACAACCGTAAGATGATATTAAGTGGCCTACAGAAAGAATGGCGAGCGGCAGCTGGGGTGAAATGCACAGCGAGGACGGTTCGAAACAGACTTCTGGAGGCCTTTCTGTTATTTTGACCATTATTCATTTTCTAAATAAAAAGATCTAAAATACAATATTTTTGTCTGTAGTAATTCTAAACCTAGAGAAACTGAATTCTGAGGTGGCCTCTTATTTTTTGCAGAGATATTTTAAAGTTTAAATAGGAATTAAATGCAAGAATGGTGGTCACAGGACATTTGCAGAGTATTTTGTTTTCTTTGTTTATTTATTTATTTATTTATTTATAGCTAAGAATGAATATTTTTTGCTGGATATTTTCAGTTCTTAACAAAGCTGATCTATAACTAGAGAGGTCAATCAATACCTGCAAGGGAAGCCTGCTGCTGAAAACATATAAATATGGAGACATCTTGTTGATTTTATTGGTTTGAAAGAAACTTTAAATAAGATGATCTGTAACTACAAGGATTTTGAAAGTGAAAATATGTGAATCACTTTTTCAATAAATAAAACTTCACTGAAATGCTTTAACGAATTCATCTGGCTTTAGATTTTTATGTTCCTCTTTTGTGCCTCTTTTGAAGTGCCACTCTGACGGCAAATAAGCCTCGTCTCTGATCGGACAAACATTTGTTATACTCAAATATGTACACAAATCTCAAACCGTGATAATGAAAAGCATTTTACTGAGCCCTAAGTTGACTTTGCGGATAAAATGCTAATCTAATCATTGCAGGGCTTTCTGATAAGAAATGTACGTTTGTTTATTCTGGATTATTAAAAAAATGAGTTTTTAAAAGAGTTTCCCGTTACCATCCTAAACCAGTTTGGAGAAATATTCCACATATATATTTATATATACATATATAAGCACTGTTTATATACCAAATACATTATATGTAGATATTGGCTCATATATATCACACACACCACATACCGAACAGGTATGTGTTTTACGTATGTGGAAATGGGTCCTTTAGTTGAGGTGACAGTAAAGTTGAACCACATTGCCTACATTGAGCTGTTGGAACAACCAGGTTTGGCCTTTTGCTCATCATCTTAATGAGGAACATAATATTCCTATCCCTGTATTCCAAGATGACCATTCTCACATTTACAGGGCTGCAAATATGACTGATAGGCATGAAGATCATTCAGGAACATTCACACACCCGCAAAATCCTCAGATTTAAATCCTCGTCAATCTGTGGGACTTCCTGGAACAACCAGTGAAATGCCAGGGCAGGCATCTTTGATGCAAGAGTGTCTGAACATTAATGTGTCCTGCATCCAGAAACTTGTCCAGCCCAAGCATAATCTACACATCTGTTATTCGTGCTTGTGGTGGTATTACATGCTATTATGTATGTTCCAGTCACAGGTGACTCATTTTTTGTCCAGTGAGCTTAGTATGAGATTCATTTAGAGTGGTTTGATGTGAAATGGTTCATTATTGTCACGTCCTGTCTTGTCTAGCCCCGTTTTTCTCGGTTTTCTCTGGTTTTCTGTTTCTGTCTTGTCATTTCCATGTGCCCTTTGTTGTCCTGTTCCATGTGCTTCTGTTTGTTTTGGTTTTTTGCTCCTCCTGTCTCCGCCCTCACCTGTCCCTCGTTTGTAGCTCCGCCCCTTCCCAGGTGTCTCTCGTTAGCCCTTGTTGTTTTATACTCCGTTTTGTGCCCTTTTTTCTTGTTTGGTGTTCTGTCTCCCTGCTGGTCGTTTGTTCCCATGTTGGTAGTCTGTCTCCCTGCCGGTCGTGTGTTCCCATGTTGGTAGTTTGTCTCCATGTCGGTCGTTGGTCTCCCAGTCCGTTGCTCTTGTCTCCATGTCCGTCGATTTTGCCTGGTAGTGGTTTCTGTTACCCTGTTTCTCTGTATTGTTTTGTTTTAGTTTTTCTAGTATCTTTGGTTTTTGTTTTTCCTCTGTTAATTTGTCAGTAAAACACTTGCACTTGCATCCTGCCTCCACGTCCTGTTCCCGTGCCCCTGCGTAACAATTATAGAGAAACTTAAAGCGTCACCATGTCTACAACACTAACATAGCCATTTACTTACCATCCAACCATCAGTGAACCTACACTCATCTTCTAAGTTTTTACATGCAAAGTTGATGATGGTAAAAAAGTGATATGTCTGAACAAATAGTATAAAATAAGTTTACTTCAGGGACTATTTTGCCTTAAAATTCCCTTCATGTATCCCTCCACCATGAACAGATAAAAATAAATGGTTTAAAATACATTTTAATCCAAAACTTTAATCACAAAATTTCACAGGCATTCAATTCTTATGATGTCTGGTTCCTATTGCCACCACTGTTAACAGCTCTGACTTTCACTCTGACCTGTTTCTCTAGAACAAAGCATTTTATGTCACACCACTCTGAAGGATGTTGTTTACATCCCATCCAATTAATTATGTAGAATTTATGAAAAGTTGGTGGTTTCCCTTTAAGAGAAGACAAGATTTGTTTTTTCCATAAACAATGTGCTAAGCTGCTTTTAGAGCTGATGACTTTTGTGACCACATCAATTGACCATCTTGATTCAGCACATACAGTACCAGTCAGAAGTCTAGACATGGCTACTCAAAGAAGGTTCTTATTTTTATCTAAATGCTTTACTGTAGAATAAAAGTGTGGACATCAAACTATAAAATAGCTGGAATTATGCAGTCCACCTTAAAAACCTCCAAAATGTAACTTTAAAGGAGGATAAAACAGCTTTCTTAACCTGTATTGGAGGCTGATATAACAAGAAGATTTCTTAAGTGGTTTTGGGCCAATTCTATTGGTCTGTCCTTCATGAATATTCACTAAACTGAAAGGGGAACTAGAGCTTTTAAACTGTGCAGAAAAGTTTTTACACAACTAAATATATATTAGAGGTAGCAATATGGCAAAATATAATACTGTGACACATCAAGAGTATATGTGGTATTTCAGGATATGTATAGTTTCAGACATCTCATCAGTTGGAACTGTTAAGTGTAAGCCTGTAGAGTCTTTAATATAACCAACGACATCCATTTAGTTGGGTGTGTCTAAGCTTTTGACTGGTAGTGCATAAGCACTTGAACAGTGCACTGCTTTAAATATAGATTCACCATAATGCAGACATTGGAGGTAATAATGCTTTGCTGATTTAGTGACACACTGCGCAGAAGAGGTTATGTTAGGTCTTCGTTGCCTCTCAGGAAGGTGACATTACTGTATATTTAGTCTCAGAGTTAGTCAAAGAAGAGGTAAGTATGTAATAGTCTGCAGACCCTTTGGGGGTGGCTTATTTAGCAGGTCCTCCACTAAGAACATTCACGACAATGATGGACAACATGAGCAGTCCAATAAAAATCCATGATCTGTTCACATTCTTTTTGTATAGAAGCCTGTTTCCACCAAATAGGAGAAAACCCATCACTGTTTGTACACTCATCATCAAAAGGATAGCTATGATTCAAGTTTCACGCTCAGCCATGCATGTCACATAAGCAAGGACAGGCTTTATCACTGTACCTGACTGACCCAGCATCCACAATTACATTTAGTGAGCAGTGATGCCTCCATGAGTCATCCTGTTAGTGCCAACACCATTGGCAGACGGCTGCACCATGCAGGACTACACGCACGCAGACCGTTACGACGACTGCCCTTAACACCACATCAGTGTCTCCAAAGACTGCAATGGTGTCGTGCCAGGCTGTCATGGAGTGACTCAGAATGGGAGGGGGTCATCTTCAATGACAAGTCTCGCATGTCTTGGTGGAGACAACCAACGAATCCGTGTTTGGAGGCACAGTGATCAGTGCCAAGATGAACAGTTTGTTGTCACCTGTCGCACGTACAGAAGGCCTGGTGTCACTCACCTCCACCCCTACCACACAATCTGCAGGAACTGTGTGAGAATATTCAAGCTGCATGGGATGGATTATCGCAGGACATTAGGAACCTCTACAACTCCATGCCGAGTCGTCTGGCACGTTGTATTAGCAATCATGGCGCCCAACGCCATACTGAGAGACACTACTTCTGTGTGTGTAGCTCATAATATATTCCCCCCTCATACCAGTTCAACACACCATCACCATGTCAGTGTCACTCCAGTGCTGAGAATGATCCACCACACACCTAATACCTGCTTTGTGGTGGTCCTTTGGGGGTCCTGACCATTGAAGAACAGGGTAATAAAGTGTGCAGCAAATCAGATGGACTACAGTCTGTACTTGTAGAACTACAAAGTGCTCCTATATGGTCAGTAGAGCTGATAAAATGGACAATGAGTGTAGATACCAGGAGGTGTACCTAAAGAAATGCTCAGAGAATGGGCTTCAAAATAAATATGTACTCATATGTAAACAAAAATAGATAAACTGATACGAGGGAAAGTATTCAGACACTATATTAAAATATACATATAGGGCATAAATAATGTTTCATAGTAACACTTCAAAAAGCACAAGCTAAATGTTCCTCAGCTACAAACACACCATCACCAGCACATTACACATTACGAGCCCGACCAGACTTAAAGCTCCGCTTAATTTATAGATGACCTGATCCCGCATGGGAAAAGAGATTTAAATCTAAGCTCTTCTAAAGACTTCCAACTTCTGACATTAATCCTCATGCGGCACTAATGAGATTTATGGCTACATAGATTTTCAGCACCAAATATCTAAAATATCCGTAACTGTAGTCCATATTTAAATAATTCAGGTTGGCCCTAATGGGCTCATCCAGGCTTAAGCCAATAAGGACTGCATTCGTTTTTACTCTCAGTCCTCCAAAGCTTTGATTTATGATGTTTATGCATGAACTAGTGCATCTCAAAAAATTAGAATGTCATACTACATAAGTTCATTTTTGTTCATAATTGAATTCAAAAAGATAAACTGCCATATGTTTTATGTTCATTATATGGAAAGCATATATATTTCATGTGTAACTTATACATTGTATTGCCAAAAGTATTCACTCACCCATCCGAATCAATTAAGGTGTTCCAATCACTTCCATGGCCACAGGTGAATAAAACCAAGCACCTAGACATGCAGACTGCATCTACAGACATAGACAAAGAATGGGTCGCTCTCAGGAGCTCAGTGAATTCCAGCGTGGTACCGTGATAGGATGCCATCTGTGCTACAAGTCCAGTCGTGAAATTTCCTCACTACTAAATATTCCACAGTCAGTGTCAGTGGTATTATAACAAAGTGGGAGTGTTTGGGAACGACAGCAACTCATCCACAAAGTGGTAGACCATGTTAAATGACAAAGCAGGGTCAGCGGATGCTGAGGCACATAGTGCGTGGAGGTCACCAACATTTCTGTAGAGTCAATCACTACAGACCTCCAAACTTCACGTGGCCTTCAGATTAGCTCAGGAACAGTGCGTAGAGAGGTTCACGGAATGGGTTTCCATGGCTGAGCAGTGGCATCTAAGCCTTACATCACCAAGCGTAATGTAAAGCGTCGAATGCAGTGGTGTAAAGCACAACGCCACTGGACTGCAGGACAACGGTACTTTTCTGACTGCATTGTGCCATGTGTAAAGTTTGGTGGAGGGGGGATTATGGTGTTGGGGTTTTTTTCAGTAGTTGGGCTCGACCCCTTAGTTCCTGTGAAAGGAACTCGTAATGCTTCAGCATACCAGGATAGTTTGGACAATTTCCTGCTAGTTTTTGCACTGTGAGCAGGTGCTAGGTACTGCTTCTTTAGACAATCTAAAGACCTGTCCCATTTTCCTCAGCCCAGGCCTCCATCACTGCTTAGAAACCATTGCTAGCCACTTTCCAATGTGTGCATTTATACACCCACTGGCCATTTCACACCTTCTTCTTCTTCACTTCACTCCATTTTACCAGCTCCACTTACTATATAGGAGCACTTTGTAGTTCTACATTTACAGACTGTAGTCCACCTGTTCTGCAATGGTCAGGAACCCTACAGGACCACCACAGAGCAGTTGTTGTGTGGGTGGTGGATCATTCTCTGCACTGCAGTGACACTGACATGGTGGTGGTGTGTTAGTGTGTGTTGTGCTGGTGTAAGTGGATCAGACACAGCAGTGCTGCTGGAGTGTTTAAACACTGTGTCCACTCACTGTCCACTCTATTAGACACTTCTACATTGCTGGTCCACCTAGTAGATGTAAAGTCAGAGACGATAGCTCATCTGCTGCTGCACAGTTTGTGTTGGTCATCCTCCAGTCCTTTATCATTGGTCATAGTATGCTGCCCATAGGACGCTGTTGGCTGGATAGTTCTATTCGGTGGATTATTCTCAGTCCAGCAGTGACACTGAGGTGTTTAAAAGCTCCAGCAGCACTGCTGTGTCTGATCCCACTACCTCGTGTCATCCCTCTGGCGTTCAATTGCCCTTCTGTAAATAAATATCACTTATTGTTTTACATCCACAAGTGTCTGGTTCGACTACTGTTTCATAATAGGAAGTTCACTTCAGCACTTCATTTTCTATTTATAGAAAATACAAGCAGAACTATTTTTCTTGCCAAGACACACTGAAATAAGATGTGAAAATCAATGATAATTCAATAGAAAACCAAATAAAATCTTTAAACTAATGCTAATTCCTTAATCTAATTTCATTCATGAATATCGTTAGGAAAACAATGTCATACGTGACACTAAAGGATGCTGTACATAAAAGAATAAATGCCTTGTGAGACTTTTATTTTGACTGAAAGAGTAGCTTTGTTCCATCCACAAGTCAGGAAGACAGCCTCTGATTGGCTGACAGGTTAGAAACACAGTCTCTGATAGGTCGACTAGACAGGAACACTGACTCTGATGGGGCAACAAGTAAGGAACACAGCCTCTGATTGGTGGAGAAGTCACAAACACAGCATCTAATTGGTCGGAATAAATATCTTGTGAGACTTTTTGCCTAGAAGAGTAGTTTTGTTCCATCAACAAATCAGGAACACAGCTCTGATAGGTCAACAAGTGAGGAACACAGCCTCTGATGGGACAACAAGTCAGGAACACAGCCTCTGATTGGTCGACAAGTCACAAACACAAGCTCTGATTGGTCGAAAAGTCAGGATCATAACCTCTGATTGGTTGACAAGACAGGAGCATAGCCTCTGATTGGACGGAATAAATATCTTGTGGGACTTTTTGCCTAGAAGAGTAGCTTTGTTCCATCAACAAATCAGGAACACAGCTCTGATAGGTCAACAAGACAGGAGCACAGCCTCTGATTGGTGGAGAAGTCAGGAACACAGCCTCCGATTGGCTGACAAGTTAGAAACACAGCCTCTCATTGGTTGGGAAATCAGGTTCACAGCCTTTGATTGGTCAGCAAGTCAGGAACACAGCCTCTGATTGATCAACAAGTCAGGATTACAGTCTCTGATTAGTCACTTGGCTCAACCCAGGGTGGAGCGATCAGCAACAATATCTCTTTTCTACACAGAGTAATGGATAAATAATTAAAGATAACTTAATCAGTGTTGGATTAATCAGCATGGTTTCATTTTCCAAACTCTCTAAAAAGACAATACGGTTCAAGGCTAGATCACAAAGCTTCTGAAAGGGATACTATTGCACAGCGGCCCTCATTGGAACAGAACAACACGAGCCTTCCAGAAATGAATGAAAGTATGTCTGTAGCGTGCAGCATTCCCTTGATATTTACTCTTTCATGTATGATGTTCTTTGATGTCCTATACGTTGATCTCAGAGGGTTAAACATTCTGTGCTGCACACAGATTTTCCGGTTGGGCTACCAGGCTTGAAGCCATCGCCTAATCACAGTCAGAATGTGGTCGAAGGTAAACAGATGTACCATGCTCTTTTAGAAATGTTGTGTTATTAAGCAGTATGACTGATTTGACTACTTATCTGTTTGGACAGTTTATATGACCGTACCTCTCTTGCACCACATTCTCTGTAAGTATCAATGACCACTAGGTGCAAGCTATAGCAGCCACGCTGCTGGGTTGCTCACACCATGCAGAGGTAGTATGGGTGAATCAGGTATAATGAGACCAATTAAAGGCATCAGGGTTGTTTCCAAATTTTTATGAGCAGCATTTTTAATAGGCTGATATTTACGCCAACATAACCTATAGGTTATGATTTATTGGGAGAAACCAAGAAATTCTATGTAAAACCAGGCACTAAGAATGTCCACATAGCCAGAATGGAATGATCCCTGTTTCATAACCACATTTTGTGACGAGTCAACTGTGAGATTAGTGGTCAAATCAGGCTCCTTAGATTGTTGAACAGTCGATTATTTGGGTTCAACCCTATCACAACCTAATGGTTCTGAAATCTGGCCCCACTGGACCACAATTTTCACATATTTTAACCCATACATACAGGAGGTAATTGGATTTGTACTTGTACACTCATCATCAAAACGTAGTCACACAAATAGCCACACCCAGAAGGAACCAACTGACAGGAATGAAACTTGGTGGGTAGGTTTGACATCATGAGACACGCAAATGATTCACGCCTGGCCATGCATGTGACGTAAGCAAGGTTGGGCCTCATTGCTGTACCTGACTGACCCAACAGCCATGATTGTGGGCATTCAGTGAGCAGTGATGCCCTCCATGAGTCATCCTGTTAGTGCCAGAACCATTGGCAGACGGCTTCATGACCCAGGACTACATGAACACAGACCATTACAACGATTGCCCTTAACACCACATCAGCATCACCAAAGACTGCAATGGTGTCATGTCAGACTGTCATGGAGAGACTCAGCAAGGCAGCGGGTCATCTTCAGTAATGAGTTCTGCTTTTATCTTGGTAAAGACCACTGAATCCGTGTGTGGAGGCACCATGGTTAGTGCCAAGATCACTGGTTTGTTGTCACGCATCACATGTCCACAGGTATAACTCCAACTCCACCCCTACCGCAAAATGTGCAGGACCTGTGTGAGAATATTCAAGCTGCATGGTATGGATTATCACAGGACACCACTAGGAGCCTCTACAACTCTATACAGAGACGTCTGGCATGTTGGGTTAGTAAACATGGTGGCCCAACACCATACTGAGAGACACTACTTCTGTATATGTAGCTCAATAAATATTGCCCATATCAGGTAACCTTTAATCTTTCTTCGGTATAGGATTGCAATCCAACACTCCACTCTGATTGCAACTATTCATTTGAGGATGAATCCTCCATTAACGCAATTATGCATAATTGCATAAACACTTAACAGTTAAACATGCAGCTGTTCCTAAAAACCCTACGTTTCGTAGAGACTAAAAGCTCAAACTTGATTGGTCCTCGGATGGCCAGCAGGAGCAGCACTGATCTGGCAGGATAGAAAACGTCTACAACAGCGTGCCGGGTGAAGTCAAGGCATGCCTCTCCTGAGAGAGCAAAACATTTTTAAACTTCAAATATTTCATCTGATGCCTCCCGCTGAACCGTCTGAAGACATGAGGGTTTTAACAAATGATGTTCCATGAATAAGAGGCCAAGAACACGCAGCGATTTTGAAAGAGGCAGTCTCCCGTAGCCAGTGCGGCCTAGAAGAACCAGGCTTGGGCTTCAAGGCCACGGTTTAATTAAATCTGAGTAGTCCTGGAGCTTAAAATGCATTCCACTGACCATACAAGATTCAATAACCGGATTATTATCACTGCTTTGGCAGGAAAACTCATTGTACATATTTCTATTTAATAACATCCACAAACAGTTCCAAGTGTAATGATTTCATTCCACTTGGCTTCTAGACCTTTATAGGTTTATAGTTATTACTGTCATTTTGTGATATTACTATGCAAATGTAATTGCATAATTAAAGGAGCAATAATACTGACAAATGATTTACATTCACTTCTGATTTATTTCTGTTTCTATGTAAACAAATAACAAACTGTCAAGAATTTAGGCCGATTATTTTCTGAACAGTGAGATTTTTTGCCAATTGTGTTTGCACATACAATTGTCTTAGTCTTCTGCAATTAACCCATCCGTGAAGTGAAACACACACACGCACACACACACTAGGGGGCAGTAAGCACACTTTCCCAGAGCAGTGGGCAGCCCTACCCACAGCGTCTGGGGAGCAGTTGGGGGTTAGGTGCCTTGAACCGGTTCGATTTAGGGAATCGAACTGGCAACCCTCCGGTCACAAAGCTGGGTCCCTGCCCTCCAGCCCACAGCTGCCCCATGAATGCATATACAGTCAAATACAGTACAAGCCTGTTCAAAATAAATAAATGAAATTTATTGGTAGCACATTACTATAAGGGTACATCTATTAACAGTACATAGGGCAGTAATAAGCTATATATTACTATATAAGTAAGTAACATAGCAATTGATCATTGACTATAGTATAAGAAGAACTACAGAAATAAGAATATATTTTTTAAAATGTATATTAAGTAGTTTATAATCTTTACTAAATGATTAAGTGATGCCACAATTAATCATTAAATAATCATAGTAATGATTAAACCATAGATGAACTATGTGGCTCGAGGCAATCGGGACAGTAAGAAGTAAACACTAATGAACTAATAAATTAATTACTGAAGTCTGTGATCATTTCAAATAGAATCTTAATTAAAGTCTTAAATATGTATCTTAAAACAGCACAGAGTTTATCAAGTGGATATTAAGTTCATATTTAAGGTATGTCGTCACTGTCTAAAGAAAAAAATGGCAACTTTGCAGGAGAGGCCAAAAACCTCATTTAACTTTAATGTAAGTCAATGGAACCAGACTTTTTCCTCAAGTAACACTGGGCCATTTCAGTTGGTCTATTCATCATGAAATTGTCACACAGTGTAAAAGCAGTTCTTAGAAGTGTAGACAGCTTTACAATAAGGCTCACAAAGAACATTAAGTAAAACATTCAAAAAGAACAAGACATAACATTTATATATTTATATATATATATATATATATATATATATATATATATATATATATATATATATATATATATATATATATATATATATATATNATGAACTAATAAATTAATTACTGAAGTCTGTGATCATTTCAAATAGAATCTTAATTAAAGTCTTAAATATGTATCTTAAAACAGCACAGAGTTTATCAAGTGGATATTAAGTTCATATTTAAGGTATGTCGTCACTGTCTAAAGAAAAAAATGGCAACTTTGCAGGAGAGGCCAAAAACCTCATTTAACTTTAATGTAAGTCAATGGAACCAGACTTTTTCCTCAAGTAACACTGGGCCATTTCAGTTGGTCTATTCATCATGAAATTGTCACACAGTGTAAAAGCAGTTCTTAGAAGTGTAGACAGCTTTACAATAAGGCTCACAAAGAACATTAAGTAAAACATTCAAAAAGAACAAGACATAACATTTATATATTTATATATATATATATATATATATATATATATATATATATATATATATATATACAGTATATATGTTTTTATATATAATAAACTGGACATAAATAATTATGATAATATTCCTATTTTTACCATTAGTTGATGATTAATTGCAACATTATTTAACTATTTAGTTATGCTTATATCTCTTCTAAGTACTGTTAATAGATGCACCCTTATTGTAAAGTGTTACCAACTTAGTTTCATTTATGTAACTGGGGGTGCCTAAATATTTGCATATGACTGTCACCAAGAACTTCATACTATATTTAAATCACAGTATATAGCAAAAAAAAAAGTATCAGACTATTAATAAACAGTGAATGCAGCTACTTTTAATGTAGGTATCATTGATCTTTAAAATTAGACATCACTCACATTCTCATATTTGAGAACCATGAGATGTCTGAACTCTCTGCTCCAGCAGGGGGCAGTGTAGAGCCAGTGTCTTACATTTTTGTTAGAGGGTTTATCTGTGTGCCTCAATGAAGGAAATGAAGAAAGGCTACTGCAGGTGTCTAAAGGCTACTGCACACAGGACAAACAGCCATACAGTATACACAGAAAGCATCACAAAAAAGCTCCAAAATTTTTTTTTCAATCTACTCATAAGAACATACTTGAATAAATTATGCATCACTTGATGAGGTTATTACATTTGGTATCATTTGGTATCTAACTAACTCCTAACAAAGTGTGAGGTGAGATGTTAGGATGTGACAAGGCAAGTATTGCTAGCTAATGCAATGCCTGTTTATCCTAAAGACTTTAGATTGACTGCTTGTCTCAGTCTCTGGCTTTTTTGGCCTAGATTTGGATGTGCAGTAATACAGAGATGAGTGGCGCTCAGAGATAGTCAGTAAAGCTTGAAAGCACTGACTTCCAGTGCCTGCTGTTAGGACCTCGTGGGTCTAGGGGTTTTAAACAAAGAGGTTCAAACAAAGACCCTGAATCACTTACCCCCTGCTTTCGAAGAGAGTTAAGTTATGCATGATCACAAGCTACATCGAGAAATGGTTACGGCCAGCTAGACAGAAGTGCTGGGTTTGATCTGATCGGTGGGAGGGCGGATGGCACAAACCCGACAATCGAAGCAGCCAACCACTATTGTACTTTCCTCTGGCCTTTATATAGTTGGAGAGCCCCCTGCTGCAACCAATCAGAAGACTCCAAGCTCAGGTCCTAGTAGACGGATAGCAGGAGCAAGAAAAAGAAAAACAACGCTGCAAAAAAAGATATCTTGGCCAATAAAATGATCTTATATATAGATATGATATGTCTTAAAATTCTCCTTTAGAGAATCCTGTTAGATCATTTTACTTATTTCCACAATTTTTTACTTGTTTTAAGGGTTTTTTGTAAGCCAAAGTTTCTTCAACTATTGGAAGATACATTCGTCATCAAAAGAATTTTTGCCCCCAGAAAGAAGTGTGGGATTGCAGTGCTGTTGGGAAGGAAGTTAAAGGTTACCAGGAACAATAAATGATGATAAATTTAGACTCATATGGGCAATATTTATTGAGCTACACTTACAGAAGTAGTGTCTCTCAGTATGGTGTCGGGCCGCCATGTTTGCTAACCCAACAGGGCAGACATCTCAGCATGGAGTTGTAGAGGTTCCTAATGGTGTCCTGTGATAATCCATCCCTTGTATCTTGAATATTCTCACACAGTTCCTGCAGATTTAGCGGTAGGGGTGGAGGGACCATGGTGTCTCCACACACAGATTTGTTGTCACTGAAGATGACCCGCTGCCATTCCATGACAGTCTGGCACGACACCATTGCAGTCTTTGGTGATGTTGATGTGGTATTAAGGGCAGTCGTTGTAGCATGCATGTAGTCCTGCGTCGTGTAGCCATCTATCAATGGTGCCAATAACTCATGGAAGGCATCACTGCTCACTGAATGTCAATCGTGGCTGTTGGGTAAGTCAATAAGGCCCGACAGCGATAAGGCCCGTCCTTGCTTACCTCACATGCACAGCCGGGCACGAAACCTGAATCATTCGCATGTCTCACAATGTCAAACTCACCCACCACGTTTCATTCCTTCTGTGTGCAGCTACACAAGACAGTTTGTTTCCATTTTCAAAACCGTTTCTGTGGCTTCAGTTCAAACACAAAGCTGTCCAAGCAGAAAATGCACAGTGTAGACTAGCCAGAATTTTTGTAACTACCATGAATCTGGCAACCCTTTGAGACAGGGAAAGAACGCAAGAAGCCTACATGTCTGGAAACAAGCAGTATTTCTGGTAGATGTAGCCCTGTAGCTTAAAATCCCCACAGTTAATGTTTCACTATGGCAGCTGTTTTTAGACTGTTCTGTGTTTCACTGTTTTATAAGCTGAGAGGTCATGCTGGTTTTCATAGACACTACTGACAAAACCATTGTGATGGTTTCTTGCTGGTGCAGGGTTATGATAACCTATAGCGCTGCGACATCTGTCGACCACAGCTGTTTTAGTCATGTGACACTCCTTGAACTATAAATGGGCCTTTAGATCATAGGAAATGATATGTGAGAAGCTACTGTAGAAATCCAACTTTAAAGATGCATGACGAACCCAAACTTCACACGTCTGTAGAGTGCAGCATGCCCTTTCCATTGAGCCCTGGATCCCAGGAAACTGGAAATACAGACCCTGAAATCACCAGGCACCTCACATGTCATCTTCTGAGGCATCCATGTGTCACATGTCATAGTCATATGATCAGTCGACATCAAGTTGCACTAGTCTGTGCAACTGCACAGCGGAGGTTTCTGTCCACATTTCATTTTCATGTCTTTATTACCTGCATATTGGCTGAATAAACTATTGTGGCGGGTGAGAGGCAGGGTCGCCATCTTAACTCCCTCTAAACAGGTCATGTGCTTCCCTCACTCACAGGTGTGCGGGATCTGAGGGAAGAGCAGAGCCATTAAAAACAGCTCTCTCCCCAGTGTGAGAGAGGGAGGACACTAGCCCACATGGCCAACACTAGAGAGAGAGTGTGACTCCTGGTGAAGGATGCCTAACTGAAGGCAGAATTACCATATTTAAGTTTTATTTTGGTTTATTTTCTCATTATAATGAATACATAAAGTCCTCTGGTTCACTCACACTGGGTGTTCGTGAAGGTGTCTTTGAGCACCGTCTTGGTTTCCCGGTCTGTGTTCTTGGCCCCTTTGAAGAGCAACATGAAGAGATCCACAATGACCATGTTTCACCATGTGATGTACAGCTATATGAAGAGTGGGGGCTCACAACACTAACCTACTCAACTCATTTCTTTGACCACCTTGTCAAAGAGTTCAGCCAGGCATACACTGTGTGATTTTAGCCCGATTTTAAGCCCAAGTTGGTCAGAGCCGACTGAATTCCATGTCCAAATTTCAGCTTCCTCGGGCCTCATTTGCCATGCAGTGTGAGAGGGGAAGCGATGTCTGATTAACTGCCAGAGCAAGCTCCAACTGAGCGGTTGGCCGATCAGATGAATTTCTGACATGTCCGAAATTTTGGTCACTTGTCTCACAGCTTAAGCAGCTTCACAAGCTAATCTCTCAAAGTCACACCCAAATCCACATACAAACAGTCACAGTTACTGCTCCTACACAGCTGCACACACTTAACCGCAGGCTAAAGAGTCTACAATTGAAGTACCAGCATCTGTATACGCAGACTGTACTACAGTGATGTTAATATTGTGTTTGTAGTCAGTCTGGTTCTCAGTTTAAGTGTGGTGTAGTAAAGTTAGCAGAGCTGTTGCAGCACAGTTGGTTTGTCAGCAGCTGAATCTCAAACGCCCCCCTTCATCCTACGTAGTGCACTTTGCAAGTTCTGGCTTCTACACCAAAACATTAGTCCAGTATGGAATTGTGTACACATGCTGAATCCCAAATGGCTGTGTATTAGACATATGATGTACTGCTGGTTGCAGCTGCCATTTATATTAAGTAGTGCACTACTTAGGTAGCAGGGAGTCATTTGGGATTCAGAGTTTTTGGACGTGCAGCGTGTTGTTTTGAATGAAACAGCTTTATTGGAAACGGTCTGTAGACAGAGCTCAGCTGTCTATATGGGCTGCGTTTCACGTGCAGTGTGAGCACCCATGTCACATCATGTGAATCGTACAAAGCGTTTTCGTACAGTGTGAGTACATAGATTGCAGGTTCAATCGTACACGGTGGACGATTCAAACATGCAGTGTGAGCTGTGAGCACACGCCAAGATTTCTAAAATTGCACAGTGTATGCCTGGCTTTAGATTTGCTCTTTTGGTTATAAACCTGGATCGTGTATGATAACAAGAACACAGCTTTTTCTTACTGCTTCTGCCTGGAAACTGCTAATATGGCATATGCCACATGCATTCAGAATGGACCCAAAGTGTATTCTGTGCTTCATGCTGTGCGTGGTTGGTGTAAAAGACTACATTAATTAACATAGGAGAGTATTGCTTGTGGCATAGCCTAGCATGTCAGGTGGCACTGTAACCACATCTGCAGTGAAAGGGGCTTAACACTTTGCACTGCAACCCAACAAAATGGGAAATACTGAAGTCGCTAGGTCTTTGTGTTTCATGGGTAAGAAAGCAGGATTACCGCAGAGTTTGCTATACTGAGTGTTCCAAGACGTTCTTAATAGGTTGAGGTGTCACTTTTTTGCATATGTCTGAAGGTATAGCCCCGCTAAGGAGGAGAATCATAGAGACAGATGGTGGACTGATCAGCCATGACTACAACCAGAGCACACAAATTCGCTACTGAAATAGCCGCTAGGGCACCCGTGTTCACCAGGCTGTTCCAACAGGATAATGACAGAGCTGGAGATGTACCATTAATTAAAGTTTTCAATCAACTCATTCAGGCTGAAAAACACAAGCCTAATTAGCGCAGAGTCTGAGTGGGAGTCACTCCGTCATTATGCTGTGCAACTAGCTTTACATTTACAGCTACAGAAGGACGTCTTGTGTCCACCAGTGCCGTCTCAAAGCTTCCCGGTGGATAAAATATAGAAGGTGATGACAGGAGATTGCAAACACAATAGGTGTGAAACCAAACGAGGTGTAATCTATCCACTCATGGCCTGCTGCTCAGGATGTCGAGAGCCAATGCAATGACATGTACATGCCTTTTCCAGCTGTGGCTGTCTGTATGAAAGGGGTTCGGTTGACAGGGAATGCTAGGTGTTGGGCCTAAAACCGTAGGAGCTAATAATGGTTCGCAAGGAGCTTGATGGTTTCCATGGTTCTTTCGCTTCATATGCTCTATTAGCACCTCTCTTTAGACAGTGGGTTGTTATATGTGTTCTATGCATTGTATGTGTTCTGTCAAATAGCAGCACTTTGTTTTACAGTCATCTACAGAGCTCTGCAATGCCAAACCATTTCAATATACATCAGACTGAATTGAAACAGCTGTCTAATAAGAAACACCCAAACAGAGCACTAAGTGATATGTCGTATGGAAGTGGATTGAATTCTATGCAATTCCATGCCATGTAGTTCCTGGTGCTTTTTTTTCACAGTTTTTGTGCTTGTATTAATGCCGGAGAAGACTTTACAACTCTGCAGTTACTGAGTCAGCAGAGCGTTGGCAACTGTTACGCTCTACGCTCTGTAAGTGTATGTAGTCTGTCACTTTATGGTTGAGCTGCTGTGGTTCCTAAACACTTCCAATTTTTTTCTGAGATAATACCACTCACAGTTGATCGTGGATTATATCGGAGGGAGGAAAATTCACACACTGACTTGTTGCAATAGTGGCATCCTACTACAGTACCCTGCTGGAATTCAATGAGATCTTTAGAACAACTCATTCTGTCACAAATGTTTACACAGGCAGACTACATGGCTAGGTCCTTGACTTGATACACCTACGGCAATGGCACTGAATGAAACACCTGAATTCAAGGGGATCCAATGTGTCCCAATACTTTTGTCCATATAGTGTAAATAATAGTCACTTATTGTTGAATGCAATTTCGAAGCATTTCTACTGGTACTGGTCTACTAGAATACATTTACATGCTTCAGTTTTCCCAAAACACATTGTTTATCTCATAATGCACCTCTGCATTCACACTCTGTTAGAGCTCCTGTGTCCTTAAGCCCCGCCTCCTGGTGAGCTCAGTATGCTTTGTTTGGTCGGCTAGATGTGTCTAAAAAAGACACTCAACTTTGAAAATATAGTTGCACCCAAAAGGAATCAACCATTGGGAATGAAACTTGGTGCGTAGGTCTGACATCATGAGACATGCAAATGATTCAAACCACGTATGTGACATAAGCAAGGACGGACCTTGTTGTTGTATCAGACTGACCACATAAGGTCATCCTGTTGTGTGTGCTTTCCATTCTGGCTCCAATTTCCAAGTGAAGTATGCCTCAGAGAAGAGTTTGAAAGCAATTCAAGCAGTTGGAAGACTTGGAGAGGGGTCGCATCATAGGGCTCTGGATAGTGGGATGGTCTTATTGATATATTGCGTGCCATGCCGGTCATGCGGATACTACCATAGCACGCTTTTGATGGCAGTGGATAGAAGACGGCATGCACCAGCAACATGAGGGGTCTAGGAGACCTACATGAACCATGGAGACAGAGAACCGATGGATTGTCCAACATGTGCAGCGGTGAGAGTATTCCATTAGGAACCTTTAAAACCCCATGCCAAGACATCTGGTACGTTGCATTTGCAAACATGGCGGCCCGACACCATACTGAGAGACACTACTTCTGTATGTGTAGCTCACTAAATATTGCCCATATCAGTCTAAATTTATCATCATGTATTGTTCCCTCCTTCCCTATAGCATTGCAATTCGACACTTCCTTCTGTTTGCAGCTATTCTTTTGATGATGTATGCATTTTAATTAATGCTGAAAAAAATATTTCATTTGTTCATGATTAGTCAACACATCTAACACATGCTGCCTGTGTCTTGTTTTTATGTGTTCTGGTTCTTATGTGTTCTGGTGGTAAGCTGCTGAATTTTGCCTGCCTGTAATGACAAAGCCTCGTGGAAATGTCCTAATGAAGCCTACATGCACTGACAGCCAACTGCCTCCGGCTCCCTGATATTACTTACTCACCTTTACAGTCTAGAGAAATGTGAGTCACTGTACAGCTACCTGCAGATACACTGTGACTCTGGCTGTATTACTGTGTATAAATCAGTGGGGCTTGTATCAATGAGGATGAATAATGGTTCATGGAAAAGCAGCAGATTTCAAGGACACAAATTATTCGGGCTACTCACTAGCCAAGACAAAATCAGTATTGTGTATACACTCTCATTTCAAACTGAAAGTGGATTTTTGTCATTATTCTATGATACAAGCCTTGAGCTCTGTAGGTGTATGGGGCTGTTATATTTTTGTGTTGTATTCTGAGCCTTAGACACACGTTTCAATAGGAGACAATTATGAACTGTAGGCCTGCCAGTCTAGCGTCTCCACTCTCTGATTACTCCGCTGCATTGTTGTATCTGACACAGAATATGGGAATGGTGTTGTCATGTTGAAATAAGCACAAACACCTCTGATAAGGCAACAAATGTTTGCTCTCAAATGTGTCCATTGTTATTGGTGCTTTCACAGATGTGCAGGTTCCCATCATGCCATGATAGACCTTGGTGTTTAAACATTACTGGATGGTCATTTTCTTCTATGGCCCAGAGAATGCAATGTCCACCCCTGAGCTAATTTACCGAGTTACACATACAGAAGTAATGTCTCTCAGTATGGTGTCGGGCCGCCATGTTCGCTAACGCAATATGCCAGACGTCTCGGCATGTCTAGGTTCATAATGGTGTCCTGTGATAATCCATCCCATACATCGGATTCATTGGTCGTCTCTACCAAGACGAACACGGGGCTCGTCAGTGAAGATGAGCCGCTGCCATTCTGAGTCACTCCATGACAGTCTGGCACGACACCATTACCACGACCAAGGGCAGTCGTCGTAACAGTCTGTGTGCATGTAGTCCTGGGTCGTGCACTCGTCTACCAATGGTGCTGGCACTACAGGATGACTCATGGAGGGCATCACTGCTCGCTGAATGGCCGCAATCATGGCTGCTGGGTCAGTCAGGTATAGCGATAAGGTCCGTCCCTGCTTATGTCACATGCACAGCTGGGAATGAATCTTTTGAATCATTTGCCCCAGCTTTTTTGGATCGTGGTGCAGGCATCAGTTTCAGAATAATGGTCTACAAAAATAACACAATTGATAAAATAAGGCACTACATATTTTGTCTTTTTACTAAATTTATTCTCCCAATCTCTCAAACTCATCTCCTAGAACCCACCTGAACACCTGTCCCGTTTTCCTGTTCGTCATCTCCGGAGTTCTAACTACACACACCTGCTTGTAATCTTGTCCGTTTGCTTATATACCCCTGGTCTCCACATGCATGTTGCAAAGTATTGCCACTCCTGTAGCATACCGAGCGTTCTATCCTTGATATTCCAGTTAACTTATTCTGGTTTTGACTCTGTTTGTATTCTGGTTTTCTCCTCTCTGGTTTTCCCTCTTGTTTTGGTTGCTGGTTGGTTGTCTGTTTGGTTTTTGACTCTTGCTTGTCTATCTGGTTTATGACTCTGCCTGTCCCCTTTGTTATGTTCACCTGGATCCTTGTTGAGCTTAACCGCTAACCTGCTAATAAAACCTTGCTCTGCTTTTAGCTCAGCGCGCATCATTTCAAGTTTGTTAATCATTACACATTCTCATATCCATCTCCTCTTATCTCTTATTTCCACTTACTCCAATTTAGCAGTAGGCTACAGGAAGTGTAAGACCATTAAACTGGTCCTACAGCGTGTGGAACATTTCTGATGGTTTTGGAATGATGCAAGACTATTTGCCACATCCAGTGAGACTTGTTCTAGTGTTCTTGTGTTGTGGTTTGGAGAAGCGTGCAGTGTTAGCTGCCTGAAGGAAATAGCATGGCTGTACCTGGTGCAACTAAAGAACATAATGCACTTAAGTGAGTAAGCACTAGTAGAGGTGTAAGTTGTGTATGTACTTGTGTTGTGTTGCACTTATAATGACTTTTTCTTTTCTATAGGTGTGAGAACTGGGCTGGGGTTGCCAGGTAGTGCTCTTTTTGCTCTATATGTGTGTATTGATCTATCTAGGTATCAGCACTGGCCCCCTGTTCGGGCAGTGTCCGAGCTCATGGTAAGTTTTAGGCTCTAAACTTCCTGTACTAGCTGGAATATTATCCAATGGAACACTAAGCACGGTTGTAAGTCGCTCTGGATAAGAGCGTCTGCTAAATGCCTTAAATGTAAATGTAAATGTAAACATTCTCCTTTGCTAATTGCTAACTGCTTGTGACGGCAACTTAAAGAATCTCAGAATAGAGCGTGAATGTGGCAGCCATTAACAAATGTGGCGTGACACCGTTGGCCTCTATGTTTGAGACTTTATTTAAATATTTATTCATTTATTTATTAATTCCGCCTGCGAGCATACCGCATTTCACTCATGTCACTAAATAAGTATAAAAAAAATTGTAAAGGAATACGGAATCAGAGCAGAACTTCCTGCATGCAATGATCCAATGAACGACGTTTTCAATAAAGGACGCTGGTGTTCTTTCATGATTATTTATTTATACATTTCGGAGTCATATTTCAAATATATTTTTCCTCTAAAATATTTCATTACATGACAGAGAATATACAACACCCAGCACTACAAGCTTTCCTCTCACTTGTGCACCGGTACATCTCAAAAGAAAAAAGGAAAAGAAAAAAGAAAATAAGAAGAAGAAAAGAAATGAAGGAAAAGAAACACACATCAATGCTCTCTCAGGTCTTCTCAGGTCTTCGCACACAAAACGAACAGTCTGGCCAATTCAACATGGGGAACACGGGTCAGCTATGGTGCGATTGTTCCATCTTTGTGATTTGGTTGAGGCGATGGAAATTAGCTCTACAATGAGCTTTCAGCACAATATCCCAAGGAGTTAACCGAGCTGATTACAGAACTGAACAATGTAGTACCACACCACACTGGGTATAGTGAGAAAGGACGACATTCGTATGGTAATTTTAAAATGTGTTTTTAGCACGTCTCCTTTGTGCAAAATTGTAATTAATGGTTCAGATGTCGACCCTTGACTTTCTTCTTTCAAGACCAAAGGAAGAAACTTCTCTACGAAAGGACGTAATGTAAGTAAGACAACTTACCATGTATTGCACTCTACTGAAGTGGTACATTTCATGATACCTTAGCTTTCAAACAGAAAAGCATTAACTGGGCCACAGACATTGAAAAGTAGCAATCAAATGGATGCAGATGATGTGCTTTGTCATTATAAAATCTTTTTTTTTTTTCTTTTTGCCATTCATGACTTTATTATATCATACTTTGGACATTTATCCATCTACTCTCCAAATAAGGACACAAAGACACAGTCCCATTGATGCTAAGCACCTATAGTAGTGCCAATAGCACCACCTTGTGGAAAGTCTTTAGCCTGCCCAACATGATTGAGTGTGTGATTGAGTTTCAAACCAGGACCATGACATGTTTAAGAAATAGTTCTTTGGAGAAGTACCATGGATGGTTTCCCTAGAGCAGAAGTTCTCAAACTGGTTTTCAGGGAAGCCTTGATGATTAGGGCAAAAGTCTGAAATCCCTTAGGACTGGTCAGAGGAGCATGGCCTTAAAGAACCTTTAAAGCACTGGTTCTCAAACTGGTCCTCGGGGAAGCCTAGATGGTTGGAGTAAAAGTCTGAAATCCCTTAGGACTGGTCAGAGGAGCATGGCCTTAAAGAACCTTTATAGCATTGGTTCTCAAACTGGTTCTCAGGGAGCCCTTGATGGTTGGAGCAGAACTCTGAACCCCCTTAGGACTGGTTAGAGAAGCACCGCCTCAAAGAACCTTTAAAGCATTGGTTCTCAAACTGTTTCTCAGGGGGCCCTTGATGGTTGGGGTAAAAGTCTGGGATCCCTTAAGACTGGTTAGAGGAGCACTTCCTTAAAGAACCTTTAAGGCATTGGTTCTCAAACTGGTCCTCAGGGAACCCTTGATGGTTGGAGCAAACGTCTGGGATCCCTTAGAACCAGTTAGAGGAGCACTTCCTTAAAGAACCTTTAAGGCACTGGTTCTCAAACTGGTCCTCAGGGAACCCTAAATGGTCGGAGCAAAACTCGGGATCCTTGAGAACTCATTAGCGGACCACTGCCTTGAATCCCTGAACCAGAAATGTTCTTGACGGATCTGAAAGGAACGAATCAATCCCCAAATAAACCTTTTTGGAACCTTACTTTTAAGAATATAGAACATGAGTGCAAATCGTTTTGCCTATTTACCCTTTTGGATATCAAAAAGCAAAAGGAGCTCTTGTTGTAGTACAATAAGAAACAATTCCAGCTCCAATCGTTCTTTCTTGGTTTCCTTGACCTCTACCTCACTGTCCTTTTTGAAAGGAAAAAAATGTGTATATATATTTCTATATGTAATTAATAAAATAAACAAAACAGTCTGAGTTTCTGAGTTAGTTGGAACCAGTTGTGTTGTTGATGCATGCAGAAGAAGTCCTGGCAGATGGTCTGGGTACTCAAAACAGTCAGAATGCCAAGATTCATACAGCAAATTATACTCTTGGTTAAATGCTGAATATGGATCAACATCATAATTAATAAACAAAGGAAACAGCTTTTATGATGAGAGAACGGCCTTAGCTTCTGAAGTACTAGAACAATAAGCCATGGTACGCATGACACATCGCAAAAAAGCTTGTTAACCCTTAGAAGTCTCTGTTATCACCAGCATTTTAACATTATCTATTTCTCACCTGTGGCTGATTCAAAACTTGCTTTCAACCTGCACCACAAGTGTGTTTGTAAGTATGTAGACTTTTACACAGGGTAAAAAAAATGCAAGACTTGCTGTGAATGTGTAAAAATACTGTATATATATGACACACTTCTACATGTGCTGATATATGTGCTTTTTAATGGAGCCAATAAAAAGCACAATAGTTCATTTCAGGACCTCAGTGGTCCTCTTTTCCACGTGGTGGGTGTTCCCACGAAAAAGCACCCAAAAGAAGTGAAGTCACATTTACGAATTTACCATTTGGCATATTCAACCTTCCGATAAGCCCCCAAACGCAACATAGTTGTCCGTTTATCTCCCTCTTAATCTTAATGTAGCTCATTCATGCTAACTGTTTTCGAACGAATCCCTTCCCAACCTGCAACTGTTATTTAGGTAAGGCTAGAAGGCTAGCAACCCTGTCGACTAGCACACCCTCATTTCAGGGCGTAGGTGCTTGTCTGATAACAGAAATAGTTGTGAATGGTGCTAAATTAGCAGTAACCCATTTATGAGAACATTTAGCTTTGAGTGCACACGACAAACACTGATACGACTCACATAAGTGAATGCTAACCAGAAGCCTTAGCTTCGGAAAGAAGCTAACACCGAGATATATACTTCAGTGTGTCACTGTAATCATTACCATCTTAGCTGGGTTCATTTTTTAAATCAAATAAAACATGAATTAAGCAGAAATGTGGCTAGCTCAGCATCGGATTTGAAGCCTTTCGGGTTACTTGCTGGTGGTTGTTTATTGCATGTGTGTTTCCTGAAGCTGGTACGCGATAGAGCCATGATCACACACAGATGATCTGATTCATGTACTACTGTCAGGATATGGGGACAGTTTTAGCACATATGCCAAAAAGTGGTCTAAATATCTTACTGTTTACTCCACTACATTATGGCCTAATCTGTTCTTCCTTTTGCTTTACGTGTGCATAAAAATGTAACATGTCCAAACAAGAGAAACGTGAAGTGAGCCCACCAATCAGGGTACAGCAGGCACTTTGTTTTGAGCTTGTTTTGATCTGCTGGACAGAGCTTAGTTCTAGCTAATGGAAACTGGTCTCCTTCAGTGTTCTGTGCTTATGATCATTTGAATAGACACCAGTGTCAGACTAATTAATGACCTTCTATTAAAGACTGGTGGACTGAGAGACACTACAGTCTCTTCACCTAAACTGAGCTGATTAAGAGTCTTGTTCCAGAAATGATAATAGGACACCAGAGTCATAATAAATCATGCTACTGTTACTCTCCATACTTAAGTACATTTGAAGGTAAATACTTTAGTACTTTTACTCCAGTGGAGGTCTAAAAGGAGGAACTTCTACTCTTACTGGAGGAGTATTATACCTTGGGGATCTCTACTGTAACTCAACTACATGGTTTGTGTACTTTGTCCGCCACTGGTCTGGTGTAAATACTTGGGTGCTTAGCTTCAATGAGTTTAGCTCCAATTTTAATCTACTACACATGAACCAAATAAGACCTTTAGTGGCATCTGAACTAGGTGTGCTGTATCGGGAAACCCTTCAGGGTGATAGGTCTCCAGGGCAAGAGTTGGGCACCCCTCTACTAGAGCATTGACTTGTTTGCGACATAAAATAGTGCATATGCAAGTAAATTAAACTGCAATTTTAACATTTTCTAAAAGTAATATTTGTAAGGGGAGGCACTGATTTATTTATTTAGGTTGTTGCGTATCTGAAACAAACAAAAAAAGTCAACTGACAGAATGTGAGTGGAATGTAGTTGTAATTCAGTATGTAACTGGCCAAATTTTGCCACAGCCAGAACCTTGTATTGCTGGAACGGAAACTTTACAGGACAAAGAAAAGGTTGTGAACTGTAATACATTTCGGGTAACAATGTAACTTTATTTCCGGAGCTATTTCTGGTGGTCTGTTTATCATCAGTGCTTACATGGTGCAACATAATATGTTACAGCAAGTTGAGAGCTTATTCCTGTGACACATTTGTGTTTAGACACTTCAAATCTTTGGAACCGAATTACAGGTACTGAATGTAGTTACTTGTGTTACTCATATATACCAGAGCAATGTTACATTTGAGCGATGCCTTTGAATTGTTCATTTCCCAAGTATAGATTATCCGGGCCTGTCCATGTACTTAACTTGCATGCACATGTGGTACCTGTATTAATATACTATGTGGCTATGATTGTGAATATGAGCTGTGTGGGCTTGGGAAGTGCAGTAAAGTCAGCGAACAAGCATCTGATCCCACTAATATGAAATTAATGGACAAAGTTCCTCATTGCTGAATAAGACAAACATAAAGGGACTATTTTAAGGGACTTACTTTATTGTTTGAACTGACTAGCATCTATGTTTTCAGTCAGCATTAGTTGTTCATATTTTAATCCTGGCTGGTTTGTTCCAAAGCAGTAATAATGACATACGTGATGTTTACTGTGGTAACTCAATTGCAGTAAAGGACTTCTGGGTTACTGGGCGGTATAGATTGGTATAGACTTTTAACAGTAAAGTAATAAGGTATTCCCAATAAGGTTCCCAATTTGCAATTTGCAATGGATTTCTTCTTTCGAGTAATTATCCCAACACTGTTCATCATGAAACGTTCATATAATGTAATTGACAAGCTGATGATGCTGATTAAGAGTCAACGAAATAGGATCTACAAGGTCTGACAGCAACAGTTTCAATACTGTACCAAAACCACAGTAACTCCAGACTTCTAAGGGTTAAATATCACAGCCACTATCCCTCTCAAATCTCTTTTAAAGGTCCCAATGTTGCAGTGCTTTCGGGAAACACTTCAGGCTCGTCAACTGGAGATCCTATCCCATCGTTGTGAATATAGTGTAGTTGCTGAGGATTTAAGATCACGCCTGAGGTTTGGTGGTAGGGGGGATGGGTTTGTGATGTGAAGTCCATGTCTTCGTTCATTTACATACCACATTCTAATGCTCATCTGATGGTCATTTAAGGCGAACGAGCGTCCATTCATCTAAGCCCCATTTACCGGTAAGCAATGAACTTGACCATCGCAAAAACAAGACATGTTTCAGTGGCTGGGGAAGCCACACAATACAGAGAATAAAAAAAAGAAAAGAAAAACAGCTCAACTCAATTAGAAGAGTACAGTGAGGGCGAGAGAGACTCTCTCACCATGCCTCCCCTCCACTTACTCACCCACACTGCTACAACTGTGGGTCAGAGTCATTTCCATAACCATTATTTTAATGCACCAGTACTGTAGCTGAATCTATTCCTATCCTCTCTCTCTGTCTCTCTCTCTCTCTCTCTCTCTCTCTCTCTTACAGAGGCAAATCCCAGAGACAAGAGTGTGCACATTATACAGTGGCTCTCAATGCACATAGCCCCTCACAGCATGATAGTACAGAATTAATAAAGAGATATATCTCGTGAACGTGCTGAACTACATTGGAAATAAGAAGCTCTACGATTAATTAAATTGATCACTTCTACTGTACATACACCAAAATACAGTGCTGTGCAAAAGTCAGAGTTCACCCTTCATGTATTTGAAGGGGTTTCCAGTCCAAACAGCCATTCAGGGGATAATTCAGAGAAGTTTCCCAAACTGGACAAAAGATAAACCTTGTAGACCACCAGAACTGTGCTCCTAAAGTTAACTGTACCTATCAAGGATTACTGATCAAGGAATAACCTCCACATCCTTCCACTGTGAGAAGACAACTCAACACAAATCACATGTGTTCTCAGGACAATGAACATCATCACCATCACAGAAAATGTTTGGGATAACGTCTTTGCAAAAAGCAGGAAATGCAACCAACTTCTTAGACTGAACATTGGAGGTGTGGAAAAAAGCCCTGCGGATTTCTTTCAAAGCAAGTCTCCCAGAAACAGTGGAAGCAAAAGGCAAAGAATAGATACACTGAATATGAAATAATGAAAATAATGTTGTATAATACTTACACTACCAGTCAAAAGTTTGGACACGGATACCCATAGAAGGTTTTCCTTATTTGTATCTTAATGCTTTACTTTAGAATAAACATGGAAACAGGAAACTATAAAATAGCATTCATGGAATTATACAGTCCACCTTAAAAAACTCCTAAATGGAACTTTACAGGAGGATAAAACAGCTTTCTTAACCTGCAGTGGAGGATGATAGAACAAGAATTTGTTTTATCTAAGCAGTTTTGGACCAATTCTATTAGCCTGTTCATCATGAATATTCACTAAACTGAACAGTTACGAGGAACTAGAACTTTTAAACTGTGGGCAAAAATTATATTAGAGGTGGCGATATGGCAACATATAATACTGTGATACATCAAGAGTATATGTGGTATATCAGGATATGTATTGTTTCGGACATCTCATCAGTCGGAACTGAAGCCTGTAGAGTCTTTAAGATCACCAACAACATCCATTTGGTTGGGTCTAAACTTTGGACTGGTAGTGTAGTTGTTGAGACTTCTGCATAATTTTTGGTTCAGTATATCTTTTCTGCTTTTTCCCACAATTAATACATGAAAAAAGCAAAACTATGTAGGATTTGGGGATTTATCTGGTGCTGACCATTAGAAGGTTAGTTGAGATGTCCAGTTCTGTTCATGAAAAACCTAAATGTCCACCCCAGATCCTACCCCACAATTCCTTTTCCCCAAAACCTTGTCACTGGCTACCAATTTGCTGTGGGACAGGAGAGTCAAACAAAGGATGACTGGACACTGAAAACATGAATGGTGGTCTCTGACTTTTGCACAGTACCATATACTAACAATGGATGGGTGTTGCTCAGTATAGGGACGTTTGTAGTGTTAATGGCATTTTGAATAAATAATTAAAAAATACAAACGAGTGAACAAAAACCAAATAATATGATAAAAGAGCCCGAACGTGTTGTAACACCAATAAACCAGTATATCCCACTGCAGCTCATTGTCTTTGCTATCTTAAACCCAATTATTTTCTGAAAGTATTTCAGTGCTTAACTTTGACTATGATAAATGGCTGATTATATGTGCTAATAGTGAAGGCAAGTGCAGAGTTAGCATCTATGGTAACTGGTATGGCTAACATGGCTAAAGACTAAAGGATGTAAAGTATGCTGGACCAGAGACAATAGAAGTCCAGAAGGCTTTCCGTTACTGCTACCTGTTTGTGAAAATGACCTGAGATGCCAAGTCAACACCCATCACGCTGCAGGGAATGGTAGCAGACACAAGCAATATTGCATCTTAAGATAAATATGAGTTGATTAAATATGAGTGTGAGCGAATTTTACAAGCAGGGGGCCAAGAATGAGAAGATCCACACTATTTTTCGTACTTCCGCAAATTCTATATTATAGCCTCACGCTAAAGCCTGGCCATAAAACGTAGTCACACGCTAAAGCCTGGTGACAGAAGAAGCACGCTGAGCTAGGACGACAGGGGATGTCAACATGAACAATACTGGGTCAAAGCAAATTCCATGTATGACTGCATGGTAGCTATCTATTCACGTTGAAAACGACCATTCAACCCATCATGTGGATACTCAAGAGGCACACATGGTTTCGCCCATTTCCTGTGTGATCCGTACTATGTTTTGTGCTCCACAAAAGTCAGCAATTTTATATGGTCATTTCGATGAATCACATGCGAATAAAACACCATCAATTCCACAGAGGACCTAATATAGAACCCTGATGCACCCCCCTGGGTCCCAACAGTTAGAATGACCAGAAGGAATGGCTCATGTCTGAAGCATGTGCTCGACGCGTCAACATTTTGCTAAAACGTGCTGAAGTTTTGCAGAATGTTTAAAATCATTATTATAATATATTGTATTGCTTAATATGAAATGCCGGCGATCGTAAGTTATTGAAGACGTTTAATTGAAAGATGGTGTGTGCCTGAATGACCTTTCCTTGCTCGTGAGTCCAGTTCATTTCCACACATCATGTGGAAAGATGTCCACACCACCGCCGAAGTCCCAACATGACATTCATTGTATAGGTGGGTTATGCAATGCATGGATGCACTCCGAAAACCCCATTCTAATCCTCTTCTATAGCTTCCAGGCCTCCTCTCTGGACGTGTCCATCTTTAGATCCTGATGGATTTCATGTTCCTCTATTGGTATCTCAAATAGAGACACCAAATTCCAGCTTTCTTTGATTAGCTAGTGGTCAGTGCACTCAACCAATGTTCCATATGTGGTTTAACTTATGAATAAGATGGATTGTCATTCCCCCATTTGGCGCAGGTTCTTCACAGGCCTGAACTGGGAGATGGCAGGTGAAGGGGAGAACTGTCTGATGGAGTCGAACCCTTAAAGTTCCACCACCATTCCACTAGGTTGATATATCAGCAGCAGGACAGGAAAACTGGTTTTCTCGTAAAGTAAGCCAAAGGACAAGGCATACAGCAAATTCGTAGATGGACAAAATACCACACAGGGAAACCAAAAACGTTTACAAAAAAGCATATAAATTTGTGCTTCTTTAATTTAACTGTATCATAGTCTGAAGAAGGTTTGCAGTCGCTGTCCATTCGTGTTCTGTTGTTGATACGTATGTGATATATCATATACATGTAATTGTACAGACTGTGGTCCTTCCAGGTCATCGAAATCGCTCAAACGTGAGATTCGCTCTCAGTTTTGATTCCAACCGTCCTTGCTTTTGGTAGCAACCCCAACCTTACATTCTGCTAACCCGTCCTGGGGATTTGTACTTCCATGCAGCTTCAGTTTAAGGGGAGAGATAAGTTGCTTGGAGGGGGCCCCATGTTTGCCCCGACCCTTCTCTTCGTCCGAAGAACCGCCATCATCTTTGGTAGCATAGTTGACACTTTGGTGTGTCGGCAACATTGAAAGGGGCGCAGAGGTAGGATGGTGGGGGGAAACGAACATATAGAAACTTGCTGATGGGATGAGAATATTAAGTAAGTTTGGACTGAAATTAAATGGTCGCAGCTATGGTGTCACATTGCAGGTCACAGAGAAGCCATACAAATTGATACCAAGATGCAGAACTTAGCTGAACATAAAGTAGCAACAGAAACAGAAAGGTATATATAGGGCGATAAAGCAGGGTGACCAGGAAAAATGAGGAGAAATATGAATAAGTAGAGAAACAGAAACCGAAAAAGACAATAATGACGGTGGTGGAAAGAGGAGGGACTGGGGAAGGAACGTGTCTGGGCAGTGCTGGTTGCTGCCATGGGGGCGACCTGCGCGAGGGAGCGTAAAAGAGTGTAGCCCATCATCTGGACAGGAGCAGGAAACAGAGGCACAAGGGGCTGAAGAGCGGCACGCTCAGAAGAACAGGACGAAGACTTTGGGCTGATCCTGGAAGCACGTCTGGAAATACAAGAAGAAAAAGAGGAGGAGATGTTTCAACATGCATTCCACTGTTTACTTCAAAGAACAGCACTGAGGCAAAGCATTTCCAACTCTTTACCTTCGAACCAATGAACCTGAGAGTTACCTGGATAGTTCTACTATACTATGCAAATGTAATAAGCTCACCGGACCAAAAACGAGTCACCTCGGGTTCATAGATTGAGAAGAGGTGGTACAGTGCAGTGAATTTCTCGTTCCATGTGTGGAAAATGGCCCCAAAGTAGGTGTTAATTATTGGCTAAAAGGAGTGGTAGTATTTGGCCGTGAATTTGCAGGTGTGTGGAAGTGTATAGCCGTACGGGTCTACCAGCAGTGGCTAAAATCCCAGTCTACAGGAAATTCTCCTCAGAATTGTGCCAGGGTGACTGTTTCTCCTTTATACTCAATTCAAAAATCGAACCTTGCCCCTTCGTTGCTCTATTTGGTTTATCACCCAGAGACTCTGCATTCTCAGCCACGTATTCTGACGTCTTTGCTTTTTGCACCCTTTTAGCAAGACGTCTTATTCTGATTCAGTGGAAAAGCTCCACTCTGCCTTCATTTGAACGCTGGCTTAAAGATGTTGCCTTATCTCTCTATCTGGAAAAAATTAGACACACTCTCAAAGGTAATACACATCGATATCTTTGCATCTGGGCCCCCATTTTCTCCTTTTTTTTCTGGGACCAGTCAGTCTGATGTTTCAAGTGTATCACAGTAATATAGGGATTTCAATTGACTTATTATTTTTATTTTTCTTGTTTTTATTTCTTTTTATTATTATTTGTTAATATCGAATAGTTTTCCATTTACAAACTTTTGATTGTTTTTTTCTTTTGCTGTATGTATCTGTTATGGCGACGGTGGGTGGCGGTTGGGGGGGTTGTTTGTGGTTGGTTTGGGAGGGTAGGGATGGCTTATTTGGTATAATTGTCCGGTATAGCACAATCTATGTATGTGTTCTGTTTTGTTAACCCTTTCCTTTGTGTACCCAATAAAGAGAATGTTAAAAAAAAAATAAAAAAAAAAAAAAAAGAATTGTGCCAGGGAAGGCATCAAACAAATCTGGCCCAGCTGCACAATACTTTGATGCAAATTTAAATCATAAAGCAAAACATCTATTCCATTTGGGTAAACATGTATGAAGCTTGGAATCCGCACTGCCTACAGAAGATCTATGCTTGTTTTGATGGGCTACAATAAATAACGAATATCCAATAACATGATGCTTTTGTCTGGCAATAACTGCCCCTTCTAAGAGCAATGTGCAGTGACAGGATGTCCTGGGGTGTCCGAGACTCCCTTAATTAACCCCCTGAATATTTCAATATTAGAATTCTGGAGGGTCCCTGAGAATGAACATATGATGTTATGCTGTCTGTCAGGGAAAATGCACATCCAAATACAAACTGAGGGAAAGATTATTGTTTAGCTGCTTCAACCAACAATCAGTGATTGTTTTTAAATAACTAGATTTGCAGCACTGGTTTGTCTCACTTATTCACCCAGTTTGTCCTTCATAGACGATTATGCGATTATGCAATTTGTAATTATGCCCAGTATTGTAAAATACTTTTCTTTTCTTTTTTTTTCCTCTATTAGTTCTATGCATTTTCTTATCTTCCTTTGACCTTTGGTTGGAGTTGCCTCACTACTCAACAATGGTATAAAAACCTCTTCAAAGTTTGTATCTCAGGCCTGCTCTGGACTGTATTTCGGGACTGCTCAAGACTGCACTCTGGACTGCATTATGTACTGCTCTTGAATGCATTTCTAGACTGCACTTAGGACTGCTCTGTACTGCTCAAGACTGGACTCTGGACTTACTGCATTTTTAGACTGTACTCTCTACTGCCTTTCTAGACTGCTCAACACTGCGCTCTAGACTGTACTCTGGACTGTTGCACCCTTTTAATAATGTTTCAATGATCAATAAATGGCCAACATACACTCTAAAAAGTGCAACCTAAAAAAATTACTTCAGTTTGTTATTAGCTATTATAATAAGTTTTACTCAACTCAAAAAAATTACTTTTACTGATAGAATTGTTCATTCAAGGTTCTTTTTTTTTAGGTTCAATAAACCTAATTCATTTGCTTGTAACAAATTAAAGTAATTTATTTAGGTTGGACCAACAAAACATTTTTTACAGTGTATTTCACCATATTTCTCCCCTCTGGATGTGAAGACGGTGGTCCTAATGTTGGCTACCATGTCCTTGTCAAACAGAAGGCTGACACAGAGTCAGTTTCAAAGTCAGAGGAACTAGCTAACGCTAACCCACTGTAACCACAAGCTAGCAAGCTAGATCTCCTTTCTGTAGCTGCCTTTCGCCCACTTATTCCTTTATCCACATACGAACACCGTTTGTTTGTTACTTTGGGGTTACCTCGTCCATCTGTCTGTTCATTGGTCCATCTGCCCACTGGACATCAGCTTGTCCATTAGTTTTTCAGTCAGTTACTGTCACATAAAAGCTGGATAATGATGTTAGTTCTGTATGAGGGGTGGAGCAGGCAATGAGTGTTGGACATGCAGCTGTCAATCAACCTGATCGTTAGCCACATCCACACATTCCTCAGATAGATCTGATCAGCAGATTTTAGGACACATTTTATCATATTTCTATCTTAGATTCTTCATTCACGCTTAGTGGGATGTTAAGTCATTCATTATTCATTATGGCTGCTCTGGCAAACTGAAATACAAGCTAGGCTGGAATATTGCAGGGGCTTCGCTGCCAATAAGCCAAGAAGAAGTTGGCTGTCTGGGCTATGCCAGGAACACTTAGAAGAGCTTAAAAGTGTTTGCTTTGTGCTTTATTAGCTTGAAGCATTCCATGTCCTTGCTGCCTTTTGTTGAAATGACTTCATTCTGTATGTCGTAGTTTATTGCAATTCCCTCATAGACACATGATCTCAGAGCAGGGCATCTAGCATGGTGTTTGAAGACCTGATTCAGGAGGGAAGGATGGCTGAAGCTGACTGTCCACTGTGAACAAAAAAACATACCCTGCAAGCAAGCAAAGAGCACACTTCTATCCAAAGCATGTGCTGGACGGTAAGCAGAACTTCCAATCAGTGCACTGTTCATTCTGAACCTCCACCCCACATTCAGTCCACATGGTCCCCTGCAGCACTGCAGTGGAAAACTAGATATCAAGTTTTCTTTGCTTGTTTGCATGCGGTCATATACTTTCAGTGTTCATTTTCCTGCCAACTCTTCTCTCCCTTGCGTTCCCGCTTCTTTACTGCCGCCATTGCTGTTTGTTTACTTGTCCTCTGTTTGATGTCATGGTGATGGGTCCACTCACAGCACCCTCAAAAAGGTTCTAGCCTCTGCTGGGGTGGACTACTGAAAAGACGTACACTGAGCTGTTTTTATGCATACTTATGACAGCGCGTTCAGTCAGCGACTTGTTTGGTTTTGGTTTGGTTTTCTCCTCATTTGAAGTGCACTACTGGCTTAAGTGCCTGTTCACTGGCGAACGCTGCTAATGAGCACATGAGCACTTGTATTGGTGTGGGCCACACTGTTTTCCTGCTAGGCCATGGTTCAAAAGAATAAGCCTAGAAGATGAAGCTTTTGGGAGTGCTAACTGAAGCATGCCGTAATTGCATCTTATTTACCTAGTTCTCATGCTAAGTTCATTGAAACAGTTGAGGAAATTCTTCTTAATTACTCTTCATATCATCGCTGTCAAAGGAAAAACATGCATCTCCAAAATAGCAACCTTACGGGAGAAGGCAAAAAAAAAAAACCCAGGGAACCTAAATCTGTAGTTTATGAATAATAAAGTTGATTCTTGTTCCTGGGCTGCTGTAATATTTTGAATAAATTATAAATAATATACTCATCGTCAAAAACAAAGCAAGTTGCGCCCAGAAGGAAATGTGTCAGATTGCAATGCTATTGGGAAGGAAGATAAAGGTTACCAGGAACAATAAATGATGATACATTTAGACTGATATGGGCAATATTTATTGAGCTACACATACAGAAGTAGTGTCTCTCAGTATGGTGTCGCACAACATCCCAGACGTCTCGGCATGGAGCTGTAGAGGTTCCTAATGGAGTCCTGTGGTAATCCATCCCATGCAGCTTGACTATTCTCACACAGTTCCTGCAGATTTTGTGGTAGGGGTGGAGGTGGAGCGACACCAGGCCTTCTGGACGTGTGACGCGTGACAACAAACCGTTCATCTTGGCACTGACCACGGTGCCTCCACACACAGATTTGATGGTCGTCTCCACCAAGAAAAAAACAGGACTCGGCACTGAAGACGACCCGCTGCCATTGTGAGTCACTCCATGACAGTCTGGCACGACACCATTGCAGTCTTTGGTGACATTGACGTGGTGTTAAGGGCAGCCGTTGTAACGGTCTGCGTGCATGTAGTCCTGCGTCATGCAGCCATCAGGATGACGCATGGAGGGCATGACTGCTCACTGAATGTCCGCAATCGTGGCTGTTGGTTCAGTCTGGTACAGCGATAAGATCTGTCCTTGCTTACGTCACATTTGCATGTCTCACAATCTCAAACCTACCCACCAAGTTTCATTTCTGTTGGTTGATTCCTTCTGGGTGCGTATATTCTTTTGATGATGAGTGCAATGTAAAAAAAATTGTTTCTTGGCATAAAACACAGATTCTTATTCTGTTAACTCACCATATTAATTTTTTAAGCTAAAACAACTTTTTTTACACTCTGGGCCACAATATGCATATAGAAAGTATGTGTTATGAATATCTTCCCAATCTAATAAATGTCTGCCGCATTTCACCATATTTCCCTTCTCTCCATGTAAAGTGGGAGGCCTTAATGTTGGAAAACACATTTCCTGATCAATCACAAGGTTTTAGATACGGAGAAATTTAGCATAACCAAAAGCCAGCAAGGTAGACCACCTGTCTGAAGCTGCCTGTCACCTGTTTCTTTATCCATATACCAACATTGTTCATTCACCTACTCCTATTTCCTTTTTCGAGATAGATGGCATCATTTAGATGGCATCACATAAAAGCTGGACAATGATATTAGTTCTAGATGAGGGGTGGAGCAGGCTAGGAGTTTTGGACAGATAGCTGTCAATCAAGCTGCTCATTAGCCATGCCCACACAGCTCTCAGATAGGTCTGTTTAGTGGTTTATCTGTGTTCAGTTGGAGCATTTGTATTTGGTCCCTTGGTCTACATTTTCAGACAAACAAGGACAGCTGCAGTTTCCAAATGTTGCACAAAAATGAAAAAACAGAAAGAATAGACAGGCAGGTTTGTAGTATATACATGTATAGGATATATATCTTTAAGAGGATATATATTTACAATAATTAAAATAAAAATAAAAATTGGCATTTATTGTCATTTACTGACATTGAACATCAGACATGCAGACCTGTACTTGTTGATACAGAATGTAAGCCAAATGTAAAGCTAATTAATTCAACAACTATGTAATTAAGTAGTAATAACATAATTAACTTCATCCTAAAGCTATATATCCTATATATACTACAAACCCGCCTGTCTGTTTTTGGTTTTTTTTTTTTTTTTGGGGTTTTTTTTCGTTTTTGCAAAATGTTCATTCAGTGTCATCAATGTATATGAGTTCCAAAGACTGTTAGCATCATTAGCCTTGTAGCTCCTATAACAAAATGTACTGGCTGATCAGCTACATCTGGGGTATGTGAAACATCGAGTAAATTAATAAATGATCTCACGTGAACAAAAACTCTCACACTCACATGCAAACACACTATCCTGTCCCACCCCCAGGGCCAGTTCCATCCCACTGCGCCCCTCTGGCAGTCCATATGTGGAACTCCACAACATAACCCCACCACAGCTCTAAGCTCATAGCAGTCTTTCACTCGGTGATCTATTATTTAAGTGACACGGCTCTTAACCGTGTAATGACTAAAGGTCCGGGCTTTGAAGTTCTTTAAAGCGGGCGAGAGCGAGTGAGAAGAGAAAGTTTGCTTCATAAAATGTGTGGGATGTGTAGCGATAGATCTTTTAAAGACTGGTGAGCTGCTGTAGTGTAACCCCAGAGATGCCCAGGATGGCCATCAGAGCTTCAGACATAATGGCTGTAAATGATGGGTTGCGGTCGGTGTCATCATCGTGCGGCTACGCTTCAGTGAGCCATCCGAGCGGAACAATCTGGTGAATTAAAGACTAGAAGCCGAGATAACTACGAGCTTAGGGACGCGAATGGGTAGTCGGAGACCAATTAAAAGCCATTGTATTTCAGCAGTAATGATGAGTAATGACTTCCCATGAAGCTCATAGCTCTCCGTGCCGCATAAGAAAAATTAAATACAAACTAAACACGTTTTTGTTGTTATTTAAGCACCATGTTTCATCCGCATCTCCTCCACAGATGCATTTTTACTGTACAACTTAGGGATTACAAGGTAGCTCACATTCTCAGTCTCCCTAGCACACACACACACACACACACACACACACACACACACAGCAGTAAGTGCACATACAGAAATCCACACAGAGCACATTATGCATGCAAGCTGCCAACAGAGTGGGCTTAATAAATAAAGAGTAGCTTTATATTTAAAGGATCAATATCGTTTATATCATGGGGGTTTTCGGTCTGGCAGGAAATCAATAGATTTCTAATAAAGCTTCTTATTCTTCCGTTTCAATAAAGTGCAACTCAAGTGTCTGCGGTTTCTGTACTAACATCTCAAGGATCTTTGAAGGAGGTGGCAAGTTTGAAGAGTGGGTGGTTGATTCGGGCAGGCCTTAATGTATAAATAAGTAGTAGGCCCACCACAGTCATGTACAGTAACAAGAACAAAGTACAGGAACCCTTTGGAATTACACTCATAATCTAAAGAATAGTTGCACAAACAGTCGCACCCAGAAGGAATCAACTGACAGTAATGTGCCGCACATGTCACGTAAGCAAGGGCGGGCCTTATCGCCGTCCCTGACTGACTCAACAGCCACGATGGTGGACATTCAGTGATCAGTGATCCCCACCATAAATCATCCTGTAATGGCCAGCGCTATTGACAGATGGCTGCACAACGAAGGACTGCATGCACACAGGTCGTTACGACGACTGCCTAATTTAACACCACATCAGCATCACCAAAGATTGCAATGGTGTCGTGCCAGACTCTTATGGAGTGACTCAGAATGGCAGCAGGTCATCTTCAGTGACGAGTCCCACTTTTGTCTTGGTGGAGACGAACCACGAATCCGTGTGTGGAGGCACCGTGGTCAGCGCCAAGATGAACGGTCTGTTGTCACGGGTCACACATCTAGAAGGCCTGGTGTCACTCCACCTCCATCCCTACCGCACAATCTGCAGGAACTGTGTGAGAATATTCAAGCTGCATGGGATGGATTATCACAGGACACCATTAGGAACATCTACAACTCCATGCAGAGACGTCCGGCATGTTGCTTTATCAAACATGGTGGCCCTATGTCATACTGAGACATTACTTCTGTATGTGTAGCTTAATAAATATTGCCCAAATGTATCATCATTTATTGTTATAGCATTGCTATCCCACAATTCCTTCTGGGTGCAGCTATACTTTTGATGATGAGTATATATCATCTTTGTCCAATGAAAAACATGTATCTACAGTTTTGTTGATTTTTACTTTTATGGATCATATGGACATCTCTGGGGTTACACTACAGCAGCTCACCAGTGTTTTGTTGGATTTCTGGGCTCTAATCAGATCTAAGAAATTAAAGTACTCTATTTACAGTATATGAACATTTGAATAACTGGATAACTGTAGAACACCGATTATGATCTGATTATCAATGAAATTGGTGAGTTTCGTGTGGCTAAAAGGTACTTTGACTCAAAAAAAAAAAAAACATTCAAACTTTGTAACTTTGCTAGAGAGTCCTCTGCTGATGCTGATGTCTCACGAAAACAAGATCTCAAAAGACCTACAAGCAAGCACTGGAATCTCCACTGTTTTCATCAGTGGCTAGGTATTCGTCAGTCTGTACAAACAGTCTATACACTGATATGATTTAGCACTGTGTCTATTCTCACCAGAAGATCTCAAATCTAAATCTAGAAGAAGCTAGTATGTCTTCCTCAAACATACTATGGTCAATGGTCAAAATAAAGGAAACACATCAGAGCTACTGCAGAACTACAGGAATCCAACATGCCCTGGTGTCCCAGCCTTGGTTCAAAGATGAAGACCTGAACCTGCCCAAAGCCTCTTGATGTGGAGCCCTGGACCTGCGTGCTGCTGCAGCCTCCAGCCATCTTTCATCTCACAGACAACTGCTCAACATGCAGTACTCATGTGGAAACCACCATCAATGAGGAGACGGACCCGGTGAGATGGACCCAGTGGAATGCAAATAAGAACTCAGTCGAGGAGTCAGACGTATATCACAATCCTATTGCCACATCTGTGATATGCTTTGCAGTATGTGAACGTCCTGATGTAACATGATGATTAGTTTGGATTACTTTGACCAAACTTTGTTTTTTGGTATCTTTGATAATATCTGAGTATATGGGAGTATATATATACCTAAGTTTGGACAGGGTGCTCACAGCATGCAGCTCTGAAACTCTGTTTTGTTGCATATGTAGGAGTCCTCTATGGGGTTAACACTGCCCTAGTGATTCATGAATGAACAGAGTAAAGGAGAAAACAGCGGGGGGAGACCTGAGCAGGGGAAGGGAAGGGAAGGGAAGGGAAGAGAAGAGAGAAAGAGAGGAGACAAAAGAGAAAGAGAAGAGAGAAAGAGAGGAGACAAAAGAGAAAGAGAAAACAGAAGGAAAAGAAAACAGAATAGAGAGAGGGAGGAAGAGAAGAGAAGAGAAGAGAAGAGAAGAGAAGAGAAGAGAAGAAAAGAGAAGAGAAGAGAAGAGGAGAAAAGGAGAGAAGAGAAGAGAAGAGAAGAGAAGAGAAGAGAAGAGAAGAGAAGAGGAGAGGAGAGGAGAGAAGAGAAGAGGAGAGGAGAAAAGGAGAGAAGAGAAGAGGAGAGGAGAAAAGGAGAGAAGAGAAGAGAAGAGGAGAAAAGGAGAGAAGAGAAAAGAGAAAAGAGAAGAAAAAGACAACAGAATAGTGAGAGAGAGAAGGAGAAAAAGAAGAGAGGAGAAGAGAAGAAAGTAAACGGAGAGGAAAAAAGACCAGAGGATACAGCAGGAAAGGAAAGGAGAGGAAGCAGCAGGTGATTCGTCTTGTGACTATTATGAATGTGCATACTCTGTGTGTATCCTGGGAAAGGAATACCATGCAGCCTCACGGGACGCGCACACACACAGTGACCTGTACATCCGGATGTTGGGGTTGAAAGTTAGAGCGCTGTATGACTGAGCGACCCTTCACAATGATTGATCTGAATCGTTACTTTGCCCTCTTTCTTTCTCTCCTCTGGTAGGAACACTGTCTTTCTGAGCTTTTCACAGTGAAGGCTCCAACCCTCGCTGCTGTTCCGGCACCTTCATGGGTCAGTCCTGTGGGCGCTGTGGCCAGGTATCAGTGTGTGGGCTGTGCTAACCTCTGCACAGGTGATGTAACACCATCCTTCATCCTGACACAGCTAAAGCACAAGAATGGAAACTATGCATTCAATCCTGTATGCACTGGAGCTGACAACTTTCAACATTCAGTTTCCTATTAAACTATTAACAAAGATTAGAAATAAATATCCATTATTAATTATAGAGTTATTATATAATATATATTGTTTAAACTCACATCTCCATTTTTGTAAATTTTCACTTTTATGCATCACGTTAACACAGCAGCTGCCCTTTACATTTTGTGAAAACTTCATGATAAATGGATCAACAGAAAAGGCCCAAAACTGCTTGGGGAAAAAAGTCTGGTTCCATTGACTTACATTAAAATTGAATTAGGTTTTTGCCCTCTCCTGTAAAGTTGCCATTTTGGAAAGCGATGGTCTATATATATTATATATGTACAGGTTAAGAGCCTCATCTGCTTAAAGGACAAGGTCACACAAAGTGACAGGAATCCCACAAGATCATTTATATACAATGAATAAAGGCCCTATTATAGTACCTTGAGGCACACCACAACTAATGGCATAATGGCCTAAGTGCATGCCGTACCCCACAAATAAGGGTGTATGACCTGAGAGCATCTGCGCTGTTGACATCTTACCGCCACGGATTAAAGCTCATTTATTACCAGTCTTGCTGAAGATTAAAGCTTTCAGTTTATACAGCAACGTGGCATCATTGACAGCCTTAAAAGCCTTTCGGAGATCCAACATGACCACCCTGCAGAGCTGAACCTTATCTATTTATCTGTTTTCTGATTTGTTTGACGAAATTCAAGCATGTTTCCACAGTATGGGCTCGCCCAAGTTCAGACAGTAACTCATACAATATACACTCATCATCAAAGGAATGAATCTTGGTGGGTAGATTTGACATTGTAAGACATGCAAACGAAGAAGTTTCACGCTCGGCCGTGCATGTGATTTAAGCAAGGTGACTGACCCAACAGCCACGATTATGGACATTCAGAGAACAGTGATGCCGTCCATTAGACATCCTGTTAGTGCCAGCACCATTGGTGGACAGCTGCACGACACAGGGCTACATGCACACGAACCGTTACAACAACTGCCCTTAACACCACGTCAACGTCACCAAAGACTGCAATGGTGTCGTGCCAGACTGTTATGGAGCAGCTCAGAATGTCAGCGGGTCATCTTCAGCGACGAGTCCTGCTTTTGTCTTGGTGGAGACGAACAACAAATATGTGTGTGGAGGCACCGTGGTCAGCACCAAGATTAACGGTTTGTTGTCACGTGTCACACGTCCAGAAGGTCTGGTGTCACTCCACCTCCACCTCTACCACAAAATCTGCAGGAACTGTCTGGGAATATTTAAAATGCATGGGATGGATTATCAGAGGACACCATTAGGAACCTCTATAACCTTTATAACTGACACGTCTGGCATTAGCAAACAAGGTGGCCTGACGCCATACTGAGACACTACTTCTGTATGTGTAGCTCAATAAATATTGCCCATATCAGTCTAAATTTATCATTCATTTATTGTTCCTGGTAAACTTTATCTTCCTTCCCAATAGCAATTCGACACTTCGTTCTGGGGGCAGCTATTCGTCTGATGAAGAGTGTATTTTATAATCATATTTTAGAAGTATTTTACAACATGGCTCAGCCAATCAGATTCTCGAAGTTTCATAAGCAGGTAGTCACCGTACGATTTCAGTCTGCAATGATCAGCAAGTGCTAAATACTTCATACTCTCTTTTCCTGTATATGCCTGCTTCAATAATTCAGTGGTGGCTTCAAGATCTCATGCATCGCCCCTCTGGCACTCGTCTTTCGTGCGTTTTTCAGATCAGGTGCTTCTGGAGGTAAGAAGGGTCATAAATATTTGAAGAGCTTGGCTTAGATTTCCATCTCTGATTGGTCTGCGCCATCAACTTTACTACAGGCAATGAAGCAGAACTCATTTAGTAAAAGGTGCATTAGGCCAATAACCCCGATTCATAATTTCAAGATTAACTGTTCTTCATATTCTTATCATGAACGACAGTTAAATGTTTATGGTAAACTGTAACAGTTCTCGCTAATAAGATCAAGGTGTAGCATGCTATGGCTCACATTATAAGGCAAACTTGAAGAGTTTTTGACCCCACCATTTTTGTTTTGACCCCACCGAGTCCCGCTTTTGTCTTGGTGGAGACGACCAACAAATCCATGTGTGGAGGCACCTTTACATGCACAGAAAATTATGGTATTAAGTTTAGTGTTAACATAAAGGTACTGCAAAACCACTCAGGTTTCCCTCAACACCTGTTCAATGGAAGCATAAGGAACCATTTTAAAGTTTAAAGAAGCTCCACACAAGTTTTTACACCAATTACACTCATCATTAAAAGAATAGTTGCACCCAGAAGGAAGTGCCGGATTGCAATGCCATTAGGAAGGAAGATAAATATTACCAGGAACAATAAATGATGATCAATTTAGACTGATATGGGCAATATTTATTGAGCTACTCATACAGAAGTAGTGTCTCTCAGTATGGCGTTGGGCCACCATGTTTGCTAACGCAACATGCCAGACGTCTCAGTATGGAGTTGTAGAGATTCCTTTTAGTAGATTGTAGAGGTTACTTTTCTAGTTCTTCTTCTTCTTGGTCAGGACATTTTGTTCGCTAACTAGTCCCACAGTTTTCAAGTTGTCAACCCTTTTTCAGCTCCTGAATGCTCAGTCTGATTGAGAATGATGTGCTTATTTACAGCTTTTTGATCAGACTTCAGAGTTCAGTACGGTCACCTATACTGACTGCCAACATCACTTAATTCATGCACTCTGACTCCCGATACCATCAGTATTTCGGTGACTGCCAAGATTATCAGTATTTGCTGGTATCTTCAAAATATCTATGCAATATCTCTCAATAACTGTGCAATAGACATCTGTGCAATAACATTTACATTTGTATAGTTTCTTTGACCAGCAGACACTGTTTCCCATGCAGTCTGTTCGGGAATAGTATGCTTCTAGTTTGTCCTGCCCTCTTTTTTGACTGGTTATCTCTTGAAAAGTGACATGACAAGCCCCTTAAGCTGGACATTTTTGTAAACTTGATCCACAAGGAACCACAATGGGATGAAAACTACCATACACTCCATCGTTTGAATGCACCCTTAAACAATCTAACTGCAAGCAGAGGCAGTGCACACAAGGGTTAGTTTCACTTTGGTATTTGGTCTTTTCAGGCTATAGAAGCAAGTCCAGGACATCATTGCTGTCCAAAGAAAAACATATATCTCTGAACTGGCAACTTTACAGGACTCTGATTCAAATGTAAGTCAATGGACTTGCAAATGTCAGCTGCTGTGTAAAAGTCAACAAAAATGGAGATGCATGTTTGTTTTCGGACAGTGACGACATCAGTCCAGTGGATTTTAGTTGGGCATGGTGACTGACCTGTGTGGCATTGCCCTGCTAAATGACCAGCCCTGGTGTGACAGCCATTATTGTAGGAAACAGGAATACAAACCCTGCAAAAGCCATTATTTTTTTAATAAGGATGTAGCAGAAAAACGGTCTGAGCTTTGTGAGAAGCACAGGTGGTGGAAACCTGGCCACTTAGCTAGGTGTTGGCATTGACGGCTATTCTGAGACTTACTTGGTGCAGACTACGTAATGCTTTAGTAATTTTAGGGACCTCTGAGCATTGTGTTATCAAAGCAATCAGAGCCCAATTCTGGAGCTCAGGCCGAGATTAAAGGGTGCTTAATATTCAGCGGGTTTTCTTCTCTGCTAAGGAATAAAAACGTTGGTATGGATCAGCTGGGGCTGAAAGAATAATGCAATGAAAATGAAACTTGTTATGGGAAATGAAGTCCTATAAAGCGCAATCCATAAAATCAAGTGCAAAACCGCCATCAATCGCAGTAAAGCTTGGGTAGCGACCAATAAAACTGTGGTGCTTCTCATTTCAAATAGGTTTAGTAGACTTTTCTCATGCTTGTATTCGATGCTCAACTGGGACACAGTCCCAGCTGAGGTTATACATTGCAGTGAAGCTTTCAGCTGGTACACTGCTCAACTACCAGCTGCATAAAACATGTGTTTCTCTCTGACTCACTACTCCATCGCTGTTCTTGTATGAACAAGAAGGCACTCTATAGGGAGTAGGCTCCGCTTATGTGTTTGAAACGATGTCGTTCCGTGTTCAAGGAAAGTGCTTCAGAGCGTTACATGGTTGGAAAACAAGAAAAACTGCTGGTGTATCAGCTCTGCCTTCCTTGATTCCATAATTTCCCATTTGACCATGAGCTACAGAGGACTGCTCACAACTATTAAGGTGGTTTGGATGTTCTTCACTTTGAAAGACCTGAAAGTGTACTACCGGCCTATACATCAGTACTGGGAAGCGGCACTGAAGCTGGTTCCCAACGAAGAGCTTTTTCTCAGAAAGGAAAACTTGGGTTAGCTGATTCAGATAGTGGCCATGGTAACCTGCTGCTAGCATCACAGCTCGCTTTTGTCTTGTGAGTTTGTCAGGTTGAGCTAATTTTACTTCAACAGACTTAATGCACTCAAATCTACTCTAACCTGTATGCCTACTAATGTGATCCTCTGTCATTTTTCCCAGACTAACGGGAGAGCGAGGCAGCTGTTAAACAGGTTCAAGGAGTACATCTTCCTTACATTCCCATAGCAACCTCAGCTATGAATTTTGATAGCCAATGCACAGAAATATCTCAGGATTATTCATGAAAAACTGTTTTTGGTAGCATAGTAGTACATTTTGTAGGATACATTGCATTGGGTAGCATTGCCACCTTGTAGCAAGACAGGTCTGGGTTCAACTCCCACTCGCGGTCTTTTCTGTGTGTTCTTTGCATGTTCTCCCTGTGTCTGTGTGGTTTTCCTCTAGGAGTTATGGTTTCCTCCCACAGTAAAAAAGACATGCTGTCAGGTGAAAAGGAGATGCTAAATTGCCCCCTAGTAGTGAGAGAGTGTGTGTGAATGTGTGTGCCCTGCGATGGACCTGCCTTATACCCAATGAGCGGTGGGATAGGAGTTTTAGGATAGGATGTTTTTAGCTAAGTGATTTGATTTGTAGGTGTCTTTTGGGGTAAAATATTAATTTGATAATTAAATAATCCAATACTAAATACTCAAATAAATAAATAAAAACTAAATGTCTTTTCCCTGCTGACATGTTTTTTTATTCTTCATGTTCTTCAGAGCGTCTCAGATGTAAAATCAATGTAGAGTAAAACAGTTATGCTGTGGCAGTTTCTGAAATGATTAGTGGTCCAAGCTTGCAAAGTTAATGAAGTGCCCAGCAGAAACATGGAAAGCAGGGAAATCCATTAGAAGTGACAAACAAGGGAAAATGGGGAAAAAAAGGGAAAAGTCCAGGAAACAAAAGTTGATCACTGAGGGAGTCTAACAAAAGAAAAACAGATGACGATGAAAATGGGGAAAAAAAGGAAAGATCAATGGCATCAATGGAAACGTGCAAACCAAGGCATCTACATAAAGAACCATGAACAGCTGGAAATAATGATTATTAGGAGGACTTACAGACAGGACTTACACAAGAGCATGAAGACATAACAGGGAAGAAATCTCAAGGCAGGTAACTAAGCAAGAAACTGCTGTAACTTTGTGTAATACTGAATAAAACATTTTAGACTAATTTTGATGTCTAATTCATAGAATATTTCAACCCACACTGTGTAAGTCTGAATAAATTAACAGTAATTATTCCAAACTTTTGCACAGCAGGAAATATTGATTTATGCGTTTATATATAGTGTAGTCATTATACAGAGGTTGTGGAGAGGAATTAAACCAGTTTTGAGAAGGAAAAATATGTACTTCTATCTTTTGAACTGAAGGGTAGTCGGTTGCACTAGCTGATTACTTCTATCAAATCTAATGTCTTGCTGGAAATACATTCAGAGACTGTGGCAAAGTCTTCTTTAGCTCATTTAAATCTGCTGCCAGAAGTTACAACGCATGCATGTTCACACTGGATCAGCATGTGGGACTGCAGCTACCATGTTTTCACTGATATCACTATAAGGAAGAACCTCCATGCTGCCTTTATTGTTGGATGCACTGTCGTAGTTCCCGAATAGGTTAAATGTTGAATGTTATGGAGAACAATAATACTGCTAATACATACTGCTATACTGTAATACAGGCACACTGACGCAAACCACTAATGAAGCACTATTTGACTGTTAATGGTGCCCCTTTTTGGAAAACCTTCAACCTGCTAAACATGAGTGAGTGAGTGAGTGAGTAAGTGAGTGAGTAAGTGAGTAAGTTACAAGTCAGGTCCCTGATGTGCTTTGCATCTACAATCAGGTGACAATAATGTAGGACCCCCTTACTTGAGAAGGGAGTTATCAAGCACCACTTATAGGGCATGCTGTGGTATAATACAATAATATATAATGCTAATTATACATAGGTTTATGCATAACTGCTCACATGCTACAAGCATGTACATATTTTTAACTCTACAGTAAATGGACACTGTATTGGAGCCCATTTTGATGAGTGCTATCTAAGGGTTGGATGTGCTGTAGAAATTAATATAGACCAAGGTTTTATATAATATGGGATATGGAAGCAGAGGCATGATGTGAGTCAGCCCTTTTTCATGCAAAAACTAGGTGTTCTCTCCTCGAGATACGAATGTGATGGATGACGGTGGCACTCTGGCTGGCTGCTTGCTCTCTCAGCGAACTGGCATAGGCCCTTTTTTCTGTCGCTGTGCCCGCTTTCATAGCCATCCTGTGCCAAGCTTGGCGTTCAGGAGGAAAGGGCTCTGCTGTGGCGTGGGGTCCTCCCTGGGGCGATGAGGAGGGCAGAGCTGCCAGCACAGGCCCAGGCCCCAGTGGCTCTGGCTGCGTTTACAGCTGCCTCTGCAGAAGGGGCTTCTCTCTCTTACTGACACGGCTGGCAGTTAATCATAACCAACGCTTCTCTACACATCATATTGCTTAGCTGGGTCGAGCAACAAAAAACTGCTGGTTCACCATTTTATTCTTTTCATGCTCCAGTTATCTCTCTCTCTCTCTCTCTCTCTCTCTCTCTCTGTCTCTCTCTCTCTCTGTCTCTCTCCCTCTCTCTCTCTCTCTCGCTTAAAGAGATAATTCTGCAAAATATAAAAAGAAATACAGTTTTTTCCCAGGTGGCGAATCAGCAAAGACTGGCTTTTGGTATGAAGTTTTAGTTCTGCACTGTAGCTATGAGACGTAACAAGTTATGGAAGGCTATGACCACCAAGTCCTGGTCATGCTTTTATCCACACTGTGTATGAACTACATACAGTA
>CM067478.1:34054305-34067821 GCA_034552555.1 Semaprochilodus insignis | reverse complement strand
GGGCAGGGCTTGGCAGCTGGAGGGAAGAGCAGCCCTGATGTGCTCTCACAGTAAGAAGACCCATGAGAACACATTTCAGGCGAACACTGAGCTGAATAACCTAAGCTTCAGGGGTTGTTGCAGGCCCGCTCTTTATCCAAAAGCATTTGCAGACGGAAGGAGATTGTGAAAGACAGTCTGTGAATGTGTGGGGATAAATTTTTTCTAAGCAGAGAAAATTTTTTTCAAACCAGAGGAGCAGCAATTTTGACTGTATCTTACATTAATCAACACAGTCTTACATAGTTTTAAGATAGATAGATAGATAGATAGATAGACAATATAGCCAATAACACAGAGCTTGGTGAACTGGCGGTGTTGTAAGTGTTGTAGACTAAAGTACAGAGCAGTAGGTGATGTCTAATTACAGCAGAACTACTTCATTGTACTTCAATTAGAGATGAATCAGGCCTCTGGCAGTGAAAATATGATGCTTTACATTTACTTTTTTCATATAATCAGACTGTAAAGTTAGAGAGATAATATGATTTATCCACTCTGTTAATTTGGTGAGAATGTAAACCCACCGGAACACTTCCTTGTAGTTCTACAGTTACAGACTGTAGACCATCTGTTTCTCTGTATACTTTGTTATCCTGTTCTTCAGTGGTCAGGACCACCATCTTCAATGGTCCCCACAGGACCACCACAGAGCAGGTATTATGTGGGTGGTGGATTATTCCCAGCACTGCAGTGTCACTGACGTGCTGGTGGTGTGTTACTGTGTGTTGTGTGTGGTCCAGACACAGCAGTGCTGCTAGGACACCTCAGTGTCACTGCTGGACAGGGAAACTGAGAATCACATACCTACCAAAACTGTCCAGCCAGCAGCGTCCTGTGGGTAGCGGCCTGTGACCACTGCTGAAGGACTAGAGGATGACCAACACAAACTGTGCAGCAGCAGATGAGCTATCATCTATGACTGTACATCTACAAGGTTGACCAGCAAATATACAGCAAGTGTACATACAAGGAGGTGCACCTAAAAAACTGATCGGTGGATGTACACACACACACACACTCACACACACACACACACACACACTGTATTACACTGTAAAGCAGTTGCAGTTTTTTTGAAGGAAATTTTTACCTTAGGCATCTCTTACTTTAACTCAACTACATGATTTGTGTACTTAGTCCACCACTGTGTAGTACTGCATTACAACAACCATTTCTCTCTGTTACACTCTTTTCCAGCCCACTGAAAGTGGCTGTAGCTCCTCTTGTGGACAGTCTTGCTAAAATGTAACTGAGCGAGTAAGTTGGTATGTTTGTGAGTGAGTGAAACTGCTTCCCTACTAAACATGGTTTGAACAGTGCTCACCGCTCATGTCTATGGTAAGCTGCTTTCTCACAACTTACTGTGACATGAGCAGTGCTCGCTGGTTGGGCACGAAAGTGGGCACCACGCTCCGATAACACTAGCCTTTTGGGTAGCGACAGGAACAACCAGACACACCTACTGCTCTCCTGTTGGCTGTGCTGAGACGTAATTTGACACCGTGTGTCTGCCACGCCGAACTACATTTTCTGCTGCATCCCAAAGCAAATACAGTGTTAGAAAGCGCAGAGGTGAATTTTTCACATTCATTGTGAAAGCAGTTTGAATCATTGAACAGGTTACAAGCCAAAAGAAACCTATGTGGAATCTGCATAGGCTGGAGAGTGAATGGAATGTTATGAAACTAACCAACAATCCAGTTACCTACGATTAGGGTCTTTGAATCTTGTGTAAATTTAAAAAGCATAACTTCAGGGAAAACAGTAAAATGTGAGTATAAAATGTGAGAATAAAAAGAGTACTCCAGGGCCTGATCTGGAAACACTAGGCTAGAGTCATAGATTGTGAAATAGGTAATAGTGTAGGTTGACCTTACTGCATCTCTTGAGGTTTCAGTGAGGAAGTTATGACGGATGGCACGTTTGAAGCACTTGCAGTGACAAGTCAGACAGGAATCCGGCAACCCGGTGTGGAATCTTCACATGCAACAGCACTGCAGCGTGACCTAAGCCTCAAGACTGTTAATATTTTTTGTTGAGAAGGAGTTGGGTACAGAGTTGACTGCAGTGAATGAATATGAAAAGAAAGCATTTATAGAGATGGACTTCATGTACCATACCAGTCCAACCATACCAGCGTACCAGTCAGTATATGTGTTTGTCTTTTATGTGGTTATAGCATAAAATGGAATAACCTGTATACACTCATTGTCAAAAGAATAGTTGCACCCAGAAAGTTTGGGATTGCAATGCTTTTGGGAAGAAAGATTAATGTCACCAGGAACAATAAATTATGATAAATTTAGACTTATATATGCAATATTTACTGAGCTACACATGGAGAAGTAGTGTCTCTCAGTATGTAACGCAACATGCCAGACGTCTCGGCATGGAGTTGTAGAGGTTCCTAATGGTGTCCTGTGATAATCTATCCCATGCAAATTGAATATTCTCACACAGTTCCTGCAGATTTTGCAGTAGGGGTGGAGGTAGAGTGAAACCAGGCCTTCTGACGTGACGCGTGACAACAACACAAATACACATTCTCCTTGGTCGTCTCCATGAAGACAAAAGCGGGATTCGTCACTGAAGATGACCCACTGCCATTCTGAGTCATTCCGTGACAGTGTGGCACGTCACCATGGCAGTCTTTGGTGATGTTAAATGTCAGGTACAGAGATAAGGCCCATCCTTGTCTACATCACATACATGACTATATGTTAAACTTGAATCATTTGCATGTCTCTTGAAGTCAAACCAAGTTTCATTCCTGTCTGTTGATTCCTTCTGGGTGCAACTATTTATGGAGCTCTTCGTTTGAGGATGACTGTATTTTTAGACCAGCTGTCAGTCACTCTGAATTATATGTGTGTATTGGGAGAAATTCAGGACACATTTTCATCACATAAAAAAAAAACCTGAAATGCAATGCACAAATGGCATAATTTTCCTTAAATGGCATAATTTTCCTCAACACTGTTCCTCAACAAAGCGTTGCTTTGCTTTTAGACTGAAAATCAGAATTTTTCGATACATAGAGATTTGCTTTGTACATTTAATACAATTTGTGTAGATTGAGAAGAGGTGGTACAGTGCAGGGAATGTCTCATTCCATGTGTGGAAAATGGCTCCAAAGCAGATGTTAATGATTGACAAAAAGGCGTTATTGCATTTGGTTATGCCAAAGACCATAGTGTGAAGGAAGTAGCTGAATCTGCAGGTGTATGGAAGCGTTCGGTCAAATGTGTCTACCAGCAGTGGCTAAAATCCCAGTCTACAGGGGGTTCTCCTCAGAATTGTGCCAGGGAAGGCATCCACCAAATCTAGCCCAACTGCACAATGCTTTGATGCAAGCGTGGCTGAACATTGATGTGGCCTACATCCAGAAACTTGTCACAGGTGACTTATTTTGTGTCTGGTGAGCCAGTTTGATGTTGCGACAGCTTACCAAAGTACACAGCACAATGATTTACGTGATGAATTTTCCATGGCATGCTTACGTCCAAGTTCCAGTTCAAGTAAGGAGTTACCCGACTAGGTAGCTGCCATTAGAGTTAACTGCTGTCAGGCCTTCAAGCACGAGGTCATTACATACATAAACATAATCTTGCACCCAGCAAGTGGAGTGGGACGCATAGGACGACACTAACGAACAGCTTGGCAGTGGCTGTAATTGGTGGTCGTGTCTTCTCTTTTTGGGCATCCCGTAAATGCGTTCTCGCTCTCTGCTGGTTAACGCATGCAAATCCTCTTGTCTAACAGGCCGAGTGTAGAGTGCATTAGCGGCTTTGACCTCATTACGGAAAAAGGAGCTCATTCACTCCACACCCGCTCGCCTTCATAACAGACTCGGCCAACTCAAGGCTAATGCAAGGAAGCCATTATTCTCGCCGTTTGAGTGCCCTTTAGTGTATGTAAGTACACGTGTTGCCGGTTTTTTAATGGGGGGCGCGAGCGCTCACTTGTTTGTGTACGTGCGAGAGAGAGCGAGAAAGAAAGAGAGAGAGAAGTTAATTAGTGCCCGTGGCCGCTGAAGGTTATGAAAGAGTTGTGGTGAAGCTTAAAGTCCCTTGTGTATTCCTGCCACCGACCGCAGAAAGAGAGAGAGAGAGAGAGAGGGAGAGAGAGAGACAGACCATAAAGCAAACAGGAAGGAAAACACTGGAGATGAATGGGCGAGTGAGAGAAAGAGAAAGAGAGAGGGAGAGAGAGAGAGGAGGAGAAGAGGGAGGATAATGGATGAAAGAGTAAGCTCAAAGCGGCCTGAGAATAGGGGGGAAAGAGATGGATGTATCAAAAAAACAAGATGACAAAGAAAGAAGAAGAATCTGCGAAGGTGTAGCGAAAGCGGATGGGCATTTTGTCGTGAGCAACCTTTTTCCTCCTCACTCTCTCCATCTTTTCAGAAAATCATAATTAAGCTGAGCTAATTACCATCCGTCCCTCATTCCCAATGCTCCCTCCGCCTCCTTTTTTTTCCTGCAGAGCTTCCTCCTTTCGTTTTTGTCACCAGCTCTTAAAAGTGCTGGCCTCGGTGTGTTTTCGTGCTGCAGGAGGGCGATAGGAGGAGCGTGACACAAATGCTTCCAAAACGCAGCCTTTAATACCTGCGCTGATGTACGGGGACCCACAGGGGCCAACTTTGAAGCTGTGTTCTAGCACCGCTGCGGCATTATGAGTGATTCATGTTTTTTTCAAATGTAGAGCTGATTCAAGTAGACTCTGCTCTCTGTCCACGTTATAAAAGATTATATATATATATAAATCTATATGCACTCATCTTCGAAAAAAAAAAAGGTGGCACCCCGAAGGAATCAACCAACAGGTTTGACACCATGAGAGATGCAAATGATTCACGTTCAGCCACGCACGTGACAGAAGCAAAGATGGGCCTTACTATATAAGGTCGTCCTGTTGCTTGTGCTTTCCATTCTGACCTGTGCTGTTGTGTTGGTAACATCCTTTGCAAGTGAAGTATGCCTCAGAGACGAGTTGGAAGAGTTGGAGAAGGGTTGCATCGGAGGGCTCTGGGAAGCGGGATGGTCTTATCGCCATATTGTGGGCCATACCGGTTGTCCAGATACTATCATAGCACCCTGCTGGTGGTGGTGGACAGAAGAAGGAATGCACCTGCGACATGAAGGTTCCTGCCGACGTACACGAACCACAGAAAGAGAACCCATGGATTGTCCGACTTGTGCAGAATGACCCAACAGCCACATCCATGACGTGACAACCACTGGTAGACGGCTGCACAACACAGGACTACATACATGTAGACCATTACTACGACTGTAGCACCATGTCAACTTCGCCAAAGACTGTCATGAAGTGACTCAGAATGGCAGCGGGTCATCTTCAGTGACGAGTCCTGCTTTTGTCTTGGTGGAGACGACCAACGAATCCATGTATGGAGGTACTGTGGTCAGCGCCAAGATCAATGGTTTGTTTTCACGTGTCACACATCCAGAAGACCCGGTGTCACTCCACCTCCACCCCTACCGCACCATCTGCAGGAACTGTGTGAGAATATTCAAGCTGCATGGGATGGATTATCACAAGACACCATCAGGAACCTCCACAACTCCATGTTGAAACGTCTGGCATGTTGCATTAGCAAACATACTGAGAGACACTACTTCTGTATGTGTAGCTCAATAAATATTGGCCATATCAGTCTAAATTTATCATCGTTTATTGATCCTGGTGACCTTTATCTTCCTTCCCAATAGCACTGCAATCCCACACTTCCTTCTGGGTGCAACTATTCTTTTGACGATGAGTGACGATTATTACTCTGCCATATAAGAGTCTCGCCTACTTTTAATCATGCAGCTCTGAGTAAGCATTTAAAGTCTATGATTTTACAGCCAGGTACAATTTAAAGGATCTGTAAAACAGGACGTGTGCACAGCACATCCTGCCTGCAGCACCAACTGGCCTTAACTGCTGCATGAATGTACTTGCGTCTGACAGGGAGCAATTAAACCCACGCCAAAGGAGGAGGAAATGGAGCGCTGGGCTAGTTTTGGCACCGCCGCGTGTTTAAATAACTTTGATAACTGGAGAGAATGCATTATAAAACTAATTGCGTGCCCCATGCAATCAACTCTAATACCAGAGGTATAGAGTGAATGTACTGCAGCTCATAAGTAATTGTACTAAACTGTGATTTAACCCCTTGAACCATAGTTGTTAAACTTATGGGTAATCATCCCTTAACTACTGGGAACTGTCCACACACAATGTAGTTGAGTTATCCAAGGTAAAATATCCTTCCAGTATAAGTAGACGTTCCTCCCTTTAGACCTCCACTGGAGTAAAAGTACTGCAGTATTTACCTTCAAATGTACTTAAGTATGGAGAATAACAGTGCCATGATTTATTACGGTTCTAATATCCTATTATCGTTTCTGGAACAAGCTCAGTTTAGTTTGGAAGACTCTCACTCTTGGTCCACCAATCTTCTGATAGTTCTGGAGAAATTTGAGTCAAAATTGATGACAGTGTTAGTGATGGGAACCAGACGTCCGAAGAGTTTAATACCTCTGAAATGATGCCAGATGGGATACAGCCTGGGATTGTACATGTAAATAGTGGACCTTCAAGGTAGATGGAGCATATGCATGATGAGTGGAAGTAAGAATGTTTCTATTAAAGTAGATTATGTACACCAAACAGCCTTCTTTGCTGTGCAATGGGGAAAAGTTTACATACGGAATCAACAGTATGAGCCATGAATTGGATTTCTGGGTAAACACTGCATAAAACATAAGCACGGCCTGAACCTCTGTAGAGTAAGTTGGTATCTACCACTAAAAAGCACCATGCAAATAAAGCTGAACTGGATAAACATAAATAGAATTGCTCAAGCTGGGGTAGACGGTAGTCCTGATAGCACCTAGAGACTAGTAGAAAATCTGTAATTAAAATGTGAACTTGAGTATATGCACAATGGTGGTGAAAACCGAAATAGATAGCTGCACTGGAAAATGAGGAGCCTACTCTTTGAGAATAGCTGAGAATACACCATCCATTTAATCTAAGCAAAAATGTATGTGCAAACTGCTTTAGTAAATCAGACTCTATGAGTTCAACATACTCCCATTGGGAACATCCTAATTGCCTCTCATTTGCTGTTAAAATGCATCTCCATCACTGCAAGCCCTTGAGATGATGCTTTGAAATGGAGACGAGTAAGAGTATCCCACTTTTACCACCATGCACAAACAACTATATCACCAAGCTAGCCTAGAAGAGCACTGGGGCTGGGCAGTATGAGCGACATAGCATCATTATGACAATAGATGACATCACAGTAAGCTTTCCCGAGGTATTGTTAGTATGTAAACAACGCTGACCAACTCCATGTTTCATTTAAATGAGATTTAGCCGGGGCTCTGAAATGGCGCAGCTGTCTCAGGTGTTGTCTTATTGCTGGTGATGGAGGGTGTAATTGGCCCTGCTTAATTGGATGCAGTTCTGCACAGTATGTGAAAAGTACTTTTTAAGCAGAGTTTCCCCACACACAGGTTACACTTCGGTGGTCCACCAAGATATACCTGCATACGCACTAAAGTAGACTTCCACTATTAAAAAAAAAAAATTATTAAAAAAAGCATTTTTTAATAAGCTGTTTCATTCAAACATGCTTTTATTTTGACAGCTGCATGAATGCACCTCGGGCTGGGGGAGCATTTAAATTGAAACATGTAAATCCGATCGTTTAATCCGGTCATTCAAACCACTTCAGGAGGTGGTCTGAGGTCCCACATGCCTTCTCTTGTATAACCCTCATAACACTTACAATAACCCTCACCACTGCAGACTGTATGAAAGAGTTGGTTGGCTGTCACTAGCAGCACACTGGTAAAGCACTGGCTTGTTTTTATTTGCTGGCTTATATCTCTATATGCTATGTTTTCTATAAATAATTATATATTTTCTACATAATAATTATCAGACTTGCTCTGGTGAACACCTGTCAGGCACCTAGAGTGCAAGCACAAAGAACATATGGTTCTAGATTGAGTCTAGATTAAATATTCTACCATCTAAATTCTAAAATCTAGATTCTAGATTCAATATTCTACCTTTTAAATTCTAAGTTCTAGATTCTAGATTCAATATTCTACCTTTTAGATTCTAGATTCTAGATTCTAGATTCTGCATCATACATTCTAAATTCTAACTCTAAAATTCTAGATTTTCGCTGAACTGGTATAATCTGCTTTTGTTACAGTTCACCGATGAGCTGGAATTCTTTAAAACTCTGCCTGCTGGTTTCAAAAGCATTTTTAACCCTTAGTTTCTAGCTAGTCTGCAACTGTTTTTATGGGGTTTATCATTTCCCTTATTTCCCTTATCATTTGTGTGTAATCTTTCTCTATCTTTTGTTCTGTAATTCTTACTTTTATTTTTTATTCTTATGTTTACTATTTGTTTTTATCTCAGCTCTATTGCCATTTGATTTAGTTATTTTATTACCTTTAATAATCCTTTTTATAATGTGAATTAAATGTTTAATTTTAGTTTGCCTTTTTCTCCTTCTATGTAAAAATATATTTCATCTTGATTTTATTAATTATTCTCTGTCTTAATTAAGTCTTGTTCATTTGTTTCATACTTTGCCCCATTTATCTTGCTTGATTTCAGATTCTTTATGTAGTCTTTTTCATTTTAGTTTAACCAAATTGAATTGTATGTATGTATGTATGTATTTATTATTAATTTAAATCCCTTTAAGCTGTAAGTGCTTGGCTGCACAGCTGCTCAGCTGTCACCCTTAATATACTTCCAAGTGTAAATAAAGGCTGATTGATTGATTCATCCGTCTCTCCAAGACACATTCCACGACCAGAACCCCTCCCAGTACAACCCAAACTGCTTCCTGTGCAGTACGTCACTGTACTCATGATGCAAGTCTACTAGGAAGAAAATCATGGAGGATGCACATGGTTGCGTACCGGACAATACAAAATGCTTATCAGCAATATGGACGGACACTACTGTGCAAAACAAACAGCAGAGGCTGAATGGATGAACAGTTGGTAATTGGCTGCTGCAGAACAAGCGAATTTGCATATTCCGTCCTACACAGCAAACGGATGTCAGGAGTTCAGTCCGACTAACCGGAGACACATCTGACTACCAAGTGTAAATACATGTGGCTAAATCTTATCAGGGTACAATCCAGATACTAGTCACATGACCAGGTGTAAACGGGGTCAAAAGTCCACCCTAATAAAGGTTTTATTAATGGTTTGAAATTAGTTTATTCATGATTATTATTTAGCTCCTAAACACAAATTAAAAATCATTCACAAGCAGTTACAGCACAAACAAGTGTATTATCAGCCATCTGATAGGTCAGTTCGGCTCTACCGTATAGTGTGAAAATATCTCCAACTGATTTTGTATTTCGGCCATATTGCCCATCTTTAGAGTGCGCTCGCTCAAAGCTCCTCCGACAAGACAGTTTTGCTATCTAACCCCTTCAGCTGATGGAGTGGATGTAGCCGCTATTGATCCTATTCAGATTAACAAACAGCTGCTATGTACTAGTGTACCAGGTGGATTTATCGAGCTTCACAAAGCCACCGGACAAAAAGTGAAATGAAATGGCACCCTCAGACACAATTCTCCACAATGCTCTCCTGTGTCCCATCAGGTTCACGGATCCACGGGACATAAGAACAGAGCTTCACATTGGCTTTTTCTCCAGCCACCACTGCGAGAGAGAGATGCTAACACGGCTGGAGTCCATGTTCAGTTACTGTAGCGCAGCGAGAGGGAATGAGGGATACGGGGGGAAGAAGCAGATGGGATGGGCAGAGGGGGTGAGGGTGCTGGGGAGGCCCGGCTGGTTAACTGTTATTGTCTGGAGGAGTCTAGATCAGGCTTTTAGCATCGATTGGTGGGCAAGCTGTGGGTTGGTTGAATAAAAAGGAGGAGAAGACAGAAGCAGGAAGGGGGTGTCTATTTCTCTTATCTTTGGATCCTACTGAAAAAAAATGCATTGTTTCTAAGTAGATAGACAAAAGAGGGGAACAAAAGTGTCCTGGGCCTCTGCAGTGTCTTTAAGAAACAACTCAAAGGTGGTCTGAGAAATACTGCATAAATGTTTAAGCCACTCAGGCATTTATCACGATTGTCGTTACTGCTATTCCTGTTAGTACTATTTTCCTACATTTCCTACTTTTCATCAAGCTCAAATTACACTCATCATCCAAAACATAGTTGCATAAATAGCTGCAACCAGAAGGAATCAACCGACAGGAATGAAACTTGGTGGGTAGGTTTGACATTGTGAGACATGCTAATGATTCAAGTTTCACGCTCAGCCGTGCATGTGACATAAGCAAGGACGGGCCTTATCGCTGTACCTGACTGACCCAACAGCCTCGATTGCAGACATTCAGTGACCAGTGATGCCTGCCATGAGTCATCCTGTTAGTGCCAGCACCATTGGCAGGTGGCTGCACATCGCAGTACAACGTGCACTTGAACGTTACGACGACTGCCCTTAACACCACGTCAACATCACTGCAATGGTGTCGTGCAATGGTATCGTGTCCAGAAGACCTGGTGTCACTCCACCTCCACCCCTACCGCAAAATCTGCAGGAACTGTGTGAGAATATTCAAGCTGCATGGGATGGACTATCACAGGACACCATTAGGAACCTCCACATCTCCATGCTGAGACGTGCAAACATGGCAGCCCGACGCCATTCTGAGAGACACTACTTCTGTATGTGTAGCTCAATAAATATTGCCCACATCAGTCTAAACATATCATCATTTACTGCTACTGGTAACCTTTATCTTCCTTCCCAACAGCACTGCAATCCCACACTTCCTTCTGGGTGCATCTATTCTTTTGATGATGAGTGTAGAACACAATACATACAATTATATGGCACATATAAATGCAGCACAAATCTGCCAAAATAGAAATAACAAACTGGGCAATTGCTGATTGTGTAAGAAGCAAAAACTGACTGATCCCATCCCGTGATGTACCCCTAGTATCCCTGGAACAAATTAGAGTTTCAAAGGCATCACCATTAGCTGTGCCTCAGTCCTGTGTGGCAGGTTAATGCACACTGTCTGGATATTCATGAGCAGGACCTCGAATGAGATGTGATGACTTCAGAAAGAATAGAAGTGACTCCTTAAAAAAGACAAGCCACTCTATCCTTCACTTCTGCATGTATCACCACGGCACACCGCCATCCAAAACAAACGCTGCAGTGAATACTTAACCAACTCTGGAAGGAGCTGGAGCTTTCTAAACAAGCAACTCGGAAAGGGAAAAGAGGGAGTGAGAGGAGAGATGAAAAGAAAGAGGAAGAGAGAGAGAGAGAGAGAGAGAGACAGAGCTTGGCTGCCTCACAGCCATCTCCTCAACTTTATTGTCATTTCTCCTTATTAAAAAGAGAGACAACTTCCAATCCAACATCGCAGATTCTTTGGTAACACTTCTTACGAATCCTGAATTTAAAATGCTTTATACATGTATTATAAGCCATTATTTGGCACGCATAATACCTTATAATGCCTGGCATAAGCCTATATAATTGCTTATAAAGGTTATAAAATATATATATATAGTTAGTTACATATAACACTTAATACAAGACTGTATAATTGTATGATGTCAAGTTTTATAATGCATTATATATCTGCTCATAACAACACTGTAAACATGAATGCACTATAACAACTCTTTATGAACTTTATGAAGTCATATATTCTAACTTTTTCAAGTGTTATGCGTTATATATTATATTATTGTATATTTGTTCTACATTTTATATTATTTTATTGTCCAAAGAAGTTAGTAAGTTAGTTATGTGTAACACCTAATAAAACAAGACTGTATAATTGTATGATGTCAAGTTTTATAATGCATTATATATCTGCTCATAAGAACACTGTATACATGAATGCACTATAACAAACTGGTAAAAAACTTAACAGACATTACAATGCATTATGGAACCTGATTTTAGCTATATACTCTAGCTTTATAAAGTATTATGTATTATATATTATATTATTGCATATTTGTTATTTAGTATATATTATAATATCGTCCAAAGAAACGTCCCTGCATTTGTGAGACATAATAGCCCCCAAAGAAACCTATAACTGTTTGTTTATCTATCACTGACATTAAAATACAGAAGCTCAGAAGATGTGTGTAGGTTCACTGGTAGTTTTGGATAGTAAATAGAATGAGTGTATTGGCGTTGTAGACAGTGTGACTCCTGGTTACTATCATCACCACTGTAAAGGAATCTGAGTCTGCAGGTTTCTCTACTTCTCTACCATTCTACGTAAAACCACTGTGAATGACTCACAGCCCTGTGCTGGGAGGTACTCGACTCTGGCTGTGTAGGTCACCGGGATGCCTGATTTTGTTTAGGGGGTGGAGGGGGTTGTGACCTCCCTCTTTGGTTTTGCTTTTTGCATTTTGTCACTGTTCAATGAAAAACATGTATCTCCATCGTATGCATCATTTAAAAACAGCAACTGCCGTTTATACTAAGAACTTCATGATGAATGGATGAACAGAAATGACCCAAAACTGACTGGAAAAAAAGTTGGTTCCATTGACTTACATTAAAGTTAAATTAGGTTTTTGGCCTCTTCTGTAAAGCTGCCATTTTGGGGATACTTGATTAACTGGTGGAAGATTTTTTATGAGTTTATGGGAACATTGCTAAATTCTCTATATGGATTGCTGGCCTGATGCTCAATTCAATAGGGTTAACATGCGTTACTGAGATTGCATTTGTTGAAAGTGTTAACGGTTATTTCAATACTGTTTTTGGGTCCTTTGGGGTCCTTTGGGGTCCTTTTGTCATGAAATGCTCAAACAATGTAGGTGTCTTAATAAGATGGCTACAAAACAGAAGATTGGACCATGTAGCTAGTATCCTATTCTTCATTTGCTTTAATTGCGCAATGGATTGTACTGAAGAGAGAGGTGGGGGGAGAGGGGGTGCAAAAAAGAGGGGAGGAAGATGAACTGAAAACATGGCAAAAGTTCAGAAAGTACGAATGTGAATATCATGTACAAATTAATCTTGTGTGAAACTTAAATGTGAGGAAAAGTGGTTAAATTGAAGCCTTATTATTTCCCCTGTTAATTAGCCAGCAGGCTTGCAGGGTACCGTATAGAGAGTGGGGATTTTGGAAGCATGTGTTTACTTTAAAGTGCTGTTGTTATTAAATGTTATCCAACTTTCTAAATACATTACTATATTTGTTAGCCTTTTTGTCAGGTGAAAAAATGTCCCTGATTGGTCAAATGAGACAGGTCTAGTCTTTCCTCTCCATTTTCTCTTCTGTAGGTTTTCTTTCCCTCCTATCTTTCCTGAATGTTACACTTTTCACACCTTTCTCCTTTTTCTGCAGCCGGCAGTAAAACGTCTCTCCGTCTTAACAACTGTCTGGCCATGCAG
>CM067478.1:34015983-34054242 GCA_034552555.1 Semaprochilodus insignis | reverse complement strand
GCAGGGCGACTCAGCAGAAACTCGGGACCAGGGGAGAGCTATAGAGCCCAGCTCAGCGCTTCCACAATTATTACCTCATTGACCTCTTTGTGCCTGGGAGGGCAGGAACACATGGCCAAAAAAACAACAACAAAAAATAATAACACCACACGCACATACCTGGAAGGGTCCGCTGGGGTACACTATGACGTTGGCCTTCTGCCAGTTGGGGCCCTGGTGCCCAGAGCGGCTCCACACTACAGAATCCACAGTGGCTATGCTCTTGACTCGCAGGAGTACATTCAGAGTGCCTGTAGAGCAGAGAACATCAGAGAGTGAGCAGGAATTCCAGATCCAGTTCCTACAACATCCAACACACCGCCAATATTTAAACGCCACCTGTAAACATAGTGCCATGAACACATCATAGCCCCCTCCTGCTTTACTCTAGCTGTGTGTATTTAAGAGGAGGGGGAAAAAGAGAAAGAGAGAGATAAAGGGGAGTAAGCAAGCGGCATAACGAAATGACAGAGAGAAAGACAGAGACAGGACAGACAGAGAAAACAGAGAATAAGAGAGAGGAGAAAAAGAAAGAAAAAGAAAAAGAAAATGGAGAGAGATAGAAGAGAGTGACAAAGAGAAAAGGAGAGAGAGTGTAAGAAAAGGGAGTAAGAGCAATCAACATAAGGAAAGAGTAACGCAGACAAGAAGAGGAAGAGATAAACAAACATACAGAGAGTGAGAGAGTGGAAAGTTGGTGAACAGACAAAGAGAGACTCAAGGAGAGGAAGAAATGGAGAGAAGTGTGGAATGAGAAAGAGCAAAAAGGGGGATAAAGACACAGAGAGAGACACATAAGACAGACAGAGAGAGAGAGACCGAGAGAGATAAGAGGAGAATGGTAGAATAGAACAACAGTGAGAGGTGGAAGATAGAAAATGAGAAGAAAGAGAGAGAAAAGGGAGAAAAAAAAAGAAAAGGAAAACAGAGATGAATGAGAGACAAAGAGAAAATGAGAAAGGATTGAGAAAGGAGAAGAGCAACAGACATAAGGAACGTGGACAAGAAGAGAAAGAGAGAAGCAGATACAAAGAGTGTGTGTGTGTGTGTGTGTGTGTGTGTGAGAGAGAGAGAGAGAGAGAGAGAGAGAAAGAGAGAGAAGAGGGCAATAGAAAAGGAGAGAGAGAGAGAGGAAGAAATAGAAAGTGGTTGAGAAAGAGAAAACAATGGGGATAAAGAAAGAGAGAAAAACAGACATAAGATAGAGAGAGATCAGAGAAAAAGAAAGAAAAGAAGAACTAGGTGAGAGAAGAAAGAGAGACAGTAAAGGAGAATAAGAGAGAGACATGGAGGAAGAGAGAGAGAGAGAGAGAGAGAGAGAGAGACAGAAAGAAAGAAAACTAAGTGAGAGAAAAAAGAGAGACAGGAAGAGAGAGAGAGAGAGAGATAAACAGACAGAGAGAAAAAAATACAAAAGGGGAGAAACAAGAGACATAAAGAAAGAGAGTGAGCCAGAGGCAAACTGAGAGAGAGAAACAGACGAGACAGAGGGAGAGACACTGTGTTCACTGTCTCTGGGTGCTGAAGCTTCTCGCTGAGTGAAATGAGCAGCATGGCAGAGATTCAGTCCAGTGTGGCGTTCACACAGCAGACAGATGGCACAAAGACAAAACAGCATATTTACAAACACAGCACAAGAGGCTGTGGCACACCAACAGCAGTTCAGTGCAGCTAGCAGAAGAAGCACGTCTGCGCTTACAAACACTACTCAAACATTACCCCGACGCACGTAATACAGCCTGAAAGGGAGAAGGACTGCTCATGAAGGGCTTTATACGTGTGCATTGAGGCAGACTGCCGCACCGGGCTGGTGTCCTAAAGCGAGACACCATTAGCTGAAGGGACGTCTCATATTAAACACATTGTGTTAAGTCCACGCACGACTCCAGCTGAAGGTGCTGGGGTACAAACACAGCGCCAGTCTCTCAAGGAAGAGGGAGAGAGAACGTGAGAGGGAGAGAACTAGGAAGAGAGGGAGGGAGGTAGACAGAATAATAAGGAGAGCAAAAAGAAAGAGGCCAAGAGAGTTAGTTAAGTATGAAATATAAGAAAGACTATAATACATGGGATAATTAGCTCACTGGACAAAAAATTAGTCACCTTGCATGGTAGTACCTTCAGGCTCCTGCAGATGTGCGCTGCACGAGGATGATGGGGCTATAAATACCTGCAGGGTGTGAGTGACAGGATTCATAGACTGAGAAGAGGTGGTACGGTGCAGTGAACATCTCATTCCATGTGTGGAAAATACAAAAGCAGAGTGACTGCATTTGAGTGTGCCGAAGGTCACAGTGTGAAGGAAGTGGCTGAATCTGCAGGTATATGGAGGCGTACGGCCATATGGGTCTACCTGCAGTCTACCAGTCAAAGGGTCTACCAGCAGTAGCAAAAATCTAGGGAAGGCATCCACCAAATCGGGCCCGACTGCGCAATTATTTGATGCAAGAGTGTCTGAACACTGATGTGGCCTACATCCAGAAACTTGTCCAGTACATGGCAAATCCAATCAGCGCTGTCATTTGTGCTTGTGAAGGTATAACACGCTGTTAGGTGACTCATTTTCCTGTCCAGTGAGCTTATAAGGTCTTTTGTTATACCATCTACCCCACACTTGGTGCATGGAAAGTGTCTGTAGACAGAGCTGTCTGTAGAGTCTGCGTATAGTGTGAGGACCCGTGTTATGTAATGATTTGCATTTTCATACAGGGGGCGCATATAAAGTGCATGCCTGGCTCTGCTTTAATACAGTGTACTTCTACTCGCAAAGTAAAATCATAAGTGGTCACTGGAGATGACTTGAGATGGCTGTTAATACTGGACAATACTCAGTGCCTTCATGTGAGCATGTTGCCAAAGACATGTTGTTAACAAGGATGTGATTGAGAAAGCAGAGATGGTGCAGCTGTCTGCTGTTGCATCACTCACTATAGAGTTCCAAGCTGCCTCTGGAAGCAAGATCAGCACAAGACCTGTGTGTCAGCCGCATGGAAGCCTAAGATTACTATTCGCAATGCCAGAGTAGTGGTAAAGCACACTGCCCCTGGACTCCGGGGTGATGAATTATGCTTCACCATCTGGCGGGCTGAGTTTGGCGGACACCAGGAGAATGCCACCTTGTAAAGTTTGGTGGAGGGGGGATAATGGTCTGGGGCTGTTTTGAGATTTAGACAAATATATGCTTTCAGTTTGCTGACTGTGCCCCTGTGCCCAAAGCGAGGTCCATAAATCGATGGTTTGGACCAGAATGGAACTCCAGTGGTCTGGAGAGAGCCCTGATGTTAACCCCGCCCCCAAACAGATTGGGGATGAATTGGAACACTGCCTGTGAGCCAGGCCTTCTTATCCAACATTATTGCCTACCCATGCAAGTGTTCTTTAGACTTGGGCACAAAATGGGGCAGTTGAGGGAACCAGGGAACCAGCCTTGTGAACAGAGGGCCACCTGTTCCATTCCCTGAACCGACAGGAACGAATGAAGTGCCCTTGAGCAAGACACCTAACCCCCAAATGCTCTCCATGTGCTGTGGATAGGGCTGGCCACCGCCATGGGCAAGTGTGCACACTGACCCCTAGTGTGTGTGTATGTGGGTATTTCACTTCATGGATGTTAAATGCCAAAGACAAATTCCTCTGTGTGCAAAGACAAATGGCAAAGATGTCTTGAGAATCACTGGCCTCACCTAAATTCCCAAAAACCAATTCCAAAAGTCCATGGAAAGACTTTCCGGAAGAGCGGAGGCTATTGTAGTCGCAAAGAGAGAAAAGGAGCCAACTCCATATGTATGCCCATGATCTTGGAATGAGATGTCCAACAATATAATGTAGGTATGATGGTCAAGTGTCCACATACTTTCAGTCATATAGTGTATGTAACATCATAGTAGTTTAGAATCTGTAATTCTGACCAGAGTTCTTTGTTTAAGGAGCTACGACTGGGAAACGATTAATATTGAATTGCGCCTACTGTGCTATTGTGATTGTTGGCGATACCCGCAACAGCTAATGGCTAAATGCGCGGCTTGAACACGTACTGTGCAAAGAGAAGAGCCTCTAAACGAGAACACAAAGCATAATCCATCTTTTCCTGCCATATGTTCCCTGCTGTAGAAAGCAAAGAAACTCCCGCCTGCAACAAGATGATCCTGTGATAAAGCTTGCACAAGCTCGTCCAAACACTCGTTCATCACCCTAATGAGCGAGAGACAAAGAGAGGAGAGGGTGCTAGTTACACTCAGAGCCAGTGGCATTCAATCAGGAAAGGTACCATGCTTTTAGACCGCAGTGCTGACGGCTTGAAGCAGGTTGAGGCCCTGTAAATCCATTCTGACATATTAGGCAATCGGCCAATTTTTCCCATCCAGATTTTAAATCCGTGTTGGATTCCACAAAGTTCCCCTTCATGCAGCTTTGCACACTCTCTAAACAGCCCTTAAGAAGATGCACATATGCATTTGTACACTGCTGGAAACTGCTTGTTGGGGAGGATTTAAAAACACATTCATCATCAAAAGCTGCACCCAGAAGGAAGTGTCGGACTGCAGTTACCAGGTTACAATGAAAAATTTAGACAGATATGGGCAATATTAACTAAGCTACACATACAGAAGTAGGGTCTCTCAGTATGGCGTTCGGCTAACGTAGCATGCCAGACGTCTCGGCATGGAGCTGTAGAGGTTCCTAATGATGTCCTGTGATAACCCATCCCATGCACCTTAAATATTACCACACAGTTCCTGGAGAGTGTGTGGCAGTGGTACGGATGGATTGACACCAAGCCTTCTGGACACGTGACGCGTGACAACAAACCTTTCATCTTGCTGCTGTCTGTCCTTGCTTAATGAAACTGGTTTGAAGGTTAGACATTGTGAGACATGCAAATGATTCAAGTTTCATGCTTGGCTGTGCATGTGACTATTAGGAACCTCTAGAACGTGTGGCATTAGACACTACTTCTGTATGTGTAGCTCAACAACTATTGCCCATATCAGTCTAAATTGATCATCATTTATTGTTCCTGGTAAACTTTATCTTCCTTCCCAACAGCACTGCAATCCCACACTTCCTTCTGGGTGCAGCTATTCTTTTGATGATGAGTGTAGAATACAGTATATACAATTATATGGCACAAAAATGTAACACAAATCTCTTGGAAATATAAATAACAAACTGGGCAATTGCTGTTTGTGTATGAGGCAAAAATGGACTCATCCCACTCGTGATGTACCCCTAGTATCCCTAGAACAAATTAGAGTTTTGAAGGCATCACCATTAACTGTGCCTCAGTCCTATGTGGCAGGTTAATGCACACTGTCTGGATATTCATGAGCAGGACCTCGAATAAGATGTGATGACTTCAGAAAGAATAGAAGCGACCGCCGCTATTCTTTTGATGATGAGTGCTAGGTGTTTTTACGCAAAATGCTTGTTTTGGAAAATGACTTCATTGTACTGCCTGCTGTAATAAGAATGCATCTACATTTGTAATAAGATTGTTACGGAGCGAGTTGTGCTGTGAGACGTTGAGCAGGGTGTGGATGGCATACGGTGCTGTGTTTGTTCTGATGATAGACCGGCACTGTTCTCTCTCCTCTGCTCAAACAGAGCAGCTTCTGATAGAGAAGCGAGAGTTCTGTTTGTTCAGCCCTTACTGCGTGTTCTCATCCTCTCTTTCCAAACTCACTTCAGTTCACAACTGATTTACTGGCACCGGCCGCATTCAGCATATTTTCATATGCTGTTTAATGGTTGCTGCTGTCATTCTTATTGTTAATACTACTTATATTTTTAATTCTATTTGTAGTATATAATATTTTAACAATCACATAACTAAATACAATCGTCAGATTCGTCAGTATTTAGTATTTGCCCTAATTACAGCCTCTATTCTTATGTGTATACTTGCATGACTTCAGATTTCTTAAAGTCAACAGTTATGTATGAAAGTCGAGCCGTTGTTGACCAAACACTAATGATATCATGAATAAAAGGGCTTTAAAGATCTGACTATAAAAATCAGTGACAAAGCTGAGGTCACAGGTCAAACTGCACAGGTCAGTAGTTCGTGACGGGCCCTTTCCAGCTAGCCCTGAATCTGCTAGCCCTCAGGTAACCGGAAATACGGGAACACTGGAATCTTGCAAATCTGCATTTGACTGGGGCGCATCCTAGATGACCNTGACGGGCCCTTTCCAGCTAGCCCTGAATCTGCTAGCCCTCAGGTAACCGGAAATACGGGAACACTGGAATCTTGCAAATCTGCATTTGACTGGGGCGCATCCTAGGTGACCTTGCTGAGACGCTTGTCCACAGTGGAGGTCTGGAGAGCCAGAGAGATTGTGAGCACCATAAGTCAGTAGAAAATCAGAGTAACTGACCACGGTGCCTCCACAAATGGATTCGTTGGTCGTTTCCACCAAGACAAAAGCAGGACTCGTCAGTGAAAATGACCCACTGCCATTCTGAGTCACTCCATGACGGTCAGGAGCAAGACCATTGCAGTCTTTGGTGACGTTGATGCGGTGTTAAAGGTAGTCGTCCTAATGGTCTGTGTGCATGTAGTCCTGCATCGTGTAGTTGTCTGCCAATGGTGCTGGCACTAACAGGATGACTCATGGAGGGCATCACTGAATGTCCGCAATCAGGGCTGTTGGGTCTGTCTGGTACAGTGAAAAGGCTGTCTTTGTTACATCACATGTGCAGCCGAGCGTGAAACTTGAAACATTCGCATGTCTCACAATGTCAGATCTACCCACCAAGTTTTCCTTCTGGGTGCAGCTATTTGAGTAACTATTCTTTAGAAGATGAGTGTGATCTGCTGCTTAATGCTTGAGATGCAGTTTTATGCAATAATGTATTTTGCAATAAAGTTTTGGTGTAAAGTATAAATGTATATGTTCAATGAACATTAATGGTGGGGAGGTTTATGCAGAGCCTTCTAAGGCAAACTAGCACTGAAAGACTTTATTGTAGTTTCTCTACAATAAACCATTTCACATCAACACACCCTAAATTTTCCTTCCCTTTCCCTTTTTGTTCACAGCTTTCACCAACAGCATATTCCGGAACTCTATTCCGTCTATTGTACACCTTGAAAGTATCTTAGATACATTTGTGCTTATGACAATAAAGGAGAGAGCACATCTTTCTCGACCGCGTAACCTTTCTTTTTTATACGGCCACAATTTCCCTCTCTCTTTCTCTCTCTCTCTTATCTCTCTCTGCGCATGTGCTTTTAGGGAGTGCTTTCTTGCTCGTTTAAACGTGAAGTGCGCACTTCACTGGACCCTTAGTGGCTGTTTTCTCCTCCTCTCTCCTTACTATCCTTGGATCAACCTGCTTGTTAGGCTCGTTCTCCTACGTTGCTACTAGAAACATGTCCTTTGGCCTTACCCTTCAAATTATCAGCTCTCCTGTGCAACTGAAATCCATGAATTTAGCTCTATTCCTGCCAGGGTCTTGCAGCTTACCAGTGCGCGCTCCCGACACGTTTTACCTCTATTAGACCCAGAGTTGATTAAGCACCTTCGAGGTTCACCGGACAGTAAGTATGAGCTCATTTGGGAGCAGATGCCTATTACTTAAGCATGTTTCCCTACTTCACCTCAAGGAGCAGAGGACCATTTAAGTTTACAAGCTTACATCCTTTTTCTGCCTTTATATGTGCAGGAGATTCTAGAAATGACAGCATAAATAAAAAGTCTTAGAAATGAAGAAATAAATAATATTTTTAATTTTTTTTTTCAAATTTGTTACATTTTTGGCTGGTACTGAATGCTGCCGCAAAGATCTGATAGTGGAGTACACTAAAAATGGTGCTTTGAATTGACATGATGCAATATTTACTTTATAAATCTTTTAGATTACTTCTACTGACTATATTTTTGTTTACATAAGGCATTTTATTCAACATCCATTTCTTCTAAAATCCCAGCCTTGTAATGTGTATGTGGACACCCGAACATTACATCAGTAAATGACTGCTGAAAATCCCATTAAGTCATTTACCATTAGGATTTCCATTCATTGGCACTAACGGAGCCAGTCCATACCATGGAAATCAGCCCATGACTCATTATTCCCCCTCCACCAAACTTTACAGTTGGCAGTTGGTATGGTGGTGATGGTGAAGCATCTAGAGAATGTGTCTAGAGTCCAGTGACAGTGTGCTAGGCATCACTTTGGTCAATGCTTGGCATTGAGAAAGGTGGTCTTACCCTAAGCTCACACTAGCGAGCGACAGACCGAGAAGTGACCAGTCATTTCCTATGAGACTACACAATTTATAGATGGGATTTAGCGACAAGCAGCAAGCGAAAGACCGACAGAGCAACAAATCGAGTTTAGATTTGCTTAACATTATGCAAAGGAATTATGACGCAGTGAAGCAGCATTATAAATGATTGGCTCCAGCAAATTCTTTACATACTTGGCTCCAAGGTCCCCAAGCTTCTGCTCTCTGAACGTTTTGTTTCTACCAGCATTGGTTCCAGTTTTCAGCAGTGTGGTGGTAAACATGTAGGAGAAGCTCATAACCGTTGTTTCTTCTTTTCCCAGTTTATATGATGCGTCTTTGCACATATACATTTGAAGAAAGATGCAACATGGGAAAAAAAGCAGATAATGTTGATGTCTTTGGTGAGTTAGGTCACTCAATAGCTAGCTAGGTTAGCCAGCATGCTATTTGGCTATCAAAGCTAGCCACAAATGCAATATAATGGGGTTCAAAAGGGGTAAAAACATCTATAAGATTCACACATCACAGCTTCTGTCATCACTGACTAGCATGATTTCACCCAGCTGTGACCAATGATTTTATGCCTTAATGGATGTTTAAATGACCTATTTCAAGAAAACTATTGTGCTGATGTAATCAAATGTCTTTGTCTTTTAAGCCACTTACTCCTCTGGGTCGCTGAGAGGCAGGAAACACCCTGAATACCCTTGTATACTAATATGAAGGGGTGTCTACATACTTTTGGCCATGCAATATATTGCACATGGAGATAGTGGCTCTTCAGCAGAAGACAAACTATGATTCTGCCTTGCCTTTCCCACCACCACCCAGTCTTAAGCAGCGCTTATATAGGATTATACAGCACTCCACCCATTCAGCATGACATGGTTACACTCAGATACCTCCTGCTTTGTTCTCTCTTTCCCTCCCCGGTTCTGTTATTGATCCAGTGAGGTAATGTAAAGCTTGCCTGTGAGGCTGTGAAAGAGAGACAGCGGCGAGGCGACGGCTTAATTTGCCCAGTGCTGTGTGCACACACGCAGGCACACACACCCCTCTAAATAGGCTGAACTATCATAAACTGACTCGTACTCTCTTCACTAGAAGCAAATGAATCTGTTTTATATGAGACTGAAGATATTACACCAAGACAATATGGGCTAAAACCTGTTAGCGAAGGTTGTTCTTTCGGAGGTGTGGATAGATACCTCTGCGGGTTACTTTGAACTGAAAGCCAGTCTTCTACAGATAATGGAAGCTGTGCTACAGGCAAAGAGTGGACACACTGAACACACTGAACATTTGAACTTGTATTCAGCTGTTTAGGCCTCGGTCTCATTGTCTATGAAAATCTGAAAAAGTATTTGTTTTATGCTTTTGCTTTCTTTCACTGTGTTGAAAAATGAATAACTTATATTTAATGGCCAGTTTTACTGGAGATCAATGTTTACGACTACAGCTTAGGGAGCGGGTCTTTATGTTAATGAGCCTGGCCGGGCACTAACAGAACAGTGTAAGGTATATCATTGCTCATTGCGTACAGCTGTGTGTATGGATGCTTGATAAAAGCCAGTTGTCTAGCATGTACTTGCGCACAGATATGGACCATTCGAAAGAAGCACTTCAAACTGCACCCACAGGGTCAAGAAAAATAGCTAAAACAACTAATGAAGTATTCAGACGTTTCAGACCTTAGACATTTACAAGCAGACTGGTGGCCCGTCCAGGGTGTTTCCTGCCTTTTGCCCAATGAATGCTGGGATTGGCTCCAGCACCCCGCCAATGACCCAAAAGGACAAGTAGTGTAGATGGGTGAGTGAGAGTGATATTTACAAGGATTACATTGTATCTGTCTATTTAAACCCTTTATTCGGGATATATATATAAATATATATATATATTTATATTAATATATATATATATATTGTTTATATGTATATAAACAATAAATGATGATAAATTTAGACTGATATGGGCAATATTTATAGAGCTACACATACAGAAGTACTGTCTCTCAGTATGGCATCAGGCTGCCATATACGCTAACACAACATGCCAGACATGCAGCTTGAATATTCTCACACAGTTCCTGCAGATGTTGCGGTAGGGGTGGAGGTGGAATGACACCAGGCCTCCTTTGAGTGTGACATGTGACACCATATTGTCCATCTTGGCGGTGACCACAGTGCCTCCCTACATAGATTTGTTAGTCGTCTCCACCAAAACAAAAAGATGACCCGCTGTCATTCTCAGTCACTCCATGACAGTCTGGCACGATACCATTACAGTCTTTGGCGACATTGACATGGTGTTGAGGGTAGTCATGGTAACGGTCTGTGTGCATGTAGTCCTGCGTCATGCAGGCGTCTGCCAATGGTGCTGGCACGAAGAGGATGACTCATGGATGGCATAACTGCTTGCTGAATGTCCGCGATCGTGGCTGTTGGGTCAGTCAGGTACAGTGATAAGGCCTGTCCTTGCTTACGTCATATGCGCGGCTGAGTGTGAAACTTGAATCATTCGCATGTCTCACAATGTCAAACCTACACACCAAGTTTCATTCCTGTCATTTGTTTCCTTCTGGGTGCAGCTATTTGTGCAACTGTTTTTTGACAGTCACTCAAAGCATAAGGGATTCGGTCCGATGTCCAATGTGTTTTCAACTCTGATTTTGAACCAGTTCAGTATTTATATCCATATAGCTCTCACCACAACACCATACTCTGACTCCAGTGGGAACCATACCACCACATGGAGTGGAAATTCCACACACGCACCTTGTTCATGTCTTGCATACCACATCTCCTTTCGAGGTAAACCCCTGTTAACTAATGTTACAGCTGGGCGCTGGTGTTCTGGAGCTCTGTATGTAAAAACACGCTTTCCTCTAAACCACTGATTAGGACTGTCACTGATTACATATTGCTTTTTTCATTCTGCTATGTCTTTTCTGTTGGAAACGACAGCACCCGGGGCGTGAAGTAATGTAATACATTCCTCAGTGCTCAAATATGCATGGATTTTGATTGCAGTCAACTCTCTAACATCCTTCCTAAATGCGAACATCCTGTAGAGTGAGGAATGCCTTGAATTTATTCAGACTACGAGCAACAAGGCAAGGTGAGCAAGCCTTTGCCAACGGCCCATTACACCTGGCAAAGCTTTTATATGTTTAACCTTTACAAATCTCAAGTAATTACTTTTGTTTTGAAACTTGTAATTGTGTCATTGGATATTTAGTCACAGCAATGTGCAAAGGTCAGTGACCGCCCTTCGTTTGTTTAATTTGCAGTTAAAACAGCCATTATGTCACTTTAATCATTTTCAGTGCCAGATAAAAGCATAAAAACACATACAAAAAACTAAAAAAAAAATAAGCGACATGCAAATGTCAGAGTCAGAGTCAGAGTCAGAGTACCTTTATTGTCACACGGTCACAAGTACCGGCGAAATTTGCCATCAACCCATCCAAACACAATAACATACATGGGGGGAAACAAGACAAGGACAGGAAGACAGGAAAGCCGCTGCGTGAGGCACGCGCCGCCATCATTACTCCACTAGAAAGGATACAAGGGGAAAGAAGAGGGGAAAAAAAGCATACCCCCAGACTGTGCCCTAGAGGGCGCAGTGTAGGAACATCAAAAAACCTCAGCACATAAGCACATACAAAACACAACAACACCAAGCAATGAAGGCGTGGGAAAGGGTACGGGAGGGGGGGGGGGCCGAAAGTCTCACTGCCTGGCAACAATCAGTTTGCCATGGAGACACCCAACAGTTCCCAGTCAGAGACACATCCAGCAAATTAGGTAAACAGGAAGAGATTCACGTCCCAGTGTTCTTTGGAGGAATGTTCCTTATCATCCACAAGGCCGAGTGCTGATAAGGCGGGAGCCGAAAGCAGAATAGACTCTGGTTGTTTGGGCGAGTGACCGCTTACAGTTTAGCGCGATCACTCTCTATTGTCCATCATGGTCTCAATTTTCTCCATACTCCTTCGCAAAGCCGTTAGCTTCTCCGAGATGTTCTCCATGATGCGGCTAGAAGTCACAGTCTGATGTGAAATATTCTATCACTATTCTCTCACATGAAAACTACACACTGGACGTGACTCAATATTTGCCATGTTGTCTGTGCCATGTAGTACGTGAGCAGAATACACTCATCATCAAAAGAACAGTTGCACAAATAGCTGCACCCAGAAGGAATCAACCAACAGGAATGAAACTCGGTGGGTAGGTTTGACACCCTGAGACATGCAAATGATTCAAGTTTCACGCTCAGCCATGCATGTGACTTGCCTTATCACCTTAGTACCTGACTGACCCAACAGCCACAATTGCAGACATTCTTCCACCAGTGATGCCATCCATGAGCCATCCTGCACCATTGGCAGATAGTTGCACGATGCAGGACGACATAGACCCTTACAATGACTCCATTTAACACCACGTCAGCGTCACCAAAGGCTGCAATGGCGTCGTGCCAGACTGTCATGGAGTGACTCACAATGGCAGCGGGTCATCTTCAGTTACAACTGTGCACACTTTTGTCTTGGTGGAGATGACCAACGAATCTGTGTGTGGAGGCACTGTGGTCAGCACCAAGATGAACGGTTTGTTGTCACGCGTCAAGCGTCCAGAAGGCCTGATGTCACTCCACCTCCAACTCTACCGCAGAATCTGCAGGAACTGTGTGAGAATATTGAAGCTGCATGGGATGGATTATCACAGGACACCATTAGGATCCTCTACAACCCCATGCCAAGACATCTGATATGTTGCACTAGCAAACGTTGTGGCCCGACAACATACTGAGAGACACTGCTTCTGTATGCGTAGCTCAATAAATATTGCCCATATCAGCCTAAATGTATCATCATTTATTGTTCCTGGTAACCTTTATCTTCCTTCCCAATAGCATCGCAATCCCACACTTCCTTCTGGGTGCAGCTATTCTTTTAATGATGAGGGTACATATCAACTCCTCAGAAAACAGGAAAACTGAGATGTGCCGGATCAATTCTAGAACTTAAACCTTTACAAGTGCTTTCACTCACAGCTGGGGTCTCAGCTGAGTTTGGGCTGATGTTGGAGATGCACCTCCACTAAATGAAGCTCAAAACAAATGGGCTGAATGTCTTTAAGTGCAAATAAGTTCTAATTCTTTGCTCCTAGCAGAGTGGACAAAAAGTAGCAAAAAGAGCATCTTCATCTATTCATTCCTTCAGAGGGCTTCCACACTTAAGTCAGACATTTGCAGCCTGAATTTAGTTGCTTTCAGAGATTCTGACCCTTTCAGTTTTTAGGAAAAAGCTTTATTTGCTGGAACACAGCTGTTCTGTCAGCTCAGTTGACATCATGGCAACAGCTGGGGTCGACATGATTGGTCATATGTTTTCGTTGCTGGTGAAACCTTGTAAAAACCCAAACGAAGGGGGAATTAAATGAATTGCTTGAATTCATTTACCGTCATTCAAATGTACTGCATGACGAATGCACGTTTGGGGTGAAACAGCCATTGGAAGTTACACCTACTGCTTCTCACAGACACATTCAGTGGTGATGAGGTCCTCAGTCCAGCAGCTTCTTGGTTTGATTTGCAATGTTTCTTGTCTGTTTTCTTTTCTCGGTAAGGAACTTCTTGAGAGCTACACATCCTTTCATACCCATAGCGTTGACTTGCCTGCTCACAGTGGAAGCTCCTCTGGATGTTTTCGGATCTGAGACAAGACTGGAGCTTGATTTTCTCCTCTCTCTCAAACAATGAAAGCTGTTTTAAGACAGTTTTGGTGGTGTACTAGGTCTTGCGTGATTAGGACTGAATTAATAAATTACTTTTTTTTAATGGCGGTTTAAACTGGAAATTACATAACTGAAGGGCGGTGTCTGACCTTAGCATAGTGCTGTACACGTGAGCTGATGTTTAGGTTACTGCCTGGTTCAAGCTGAGTTACGAATGTTTCCCTGCTCTTGTTCTACTTACGAACATAGATGTGGTAGCGATCCTGGTTTAGAATCCACACCTTCCGCAAAACTTGCTTGCTTGCTTCGGTAAACCACGTGGGAGAAATAAGCATGCCTTTGTTTAAGCATGGTGAGTGGGAACTTCAAGCAAAATGCATTTCACTCATGCACATATTCCATGACATCATTAAACTGTGATAGACATGCATCACTGCCCCCGCACTTAATTTATAGCCACACCGGTGCTATGACCCAGGTCAGCATCCTCTGATGGCATTCAGCCTTGCAGCACATGGAATGGCGGTGACAACCATGCCCTGCCCAGCAATTTCACCAGGCAGACAGAAACGCGTCAAGCATTCACCGCCACACTCTACAGAACATAATTAAAAGAAGATAGACATACATCATCTCTGCTCTTATACGTAATTTATAGTCACATCGACACCCTTATACGGATGAGCATTCCGTCTGATGGCTTTCAGCCTCTCGGCTTGCTGCAGAGAGGACAGATGGGAGTTTGACTACAGTACTTTGCCCAGTGCTAACCTATTAGCATTGTGCACACGGTATTCTCAGGGTAGCGCGTTTTACTGCAGTGCTTGCTGCTGTTTGAAGAAGCAAAGTTTGTATAAGAGCAGTAGGCCTTAATCCTACTTAACGTGCCATCTGTGATACGTTCAGAGACTTTTGCATTGTGTCCCTTAACTCATTCAAGTCTGACTGTTGCTCACTTCATTTCTCTACCACCTCTATCACCTCAGAAAAAGGTGGGCTACACAGTTGGCTAGCTAGCTAAGCCAGCTACGTTGACCAAGACACAGCCATCCTAGCTATATTTAATATTACTGATCATTGTTACAATAGTCCTTTCCCGTCTCCTACGTCTCAGCCTACTTCTGAGGGAACGATGTTCGCCTGGCTTGGGCAAACGATATGGCACAATTGCAGGAAACGAAAAACCTCATCGCATTGAGACTTCACTCGCTGTGTCGAACTCCATGGACGAAAATACTATGCAACAGAGTGTGTGATTGGTCGGTACAAAAGAGGCATGCCATGAAACAAAGATGGATGAGTTTGATGACCTCTTATTGACTTGTACTCCATCCCATCCTTCCCTACACTGATTAGCTTGTACACCATCCTCCCCTTTGATTCCCTCAAAATGGCAATTTTGCCCAAATATGAGGAGTTTGCATCTCTGAAACATCAGACAATATACAATCTTACGACGGGGCAGGCCAAGGAAGCATTGCAATCTTCATTCATTCCTGGGAAACCCTAGACGTGTTTGGGCAAGCATCATCCTGCCGAAAAATGCCAGTTGGAAGCCCTGCAATGAGAGGCAACACATGTGGCTAGAGGATGTCCTGCACATATCCCTAAGTTGCTGGTATCCCTTGTACCAACACTAGGGGTGACCGACTGTCGTAGGCTCCCAAGATCATCACACCAGCAGTTGGGGCAGTGTGTCACTCCACAGTCCAAAGGCATGATTGAAGCCCTCTCCTTGAACCCAACCATCACTGGATCCCAAACAGAACAAAGGCAACGGTGGCTGGCTGTCATTGGCAGGACACTTAATGGGTGCTGTGACACCAAATTTCCTTCTGCTAAACCCCTGGAAATGGTCCAAACAGGAACAGGGGTGTGTAATGAAGGTGCCACCTGTGTCTGGATGGTGGACAAGGAAACTGTGGGAGCTGCTTGTGCTTGTTGACAGATCAAACGATCCTCTCTACTGGTGGTCTGTCTGGGCCATCCGGCGCCTGTTCGTGGTGTGTGCGTGCCCTCATGTAACCAGACTACACCTGTAGAGACGTAACTGCATGCCAAGTTTTGCAGCAATCCAACATTTCTATCTGGTGCCTTCGTTTTTTGTCAGTGAGTGTACCTATCAACTATGTGTGGACATTCAGGCCCCAGAAGTGCTAATGGTGAAACAGCATTGGTGCCGTCCTGTTTCTTAGCCTCTTCTCTTTTTCCCCCCTCACAGTTGATGTCCACTCGCCGCCTCCACTTTCCAAAGTGTGATTAATAAAGAGGAAGGAACATAAACAGTGAGATGATTCAAGGCCAGCGAGGCCCCTTCTGCCAAAACGTTGTTTCATGTATCCGAGCTGTGCTTTTTAGCACTAGCGTATCACAGCTAGTGTCAGACCCTGTTCTCACACTGCTAATGGAGGGTTTGTTTAATTCCAGTATGAAGTGTCTACTACAGAGTCTCACACTGCTAAACCTAAGCCACTGTTATCCAATGTTAAGGTGGCACAGGCAGCACCGAGCTATTTTTCATGTGGCTAATTCGGGGCATTGTTAACGCTTGGCTCGTGTGGCTAGCGTGAGGCTTATCTCTCGCATTGCTAATGGCCGCGTCTGAGTCTCTGCAGGACGCCCGGAGTAATGAGGGCTCAGGCAGCTGTGCCTCCCTCTCAACCTAGCATCTGCGCCCACCGCGCTGCCCACATGCCAACACTAAACCTAATCATTAGCAGATTATGCACACGGCGCAAGCCAGCGCTGGGCCCAAGCAGGGAAGCCTGAGCTTCCTAGAGTGATCAGAGATGCTAATGCAGATTTGAGGCAAAGAAGCCAGTTATGAGCATGATTTATGATGCAGATACAACAGTGAAAATACGGCATCCATCAGACTGAAAGGAGGGGGGCTAATTTGGGATGGAATCATGGTCTGGCTTAACAGATGATCCATGGACATGCTATTAGATAGTCAACATCAATTACTGCTTTCTAATTAGGGGAATGTTGGCCACACAACAAGAATGCATAGGCCTCGTGGATAACTGCAGACTTTCCAGGGTCTATATCGTCGCTGTCCAAAGAAAAAAAAGTATCTCCAAAATGGCTGCTTTACAGGAGAGGGTAAAAACCTCATTTAATTTTAATGTAAGTCAATGGAACCAGACTTCAGACTTCCAAGCAGTTTGGCGCCATTTCTGCTGGTCCATGAAATTTTTACACAATGTAAACAGCAGCTGCTGTGATCAAATGATGCACAGAAATAAAAATGAATCAACAAAAATGGAGATACACGTTTTTCGATATGCACTCCAACGTCTATGTAAACTTCTGTCCTTTCAGTGTCAAGTGAATGGTCCAGTTTGAGTTGCTCAAGTCTGCAGAACCCTCACCAATCACAAAGCTAATGTCGCTAGGATCTCACACATAGCTTTTATCCCAATTTTCCATCCTTGCTTGGGTGATTTCATGGTCTTTGAGTCTGATTATTCAGTAATTACCACAAAATTGACAGTAACTACTGTGGATTATTTAGTACCTACTATAAATAAGTCAATGAGTACTATGAACTATTACAGTAACCATTAAGAACTATTTAGTAACTACTACAAATTGTCATGCATCCAGGTTCTCCTTCCACCTCCAACGTTCCAAACTACAATTCCCATAATCCACAACCTCATGTCCACAAAACACCAATCCTGAACTGTTTTCTTCTACCAAGTTCTGATTGAATTTACCATGCAGGGAATTCCATGGCTTGTATAAATAATCCTTTGTTTGCTCTTTACTTTGTGGGGTGTTGCCAACTCTGTGCAGTCTCTATTGGTCTTTCTATGTTTACATTCTGGTTTCTACGTGGTTTTGTACACTGTTTTTTGTCTCTGGTTTTCCCCTCTAACTTGGTTGCTTATTTATTTGCCCTGATTGGTTTTTGACCCTGGTCTGTATTTTGGTTTTCTACCCATTTTGGTATGTTTGCCCTGGTTTTGCTGATGAGCCTACTTACCTGCTCTCACAATAAATCTGGCTTTGCTTTTAGCTCTGCTCGCGTCGAGTTACGTCTGTCAAACGTTACAAAAATATTCAGTAACTACTATGAATTATTCACCACCTACTACAAATATTCCAGTAACCACTATGAATTTTTCAGTAATGAACATTAATTGTTCTGTAACTACTATAATACTATATAATACTCAGAAATATATGATATAATACTAGAATATTCAGAAACCTCTGCAAATTATTAATTACTATACAGTACATGGTTACTACAGTTACTACTATGCGATGACTCTCCTCTGAAAGGTACTAACACCCACCCAACAGCAAGGAGAAACCAATGACGTGGCAGATATTTTGGGGTGGCATCTTGGGTAGCCAGTCTGATTTCAGGTAGGAAACTGGCCACCGTGGCCACCACAGCCACCACTTTAGAACCATGCATGCTGTGGACCCCATAGGTGGCACTTCTGGGAAAGAGTAGGCAATGCTACAATATCATAGCCCCAGTGAAAGACTATCACAGAGCCAGTGAAGGAATGTGATAGCTCTTGTGTAATAACGTCAAATGAAAGATGCCGAGAAGGAAATGGTGAAGCTGTAAAAAATGCTAGTTTGATGTCCATATGTAACAGAAAGGGCAATATACACAGCTAGACAGTCCAATCGATTATATAGAATGCGAAAGTTCTATCTGGCAACACTTCGATCTATCAACACTTCCATTCCATGGCGGTCGGTGTGTGCGATGTGTGTACCTGTGTGCACACTTTTATGCGAGAAAGAAAGCCTGGGGTGATTCCGATCGTGATTAATGTGCTTCGCCTTTCAATTATAATTTTCATTAAGGATCTGCTGTCTGCTCTGTCTCTTAAATAGCAATGGAATTAATAAAACATATCCTTTGAAATAAGCAGCGCAGGCCCGGAGCAGGAAGTGTGAGAGTTTTTTCAAAAGGCTGAGAGAATACGAGAACCGCGTGTGTTAACCCTGCAGCCTCAGCTGACAGCTCAGGCTGGCTGGTGAGTGGCAGATACTCAGATCATGAATCTCCGAATAAAGCAACACTGAAAGAAGGGGTGACCGAAAAGCAGAGAAGCGAAAAAGGAAGAACAGAACAGGGGCCAGAAATATATATACAAGTGAAGTAGACACTTATAACGCATCACAATGAAACAAGAGCTGTCAGCAATCTGAGACCAAACTGAAAGTTTGGTGATAAGAAGATCACTTAAAGACGCCCTGAGGGAAATACACTGATATGCCAAAAGTCATAGGATAGCAGTATGTAAATTGAACATGAGGTGGTGTTACCTCGGGGGACGGCTTGGGAACACCCACTCTTGTGAGTGAGGTTGAACACTGGTCAGCGTGCTCATGGCAAGGTGATGTGAATTATCAGAGTTTGAACGAGGCATGATAGTTTGTGCCAAATGGATGGGACATTCCATTCTGAAGTTCCTCAATCCACAGTATCACATGTGTGCAGGGAACACGTCATAGAAAGCATCACTACCCACGTTGGACAGTGCAGTGGCCATCCATCAGGGGTTACTGATCAAGATCGGTGACAACAACTGTCTGTACAGATAAGCAACTCTGGCAGAAATCACATCCACATTCAATGCAGGAGACCCCACACACATATCCCGCAGGTAAGTGCAGTGCTCTTTGGCTTCCATAGGACATGGGAACAGAAGACCCATTAGAGTGACCTCTGGCAACACCATGACACTGGACACATGGCCTTGTGAGGTTGAGTCACAGTACCAACTGTTTGGGTCTGATGGTAGGGTTTGCGTGTGGCGCAGACCACATAAAGCCCTGGACCCCAGTTGTCAAACAGGCACTGTGCAGGCTGGCTGTGGTCCCATACCGGTGTGGGGTGTGTTCTCATGGCTTGGGTTGGGTCGATTGGTCCGCCTAAACACGGCATTGACATGTGCCGGCTATGTTTCACTGCTTGGTGACCATTTCCATCCCTTCGCGGACATAATCCTAACCCTAACCCAGGACAGTGTGAGCTGCACTGAGGTGTTGAGATGGCCCGTATTATACCTGTTACATGTTCAGTGATGTCTTGGGTGAACATCTACAGATATGAACCTGGACCCTCCAAATAGAGTGAAAAACAAATGAACTTAATAGATGCTGCATTGTTGCTATGTCATCGGTAGGTGGTTGTGAGGTTACTGAGAGTCTATTGAGCAGCTATTTCAACTAAAAAGGTTCACTCCAAAAAGGTGTCACCAAAAATGAAGACACAAGATGTATTCCAACAGTGACGATATGCTGTTTATGTCAGCGGCATACTTAGCTCTAATTTTCAGCCATCAGAGTCATAAATCAGTCCCTCTGCAAACGTATCGACGTGGATGGAAGATCTACTCAGTGGACCTAGTGGTCTGATGAAGCACTGCCGGACGAAGAGTTAACAAAATGACTGATAGCATCCCAGGTCCCCGTAAATCAGCTGCTGATCTTGCATGACCCTGCCATCAGACAGGACACACACACACACACACACATACACATATATATAAGACTGTCTACTTGACTATCGAAAAAAACTCCCAGTTCTTAATTTGAACTAATAGTTGGCAGAGTGAATGTTTTGAGGCAGCGTGACCATACGCCCTCAGAATCCCACTGAAATGCCTCCTATGGAGTCTAATTAGAGCCAGTTTAAGCACTACACACTGAAACTGAACATACTGTTACTTTCCACTCAGGGGTGAAGGTCTATTCGAAGGCGAAAAGCCACTAGTCAGGGTTACTGCAGGGAATTCAAATAATCGCTAGCAAACCTGCTAGAGAAAACTTCTAGAGTATAACAGAAACCTGAAATGAAGCAATAATAGTAATCACTGCCTTGAATAGAAATGCATAGAAATCGACAGATAACATATAAGCTATATCACAAGCCAAAACTATGCATTGCAAATGGGTTGCAAAGCAGATGTTAATGCTTGGCTAAAAGGAGTGACTGCATTTGGGCGTGCCAAAGACCATAGTGTGAAGGAAGTAGCTGAATCTGCAGGCGTATGGAAGCATACAGTCATACGGGTGTACAGGCAGTGGCTAAAATCCCAGTCTACAGGAAACTCTCCTCAGAATTGGGCAAATCAATCATCGAACCATCAAATCTGGCCCAACTGCACAGTTCTTTGATGCAAGAGTGACTGAACATTGATGTGGCCTACATCCAGAAACTTGTCCAGTCCATGCCAAATCCAATCACAGCTGTTATTCTTGCTTATGGAGGTATTATACCTTATTAGGTATGTTTCAGCCACAGGTAACTAATTTCATTTCCAGTGAGCTTATGTATTTTATCATATTTGGGAGAACTTCATTCTAAAAAAACATACTGCAATTATTTCTTATCTGCCGATTATGAGTCTTTCTGGGAGTCTTTCTGGACATTCTGTGAAGTTACAGAGCAGTCTACAACTTTTTAAACTGCATTGAGAACAGTGAACTTAACTGGTAGCAGAAGGTGACAGCTAGCATAGCAGTGGCAGGTGTAGGAATACAGGAATATGGATCATCCAGACACCAAGACACCTTCTCCAGTAGTGTTAATGGTTTCCAGCAGGAGACAGGTTGTCCTACACTCATGAGCTAGCTAACTGAGATTGCCTGACCCTTACTCATTGTCCAATGAAGGATACAAGGAAGTGGCCGAAGTTACAGTGGCTGGGCATCTTTGTACCTGGGTATATAAATCTCTTAATGTATACAGCTTTTGACTTCATGCCCAAGTCCATTTGTTGGAAGTTTCTGTGTATTATGGGCTGAAACACTGCCTAGTCAGCAACAAGAACATGAAACTCAGCTATACAAGACGTGGACTATTACATACCAGTCAAACAACTATATAGTGATGGTGAACTGCACTTCCTGCAGTTACTATTAACTCTGTTTCATTGTTTAATGTATGTTCGAATGATGCAAATATCTAGATGTATGTCAAATATTATTCCTGGTTATTTCATGCTGTAAGGCTGTATACATGTATGGCTAATACAGTTAGCTGCAGGGTTGATTCAGTATGCCCATTATGAACTGGATTGGTGAATATTATCTAGATCTGACATCAAATTCATGCTCTAATATATGCTAATAATCACAGGGTTGCTGCCATGAAGCCAGACTCCTTTCTAATAGAAACATAAATGGCTGTGTTTTGCCTCAAAGGGCGTCTAGGGGATGGTATTAGGGTTTCAGTGTAAGCATGTAGCATTTCTATATGCAGCACAGCATTTCTACACTCATCATCAAAGAAATAGTTGCACCCAGAAGGAAGTGTACGATTGCAATGCTATTGGGAAGGAAGATAAAGGTTACCAGGAACAATAAATGATGATACATTTAGACTGATATGGGTAATATTTATTGAGCTACACATACAGAAGTAGTGTCTCTCAGTATGGCATTAGGCCGCCATGTTTGCAAACACAACATGCCAGATGTCTCGACATGGAGTTGTAGAGGTTCCTACTGGTGTCCTGTGATAATCCATCCCATGCAGCTTGAATATTCTCACACAGTTCCTGCAGACACAGTGCTTCCATGCACGGATTCAATATTAGTCTCCACTGACTCAAAAGTGGGACTAGTGACCCACTGAAGATGACCCACCACCATTATGAGTCACTCCATGACAGTCTGGCACGACAACTAAGAGGATGACTCATGTAGGGAATTACTGCTCGCTAAATGTCCGCAAATGTGGCTGTGGGGTCAGTCAGGTACAGTGATGAGGCCCGTCCTTGCTTACGTCACGTGCACGGCTGAGCGTGAAGCTTGAATCATTCGCATGACTCATGATGCCAAACCTACCCAGCAAGTTTTCATTACTGTCGGTTGATTCCTTCTGGGTGCAGCTAATTGTGCAACTATTGTATTGATGATTATTGTATATGCACAGCAGGACAGTGAGATATTGTGTATATCCCACTGTAGAATCCAACAAAGTGACTTTAGTCTTTAAATACTTGAACATCCCCATGTCCAATTACACGTTTTTTGTTGAATGTCTAGGTAAATATAAGTTCCTGTATAGAGAACAAACTTACATGCGTACGAAGTTGTAGTGCTGAATTTCTATTTTAACACATTGGAAGAAACTAAAACCTAAAATATTATTAAATATGCCGCAACTTTGGCACAAGCCTCGTTTTATGCTGTCCCCCCAATATGTTGCATTCAGTAAATAAACAGTAATTAGGCCTTAGAAAAGTGCAGAAGTGTGCTCCCTTTAGAGGATGTGTACTTATTTTTTTCACCTCAACAAATAAGTGATTTGACTGGGAGTGTGCATTCAACCAAGTCAACGTTTCAGCTTTTATCATCACTATTGCAAACACTTACATACGGCAGGCTGATAACGTGACATTTCCCAGAAAACACGCTGTCAGACTAGAATATTTCACAGAACAGGGTCCTATGGGATGTGACTCAAATTAAGCCAAGAGCCCACCCACAGACGTGCTGGTTCTGAAGAGGAGGCTCCGCTATCTGCCCTTAATACACACAGACTGTACATGCTCTCAGTCAGTGTGATGGAACTCGCTGAGAGGGAACAGAGGCGGCTGATGAGCTGACAGACACAAGAGGAGGCGGAGATTGCAGTAGTGACAAACACTCTTCCCACTTTTGTGCCAAGCCCCCCGACTGCGCCAGCGCGTGTGTTGGAGTGTTTGCGTGTGTGTGTGTGTGTGTGTGTGTGTGTGTGTGTGTGTTCATCTCTCGCGGGTTGCAGGAGCGACATTAGTGTGGCAGATGTGTGACAGATGTCCTCCTCCAGTATGGCCTCCTCTCTGGGAAGGTGCCAAATAGCAAAAGACAATAACACACATCCACACCTAGCTGCTTTAGAACAGTGGGAGCAGACAGATGTCACTTTAAGTTACAGCTCCAGGTTTTTTATTCTCAAAATAACGTATTCATCTCTCTCTCTCTAGCTCTCTCTCTCTCTCTCTCTCGTGCTCACTCACACACTTTCTTTCTCTGTAGTGGTGGTATGTGACTGACCGATGTGTTTGCCCTTCATGTGGTAGAAGAAGGAGATGCAGTGTGGCACTCTGCTGGAGCTGGAGGGGCCTCTGGCTGCCGTGACGTTATAGAGCGGCGACAGGAGGCGAGCTCTGTCTCCTTTCTGTCGTGGCCGTGAAGTCTCTATGTACATGTAATAACCTGTAATAGAGGCAGAGGCAGTTAGAGGAGCACTTCAAAGCAGTGGAATTAGACCATCAAACAGCATGCTGAATGGACTTGGAGGCTATATTCTATCTGCACATGCTGAATGTTGCTTTGCTTTTCAAAAATAGTTGGTTAATGCACAAATGTAACCTAAGGATGCATTGCAATTTGAACAAAACATACACAAACACACAAAAGCACAGTCCAGTATGAAGTCTCTGGTTCATACCTTGGTGCAGTCCATGGCTTGTGGACCAGTCAAATAATGCAGTCGCATTTAAAGCTTCCTGGCTCCCAGTCAAAGTCCACTATCATGTGGTTTAGTCGCTGCTTGCGGCCTAACCCACGTTCTGCTATCACAAGTTCTACAAGTCCCAGATCATGGCCCAGTCAAACTCCACTGTCATGGGGTGAAGTCGTCTACTTGTGGCCTACTTAAACTCCGCTACCACAATGCAAAGTCCTGGCTCATGACCCAGTCAAATTCCCCTGTCGTGGGGTGAAGTCGTTTGCTTGAGGCCTACTCAAACTCCGCTATAACAATGGAAAGTCACGGCATATGGCCCGGTCAAAGCCCACTGTGATGGGATGAAGTCGTCTGCTTGTGGTCTACTCAAGCCCTTCTATCACAATGGAAAGTCCCGGCTCATGGCCCAGTCAAACTCCACTGTTATAGGATGAAGGTGCCTGTCTGTGGCCTACTTAAACTCCGCTATCACAGTGCAAAGTCCTGGCTCATGGCCCAGTCCAACTTCATAGTCATGGGACGAAGTTATCTACTTGTGGTCTACTCAAGCCCTGTTATCACAATGGAAAGTCCCGGGTCATGGCCCAGTCAAGCGCCCCTGTGATGGGGTAAAGTCACCTGCCTGTGGCTTACTTAAACTCTGCTATCACAATGCAAAGTCCCGGGGATATGGCCCTGTCATAGCTCACTGTCATTGGGAAAAGTCGCCTGCTTGCGGCCTACTCAAAATCTGCTATCATAATGCAAAGTACCGCCATACAGCCCGGCCACATTTCACCGTCGACTCTCCATTTGTGCATCCTACTACTCGTCATTTCAATCTTAAAACCAACCAGTTACAGCTGTGTTCTCCTTATGAAAGCTGTTTCTAAAGCTCTCGCTGACATTGTTAGCCTTCAAAGAGACTGGCCAAATAACCAAACCTACACTCTAGCTGCCTTCACATGAGTTAAATAAATGAAAAGCTTTCTGACATTTACACGGCACTGCGTATGTGCTTATGTGTGTAATACCTTCTTTGGTCCCACTCCTATCCATATCAGGGCCAGTGTTGACGGAGCGCTTGGGGTTTTGACTCAGATGGTTCTGCCTGGTCCAATCAAACACTTCACTGCGGTCCTGATAGAAGCCGCATATCCGCACATCCTCAAAGCCACACACATGATCTGTGAGGGAGCGAGAGAAAGAGGAAGGAAGGGAGGGAGAGAGAGAGTGAGAGAGAGAGAGAATGTGGGTGCTAATCTCTAAATAAGGGTGCATGTGAGAATTAAAACACAAAAAAAGTGTGTGTGTGGCCTGGGGCGTTTCAGGAAGAGTGAAGAGCGAAAGGAAATAGAAAAGGAAGGGAGACTGAGAGGAGCCAGAACAGCTACGGCATAAAGAAAGAGATATGACATCCATTTTCTCCTTTTATATTTCTCACTTACACACGGCATTAAACTTGATTAGCACGTGTAAAAGGCCTCCTCTCATTTGCGTCTGTTACATCCAGGAGAAGCCGCATTTCTTCAATTGGCCATTTTCTGGGCCCTTAAATATCCTTTGCCTATTTGAACATTAAGAAAGACTGCCAGGCACGAGCAAATGACTCATGATACTGCGACTAATTACTCGGGGCTTTTTGCATTCATGCCTTCTGCAGCTGTTTAGGCCTTATTTTTACAAAGGAAACAGGATTATTCCTGCGCCGGGGGTTCCAAAATAATGCACGGCGACAATTCACGTTCCCCAGCACGCCACGTCCCACCTCTTCAATTTGCTCCACTGTCCTCCGATCTGTTTTAATCTATGTTTTTTTAATTGTAGCACTTTGGCAAAGCTCTTAGAGCTGGCTGCCAGTAGAGCCGTGTTGAATTTAATTGAACCGAACTGGATGCTGAGCGAGCAGTGCAAAGAGAGAAAAAGAGAGGGATACGTAGAGGGAGAGAGAGAGTGGGGCGGGGGGAGAAATAGGGCAACAAAAGGCATGAGAAAGAGAACATGATCCATCTTACCTGAAGGTCTCGGAGAGGTGTAGGCTGCAAACAAGAAACACAAAAAACCATAAGACAACATCCTTAACACACTCAAAATCATGTACTGATAGAGGTGCACTGCTTTATATACAGGCCTCTCAGCAGAAGGAGGAAACTGGGAAATACCAATCGTGCCACTTCTAAACTGTGCTTAAATTTCGGTGAGGCCAATCATTCTCTGAGTAGAGAGTTTTTTTGAGCCATTTTGTGCCATTTGTGCTTTAACCCATCTGTGAAGTGAATCACCCACATACACACACACTGGTGAACACACACACTAGGGGGCGGTGAGCACACTTGCCCAGAGCGGTGGGCAGCCCTATCCACAGCGCCTAGGGAGCACTTGGGGGTTAGGTGCCTTGCTCAAGGGCACCTCAGTCGTTACTGGCAGCTCAGGGAATCAAACCAGCGACCCTCCAGTCACAAGGCTGGTTCCCTACCTCCAGCCCATGACTGCCCCATAAAATGATTAAATGAAGGCTAACCACTACATGGAGGTTGATTTCGATGTTCCTCAGGTTAATGACAAGAATACTGAAATCCAGAACCGGTCAGTGTGTATTCCCTCCTGTGTTCTACACTCATCATCTAAAGAATAGCTGCACCTGGAAGGAAGTGTGGGATTCCAGTGCTATTGGGAAGGAAGATAAAGGTTGCCAGGAACAATAAACGATGATACATTTAGACTGATATGGGCAATATTTATTGAGCTACACATACAGAAGTAGTGTCTCTCAGTATGGCGTGGGGTCACCATGTTTGCTAACTCAACATGCCAGACTTCTCGGCATGGAGTTGTAGAGGTTCTTAATGGTGTCCTGTGATATCCATCCCATAGTGCTTGAATATTCTTACACAGTTCCTGCAGGTTTTGTGGTAGAGGTGGAGGTGGAGTGACACCAGGCCTTCTGGACGTGTGACGCGTGAAAACAAAACACTCATCTTGGCGCTGACCACTGTGCATCCACAAACAGATTCGTTGGTCGTCTCCACCAAGACAAAAGTGGGACTCATCACTGAAGATGACCCGCTGCCATTCGGAGTCACTCCATGACAGTCTGGCAAGACACCATTCCAGTCTTTGGCAACATTGACGTAGGGTTAGAGGCAGTTGTCATAACGATCTGCGTGCATGTAGTCCTGCTCGTACAGCCGTTTGCCAGTGGTGTTGGCACTAACAAGATGACTCATGGAGGGCATCACTGCACACTGAATGTCTGCAATCACGGCTGTTGGATCAGTCAGGTACAGCGATAAAACCTGCCCCTGCTCACGTCACATGCACGGTTGAGCGTGACACTTGAATCGTTTGCATGTCTCATGATGTCAAACCTACCCACCAAGTTTCATTCCTATCGGTTGATTCCTTCTGGGTGCAGCTATTTGTGCTAGTGTTCTGACAGTGTGTATATAATCATGCACAGTCATTTGGAAGTGGCATTAATAATGCATGTCACCCCAAACTGAAAAGAGATGTGAAGTCTCATCCCTCCTCCAGTGTCTTTTTTTTTTTTTGACCATTATTATTTTGGTCGCCGCTAACGTGTTGTTATTGTTTGGAAGCATAGCACCTGTCAACAATGCTAAGGTAACCGTCCATGCAATGATGTTTTGGTTCAGGCTATTTGCAGTAATTACACAGATCCTTTATCCTGTACAAATCGTGCAAGTAAAAAGTCTGGTAATGCCCTTTTGAGAGTGTTTGTGCTCTTGTTTCAATTAACTGGAATTACGGAATTATACCATGCTTTAGTTATGGCCAGCAAGTTCTCAGGGTTAAACTAGAGGTCTATGGTAGCATTAGGCCAGTGTGAAAAATGCTGAAGGATGATGAAAGCATGCTGGACAGTCCAGTGAGATTAAGCCAACTCATTTAAAACTTGGACACTCTTTCGCCAGAATATTCCACTTGACAGAATGGCTTCCTCCAGCTGTATAACAATGAGTAAACAGAATGCTCCACCTTTTACCTACAACATAACAGCCATTTGTCCAGTTAGGATACCTTCATGATCTATTATTCTTATTCCCACATAATGTTCACCACCCACCACCTTCAAAATTACTCATTTCTTTCTGAATATTTCATTAAGTGTTAATGGAAATCTCTATTTATTACTCATTTAAGAGTAAGGTTGGAGTAGAAAGGAGCTGATCATACATCAGTGTAGACCAGCAGACTGCAGCAGCCTGTAGACTTTAGCTCCTCCTTTTACCAACTGAACCCCAAACCGGCCTCCTAAATGACATCTGTGCTTCCAAAAAGAAGTGAGGACCATTTATACTGCCTGGCAAGTTCTGGATAAGGATGGACCCCATGTTCCTGCCATCCGGTCCTCAAAAGGCAGACCTGGCAGTAAAACTTTCTTCACAGAATTGTCCTGTAATCATAAGCATTATCTGTTCCTTTCCAGAAAGTGACTGAAGAAGTCCCTCACAAAATATGCACTCAGCAGCACTAGCGTGCAGGAGGCCGGGGGTCCTGTTTTTAGCGGGTTTGCATTTCTGAGCATGTTTTAGGGGATAGAAACATGGCTTTCTCTCACTAGAATATTTAACATTAGCCCTGAGGAGCAATTTAGCAGCATCCATATTGTACAATAATGAATCGCATGCCATTAAATGCAGCACATTTCCCCCCACTGTTGCTTACGAGAACTATATGCTTGGCTGCTAATGTTCTGAACTAATGAAGTAGGCTCATGCTCAGGAAAGATGGAGTAAGCTGTGTCTTTATTTACAAACGGTGCCCAAGACTGAAATGAAGGACTTTAAGATGTACCATACAAATCAAAAGTTTCTTCTCATAGATATGGCCAAACGTGGATGGACACATGGCCACCCCAAAACCGTGGAAATTAATATGGAGTTTTCTCAGCTTTCCCATCTATAATAACCTGTTCCACAAGAATTTGGAGTGTGACCATAAGAATTCGTGCCTGTTCAGTCAAAACAGCATTTGTGAGGTCGGCACAATAAGGCTCGCACCCAACGTTCCAATTCATCCCAGTGGTTTTCAGTGGGGCTGTGGTTAGGGCTTGGTGCAAACACTGGAGTTCTTCCACACCAAACTTTTCAAACCAAACTTCTCAACCATCTTTGCATGCTGTAGCATACACTAGACTTAAGGATCCTAGCCTAAAAAGACCAGACCATTATTCCTCCTCCTCCAAACTTTACTCTTGGAACTATGCCTTCCATTACGTAGCATTCTACTCCCATCCACCAAACCCAGATTTGTCCACCAGCTTGCCAGATAGTACGTCGTAAACTCAACAACTGGGAGGGGTGTCCACATACTTTTTACTATATAGTGTATCTTCTATTTCAGATTCTTGAAGGCAGACCCAGTTTGCATAATGCAGATTTGATCACTCTTGGCCTTTTTTTGGGTCACTCATGAAGGTCTCTCCAGAAGCTTCATTAGTAACCACCTAAGAAGCTTTTCTGACAGGCTTCAAGAAGGTACACATGACCTGAGACTGCTAATACACTGTATTGAAACAGTATGAGTATTAAAGATGATTTTTTAGATCCAAATGTCTTTAAGAACAGCAAACACCACATCAGGTGGGTCTTTGGACTGGTACTCTGGCACTGTCTGTTGGACATGCTCTGAATAGTGTTTAGCTTGTTGGGAATTGTTGTCCATAATGGTAAGGTCAAAAGAGATCACAATGACTTACGTTCAGAGTATTGGATAGTCCGGGTTACGGTGTCACCGGTGGCCAAGCTTGTGATGGGCGTGAGCCCAACTTCATAAGACAAAGGAATCCGCAAGTCCATAATGATGTAGGACATCAGCATACCTTTCATTGGCTCTTTGGTGTTGATCTGTTTGGAAAGCACCTTTTGGCCCATCTGCACAGACAAGAAAAGAAAAGCCTTGTTTTAATATACAGCCAAGTCATATTATTATGACCATTCCTACTTTTGATGGCGGCAGCACATAGATCATGAAGGAAGTCTTGCGTCATGAGCTGGGTTGTTGGGTATATAAGGTGTATATATATATAGGCTGTCTGCATGCATATATGGGTAAGAGGGGCGATACATGCTGATTGTCTTCCCACATTAACAGCAGTTTGAAGGGAGCCAGTTCCATTGGTGCATGTCCACACCATAACACTACCTCCAGCATGCTTCACAGATTAGGTGGTATGCTGTGGATTCATTCTCCATACTCTACTCTTCTATATTCATTCTGGTACACGTTTTGTCTCATCTGTCCGTAAGACGTTGATTCAGAACTGGACAGGTGTTTTAGATGATTTGGTCAAACTGTAATCTGGCCTTCCTGTTTTTAAGGCTTACAAATGTTCTGTATTTACTCTGGCAAAGTCTTCTCTTGACTGTTGTGGTCTTACTCAGACATGCCTACCTCCAACAGCATGTTTATTATCTGGGCTTAACTGGTGTGAAGGGTTTCTTTCTCCTACAGGCAAAGATTTTTTTCCCATCCACTACTGTTGTTTCTTGTGGTCTTCTGGGCTTTTTGGTGTTTCTGAGCTCACCAGTTTAGTCTTTCCTCTTAAGAATGTTCCAACTACTTGATTTGGCTATACCTAATGTATTTGCTCTCTCCTTTATGGATTTGTTTGGATTTTTTTTAGCCCAGTGATGGCTTGCTTCACTGGCAGTAACACTACTTTGAATTGGAATTGAACGGCAACATCAACAGGCGTAGCCAACATCTTGACAGCTGAGTAGCCAATGTCCAATTACCTTTGAGTCCCATGTATAAAAATGGTTGTAACTCCTACACCATCCATCCGATTTGGATGTAAATGCCCTAAAACTAAAGCTGAAAGTCTGTCCTTTTAGATAACGCATTACTCAATCTCAACTCCAATGTGCTAGGGTAGACAATACCTTTGCCCATGTCAAAATACTTGTGTGATTTGTCTAGAAAATGGGAGATTTGGCCCAAACACCTATGGGCATGCTATCAGTAGTTGATAGAAAATAATTTATTTCATTTTTCATATGAGGCTTCATGAGCTTCATTAATTCTCCTGAGTCACAGACAAATGACATTCAGAATTTAATGTACTACACATATTATTCACGGTTACTGTACTGAGTATTTATAAGTGCATAGTGCATTTGCTTAAAGGAGTAAGACAGACATTTCCATTAAAACCTGATCAATTATTCAGAGTCTTTATCACAACTCAACAGCAGTAGAAAGGGACCCAGTGACAAGTAGCAAAGGCCCACAGCACCAAGAGCAAGACAGGAGAATGTTCCTCCTTTCTTTACTTACAATGCGTCTTGTCAAGCCTTGAGGCAATCGTGTCTGTATTATATATAGGTTTGTACACAGTGATACAAAGTTTTTCATTACAAATTACATTATCAGCATAACAATTTGAGTGAAACGTTGAATCTTTGAATGTCTGAATCTCAGAGTTTCTTATTACTTGCAATGTCCCCCTTTTTCTTTAAAGACTGTGTGCACTCAAACTAGCATTGGAAATCTGTGCAAAAGCCTCTAATCTGTAGATCAAGTCCACCTGAGTTGTGAGTTGTGACCTAGAAATAGTGCAGAATCACCAATATATCAGCAACACCTTACATTAAGTGTTGACAAACTAACATGAAGTAATGCATTAGCTAACATGAAGCAGTACATTGCAATGGCTACCTAATGTTAAGTAAGCATGTAACGACTGTAACATGTTTACTTGTATGGTTACTTAATATTAGTTAAGCACTGGAACCATTATGTATTATAATGTATTACTGCATGTTAACTAATGCATTACTTTGTGTTATTTAGTCAACACTTAATGTTAAGGCAAGATAAGATAGCCCTTTATTATCCCACATGGGGAAATTTGTGTCGTTACAGCAGAATAGCAGCAGAACAGATACAGAACAAGAGGTAGACTAAAGTGCAAGTTACAAAATAAGAAATTACAGAAAATAAATAAAATCTCTATTGTTAGGTAAAAAATACAATAAGAAACTATTCAAATTTACATGTTATTGCACAGATATATATTGCACAGATATTGCACAGATATTCTGAAGATATGGCAGTTATGATCTCTTACACCAGCTACACAAATACTGACAATCTTGGCAGTCACCTAAAGACTGATGGTACAGACAGTCAGAGTGCATGAATTAAGTGATGTGGCAGTCAGTACAGGATGTATCCAGGTGATATACAGGTGATGAGGTGCAGCAGCCAATATTGCACAATAATGAAGTCAATAATAAAGTGTGACCAATAATTCTTCTTCATAATAATTGGTATCACTTTGCTTTAGATTTATCAGGACTCTAAAATTTTCTGTCATCTGTTGTTTATATCCAGGTTTCAAATAACTTTGGACATGTACACAAACCAGCCACTTCATTAGGTACACCTCCCTGTGTTTACACTCTTTGTTCATTTCATCAGCTCCACAGGTGCACTACAGGTGCACTTTACAATCCTATAAATACCCACTGCAGCCCTCCTGATTCACTGCATACTCTGTTAGCACCCTTTTACCCTGTTCTTTAAAGGTCAGGACCCCCACAGGACCCCCACACAGCAGGTATTATTTGGGTGGTGGATCATTCTCAGCACTGCAGTGACACTGATGTGGTGGTGAGGTGGATCAGACATGGCAGTGTTGCTGGAGAACTATAAAGTGCTTCTATACGGTAAGTGAAGCTGAATAATGGACGATGAGTGTAGATACAAGGACTTATAACAATACTAAACTGGCCAGCTGGTGTATATTGTTTAGTGTCTGTTGTTTTTTGCAAGTTCAGTGTATACTTTCAGCATTTGGTGGTAGTATGAGAGTAGACTGAACGGGGGAGGGGAGAGAACTCTGAGAACTTGGGTTCCTTATAACTGTGTTAAGACTGATACTGGACTGGGGGACAGGGAAGATATGAGGTGACAGTGGGAACTTTATAGGAAGTTAGACTGGAAGAAGGAGGGCATTGATGCTCCCCATATACTGTATAAACATATTACCAAAATGCAGATATATTAAACTGCCAGCAAAATGCCACTGTGGAAAAACCTTCTTATGTATGAGTACTGCAAGTAACAAGATTGACTGATGTTAAATAATCTCCAAAACCATGAATTGACCGTTAGCTAGCCAATTGTCTCTGCAAAGGAAATTAGGTAGTTAATAGAAATAAAAAAATAGAAATAGTACATATTTACTCATATTGCTGACATATAATGTATTCCATGACAAATAATGACAAATAATTTATTCCATATTTTCTCTAGAATTTAACTTCTGGAAACTTTGACAAATGATGTGAATATTTCAGGACAATAAGAAATTGTTTTGACAATGATAAGGACATTTTCTCTCCTCTAACTGGCAGGAGACTTGTGATTCAGGAGCCTGGATTATAAATACAATATTTCAGTTTCATGTGGTATTTCTGTCTCCAGCTGGTAACCGGTCAGAACATAATAAGATGCATGATTAATATTATTGTGTTTCTCTAGCATGTTAGCAAATGGTCTAAATCATTTAAACAGCTCAGCTATCTGATCAGTTAAACAACAAGCTAATTTAACTCACTAAGATTTTAGATTTTTACTCAACTAATCTATAAATATAGAATTAATTTAATCATGACACCCCTTTATCATTAAACACATGCACTGTAAAGCTGTAAAAGGTATGAATTATGAATGATGATGATTGGTTATAGCTGACTATTGATTGTTATTGTTCTTGTTATTGTCTTAAGTCTTTGTATAACTGCAACAAATTTTGAACTGGAATTGAAGTAAACCTAGTACCCTCATAAAGACCACTTTCACCCTGGAAAAGATGCTCAACAAACCAAATGCTGATCAAAATCAGGCACCCATGCCCAGGGAGGACGTGTCACGGGAGCAGTGTTGGTCCACTGATATGTCTGTCTACTGTACGTATATGCTGTGTATTGTCCTTATAACCATTCAGTCTCAAAGACAGAGCGGAGAAGCCAGACAACTCTTCTCTGGCTGAGAATTTATGTCAGTCTTCTCCACAGTGTATTTACTGCTTTGTTCATGACCAGTGAATGCTCTGAGTACAGTGCGTTCCTCTGTTCACTGGTCTGAAGAATCAGTGAATGAACATTCATGGTTATGTTGAATGATTTTTGTGAATTCATTGACCCACATTCTCTGCTATTCAAACAGCTTCGTCTCTGTAATGCATTGTCTTTTACAGCCTCACATGAATTTCCCTCATCTTTCTCCTACAGCTGCACGACTCGCATAAAACATTTACCCTGTTTGCCGTTTGTCACTGTTTGATATCAAAATTATTTTTTGATAAGACTATGCTCAGACTGCCAGCCCAAATCCAATCATTCACATATCCAGATTGTATCCAGATTGATCAAATCTGTTTTTTGCTTATCAGATTCAAACCACATATGATTGTGATTCCAATTAGATTCTTAAAAACTCAGTCTGGACCCTCCGATCGGATTTCAAAGTGTCTTTTACATCACTCACAACGTGAGAAACAAAGACAACAACAATGCCAAATCCAGATTGACAGTACTGCTGGGATTCAAGAAGAGTGCCAAAGAGTTGTGAACTTACACTTATTGAGTTACTGTACACCAACACACTACTTACGGTACACTAACACATTACACTTACCGAGTTACTGCACACCAACACACTACTTACAGTACACTAACACATTACACTTACCGAGTTACTGCACACCAACACACTACAGTACACTAACACATTACACTTACCGAGTTACTGTACACCAACACACTACTTACAGTACACTAACACATTACACTTACCGAGTTACTGTACACCAACACACTACTTACGGTACACTAAGACATTACACTTACCGAGTTACTGCACACCAACACACTACTTACAGTACACTAAGACATTACACTTACCGAGTTACTGTACACCAACACACTACTTACAGTACACTAACACATTACACTTACAGAGTTACTGTACACCAACACACTACTTACAGTACACTAACACATTACACTTACTGAGTTACTGTACACCAACACACTACTTCGGGTACACTAACGCATTACACTTACCGAGTTACTGTACACCAACACACTACTTACGGTACACCAACGCATTACACTTACCGAGTTACTGTACACCAACACACTACTTACAGTACACCAACACATTACACTTACCGAGTTACTGTACACCAACACGCTACTTACAGTACACTAACACATTACACTTACCGAGTTACTGTACACCAACACGCTACTTACAGTACACTAACGCACTACACTTACCGAGTTACTGCACACCAACACACTACTTATGGTACACTAACGCATTACACTTACCGAGTTATTGTACACCAACACACTACTTACGGTACACCACGCATTACACTTACTGAGTTACTGTACACCAACACACTACTTACGGTACACTAACACATTACACTTACTGAGATACTGTACACCAACGCATTACACTTACTGAGTTACTGTACACCAACACACTACTTACGGTACACTAACACATTACACTTACTGAGTTACTGTACACCAACACACTACTTACGGTACACCACGCATTACACTTACTGAGTTACTGTACACCAACACACTACTTACGGTACACCAACACATTACGCTTACTGAGTTACTGTCCACCACTCTAGTTTGGTGATGTCTGGACCCACAAACCAAACGTGATCATTTACAAATAACAGTGTGGACAGTTGCCTCAAAAGAAACAAATCTGATTTGCATGCAGTCTGAACACAATATAATAGAAAATCTGTTCCTAAATTGAATGTGCATGTACCTAATACATTCAGTACATATCCATATAAATTTGTGAGCACATTTACATAATGACATAATATACAAATCACAAATAACAATAATCCACGTTCATGTCAGAAACTGGGAGGTGAAAACAGTGCAGTCAGCGAACAAGCCAGTAGCGTGACATTACAGTGCCCGGGCAGTGTGGCATAACAGGCACGCTGGGGCCAGCCGTCCCTCGGAGGCTGCAGACAGTAATTACAGGACAGCGTGTAATCCCCGTGGCAGTCACAGGTTGCCGTGGCATTGCTCCGGGCTCATTAGAGGGTTCAGGCTGGCAGTGAGGAGCCCTCGTCCCAGGTTCCACTCCAGTGCCAACCGAGAGCTAGCGGACATCTCTCCCAGCAGCACACACCAAACACTGCACAATATAAACTATGTGAATATCCTATTGCAGCAATATTACCATTCATCTGTCAATCTCACAATCTCTGTGGAAGCAATCTTTCCACTAGTATGTTTTGCTAGGAATTACACCTACATTCTACGCTCATCATCAAAAGACGAGTTGCATCCAGAAGGAAGTGTGGGATTTCAATGCTATTGAGAAGGAAGATAAAGGTTACCAGGAACAATGATTGATAATAAATTTAGATATGGGCAATATTTATTGAGCTGTTGGGCCACCATGTTTGCTAAAACAACATACCAGACGTCTTGGCATGAAGTTGTAATGGTGTCCTGTGATAATCCATCCCATGGAGCTTGAATATTCTCACACAGTTCCTGCAGATTTTGCGGTAGGGGTGGAGGTAGAATGACACCAGGCCTTCTGGTCATGTGACATGAGACAACAAACTGTTCATCTTGGTGCAGACCACGGTGCCTCCACACATGGATTCAGTGGTCGTCTCCACCAAGACAAAGAGAATCAGGAAGATGACGTGCTCCCATCATGAATCACTCCATGACAGTCTGGCACGACACCATTGCAGTCTTTAGCGACGTTGACATGGTGTTAAGGGCAGTCATCCTAACGGTCTGCGTGCATGTTGTCCTGCGTCGTGCAGCAGTATGCCAATGGTGCTGGGACTAACATGATGACTAATGGAGGGCATCACTGCTCGCTGTATGTCTGCAATTGTGGCTGCTGGGTCAGTCAGGTACAGCGATAAGACCTGTCCTTGCTAACGTCCAAACCTACCCACCAAGTTTCATTCCTGTCGGTTGATTCCTTCTGGGTATGACTATTTGTCCAGCTATTAGTTTGTTGATGAGTGTACATTCATTCATTCATTCATTCATTCATCTTCTAAGCCACTTATCCTTCCAAGTCACATAGGGTGCTGGAGGCCATACCAGTGCTCCTTGGGGGGCGAAAGGCAGGGAACACCCTGGACAGCCCTAGACAGGTTCGCCAGTCCACAGCAAGGCAGATATACACACACACACCCACCCACCTAGGGGGCAATTTAGCATTTCCAATTCACCTGACTCCAATGTCTTTGGACTGTGGGAGTAAACCGGAGCATCGGGAGGAAGCCCACGCAGACACAGGAAGAACATTTAAACTCCAGACAGAAAGGACCCCCGGTGCCCCACCCGGGAATCGAACCCAGGCTCTTCTTGCTGTGCAGCGACAACGCTACCTACTGTGAGTATATATTATAGGCATGTATTTTTAGGCTGCAGAACTCGTTAGTACGGTGGCCGAGAAAGCCCAATGCACTGCAAGTTAAAAACGCGCTGCAGAGTCTCAAAACACAAGCATCAAAATGACACGACTTGCACAACATTAGCCAAACGCGCTGCAAGATCTGAAAACACAAGCATCAAAATGAGACCGCTTGCAAACCATTAACCGAACGCGCTGCAAAGTCTCAAACGCGCAGCAAACACTAAAAACACATGCAACTTCTAAAACACATGCAGAAAGCCTCAAAACACAACGGAAGTGTTTCCGAGGGACACTGAAAGTGGACGGACCCGGGAATATTCAGTCGGGTTATTGGCCAGGTT
>CM067478.1:33988693-34013039 GCA_034552555.1 Semaprochilodus insignis | reverse complement strand
ATTTTGATGCTTGTGTTTTCAGATCTTGCAGCGCGTTTGGCTAATGTTGTGCAAGTCGTGTCATTTTGATGCTTGTGTTTTGAGACTTTGCAGCGCGTTTTTAACTTGCAGTGCGTTGGGCTTTCTCGGCCACCGTACGTTAGGCCTTGAGGGTTCCTCACTGGTATTTACAATAACATTTCATCATCGTTAAATCAGATCAAGATCAGTTCTGCTTACAAACACAGTTTCAGTCGAGAGTTTAAACGCCCAGAAGCGGAAAAAGAAAAGAAGTATGAGAGGTTGGGAGATTTTATGACAGCAAATGTATTAAAACACATTTGTAAAGCGTTGCTGAAAGACCAGCCTGTACTATTTTAATGAGTTTATTTTTATTAGCTCATTTAAGCTCCCTATAAAAACACCAGCATAAACAGTCATTAGGACATGAGTGAGGTTGTTGAGGGTGCACACAGCACCTAACAGAGTCCGTGATATTTATTCTCAAGTGGCTCAATCGCACAAGGTTCTCCAGTATCAGTATCTCAGTGGCCTATATAGTAATAAAGACTTACACACTGCCCTACTCCCTTCCTCCCCACCCCTCCTTCCCTTGTCCCCCTTCTCCACTGCCAAAGGCAGAGCGAGGGTGAAAGAGAGAGAGAGAGAGAGTGGGAGAGACAGAGAGACAGAGGAAGAGTGTGAGTGTTTGTGTTGTTAACCTTGCTGGTTGAGGTCAAACACATTTGTTATGCACCTAATTAGGTCTAGCAGTAAAAGCCCCTGCTCCGAGGCCCACTGCTGAGGAAACAGCGCATGCTAACGCATTAGCAAGCGCTAATGCGGAGCAGTCCGGCGTGCTGTCACAGACCACCCATTAAAGCCGCAGCAGCCGAGGCACACAAGTTGCAGTTTACACCCGCAGACACGCGGACACTCACACGCATGCTCTCGCGTGTGCAATATGTTACACGTCTGCCCACTGTTACTGATTAAGCTTTCACACCTAAAGCTCCATCCGTTCATTAAAGCTGCTCCTTCACTTTCTCTTTCTCTTCTTATCCTTCACTCCTACGTGCCTGGACGCCGCACCTGTCCATGCTGCCTCCCACACTCGTACCTGTTCTCTACCCTCATTCTTCTCTCTTAAATATTGCAAAGTCTTCTGTGCTTTTAACTTGAGTCAATTCTGGCTCACTGTCTTTCTCCATATCTGCATTCTCTCTGTTCTTCTCTTTCTCTCTTTTGTATCTTTCTCTCTCTGTATGTTCTCTTTCTGTCTCTCCCCCGTTTCTCTCCATATCTCTGTTCTCATTCACTCTCTCTTCTCTCTTTGTATGTTTTCACTCTCTCCCCCCCTCTCTCTATCTCTCTGTATGTTCTCTCTCTCTCTCTCTCTCTCTGGATGTTCTCACTCTCTCTCTCTTTCTCTCTGTATGTTCTAAATCTCGCTCTCCCTCTCTCTCTGTATGTTCTCCCTCTCTCTCTCCCTCTCTCTCTATATGTTCACTTTCTATCTCTTCCCCTTTTCTCACTCTATCTCTGTTCATTCTCATTCTCTCTGTCTCCCTATGTTCTCCCTCTCTCTCTCTGTATGTTCTACCTCTCTCTCCCTCTTTGTTCTTTCTACTTCTCCTCTCTACTCTCTCTCCGTCTGTCTCTCTCTCTGCCCCCTCCTTTTCTCTCTCTGTATGTTCTCATTATATCTCTCTCCCTCCTCTCTCTCTCTTTCTGTATGTTCTCATTCTCTTTCCCTGTATTTTCTTTCTATTTCCCCCCTTTGTCCTTCGCTATATGTTGTCACTCTTTCTTCTCTCTCTTTCAGTCTTTCTCTTTACACATTCTTTCTTTTTTACTCACTCTCTCTGTCCTTACTTTCTCTCTCTCTCTGTATGTTCTGATTCTCTCTCTCACTCTTTACGCTTTCATTCTATCTTCCTCTCCTCTTTCTCTCTCTCTCTACATAGGTTCACATTCTATTTCGTTCTCCCTCTCTCTCTCCTTTATTCTCTTTCTAAACTTTCTCTCACTCACTCACTCTGCTCCCACTCTCTCTTCTAAACTTCTCCCTCTTCATATTTTCATTTTCTCCCACTCACTATCTCTCTGTTCTCATTCTATCCACTCGATTCGATTTTCTCTTACTGTCTCACTCTATATGTTCTCAGTCTATTCCTCTCTAAATGTCTTTCTTCTCTCTCTCGCTGCAGTCCTCCTCACTGTATATACTGTACATTTTCACCCTTTTTACTCTCATTTTGTTTTTCCCTCTGCCTCAGCCCAGTTTACTCTTTCCTGCTCTCTCTCTCTCTCACTCGCTCTCGGAGTATCTCTGCAAACCAATCATCTCTGTCTCCTTTTTTGAGCCCCTTCTATTCTCTCTCTCTCTCCCTCTGTCTGTTTCTCTCTGTCTCTCTGTCAGTCTGAGAGAGAGCAGGTGGGCGAGCGAGTGACTGAAACTGTCAGAGATAGCGGGATGTGTAACAGGTAGAGAGTCTGAACGACTAAATATCGCCTCAGTTCGCTCAGTGTGTGTTGCTCCCGCCTTAGTGTAACTCCGCTTTACTCTCAGTTTTAACCCCGTGTTAACTAACAGCCCAGTACTCCCCTGTGTCAGCCAATGGAAGTCAGCATGTATCAGTCAGTCTGCTGCACATTATTTATTTATTCCTGTGTAAATGAATGTGTGCTGAGGAGTGATAACGCCTTCTTAATGACCTGTTCAATCAGAACAACACAAGTTAAGTGCAGTGTGTAGTACATTCCTAGAATGTTACCAGCGGTGTACAGTAACTCAGTAAGTGTAATGCGTTAGTGTACTGTAAGTAGCGTGTTGGTGTGCAGTAACTCGGTAAGTGTAATGCGTTAGTGTACTGTAAGTAGCGTGTTGGTGTACAGTAACTCGATAAGTGTAATGCGTTAGTGTACTGTAAGTAGCGTGTTGGTGGAAAGTAACTCTACAGCGGTCACTTTGTTCTGAGCTTGTTTTGACCTGTTGGACAGAGCTTGGTTCTAGCTAATGGAAACTGTTCTCCTTCAGTGTTTGTGCTTATGATCATTTGAATAGACATCAGTGTCAGACTAATTAATGACCTTCTATTAAAGACTGGTGGACTGAGAGACACTAAACTGAGCTGATTAAGAGTCTTGTTCCAGAAATGATAATAGGACATCAGACTTTAGTACTTTTACTCCAGTGGAGGTCTAAAAGGAGGGACTTCTACTTTTACTGGAGGAATATTTTACCTTTGGTCTCTCTACTTTAACTCAACTACATGGTGTGTGTACTTCATCCACAGCTGATTGTAACTCCTAGAGAATTTTCAGCTTCAAACTAAATGCAAGAGCAACATCGTGAAAGTTATTAAAGGAGAACAGAAGATTAAAAGGTGGAAATATCTGACTCAGCTTTAAACTGTTTAGACAGACTAGCCCAAGGCTTAGACCTCAGCCATGCAGGACAGATAAGGTCTAGAATAGACAAGTAAAACTTTAAATTTAATTTAGAGTACACTGAGAAAGTGAGAGAGAGAGAGAGAGAGAGAGGAAGACAGAGAGGGAGAGAGAGTCCCTCTTCTATACAATCCGCATCTATATACATAAAACATGCCGCCGCTCTCCTGTGCATTAGGAATTAGTGATGTGCTGTTTATCTCCATGAACCTTCATGAATATTTATGATTGTGTATTTGATGAAGTATAAGAAAACATGACTTTGCGTTTGTGCGTATGCAGAGGCTCAGGTCATTTACATATTTATGCGAAAATGTTAAATTAAAATGAGTTTATTTGAATAGGTTGTTCTGCCTACCAGTGTATGTGCATATGAAATCCACAGACACATGCATGTATGGATATGTAAGCACCCCCCCACACACACATACCCACACCCACACACTCACACACATGAAGATGGTGTAGGGTTTTGTTCTCTATAAATATCACTGCTTTCCTATGAGGCGTGAGAAACAGAGGTTGAGAGTGAACTGCGATTCTTCTCTCAGTGGGATTCACCCTGGGGGTACAGCTCCACCCCCCCCCTTAAAACATGCAAACCTCCATCTGCCTCACACAATACTGTGCACACGTTGAGACCACCATTCCAGAATTGGATTCCTGATATGAGTGGAAAGGAGCTGTTAGAATGGTTGCTCGATGAGGCCTTCAGCCATCGTTGCATTAACTTTTCCTTGGCATGATTAAAAAGAGGTTAGAATATGCTGTCAGGGCAGCAGTACTACTTCTTTATTCTCTCGTTTTGGACTGGTGGCAGACTCAACGCTACTGTGTCTCACTATCTACAAAGTGGTTTTTGAGACAGGACGGGCCGGGCTTAGCTGGTTAGCATGCTAACTTCAGTAGACGTCTCTGCAACACATTACATAGACATCTTTGACATCCCCTCAAAACTGTTACTTCTTCACATTGTAGATGAATTAAGTTCATTTTGGAATGTGTCAAACTAAGAATCCTACACATGCCTCTAATGCTGCTAAAACCTCCCTTACAGCAAGCTATTACATGAAATGGTTATGGCTGTTTTATGGCACTTTGGACAACCAACCACTTCACCTCAAGCCACTCTGAGTATTTCTGTTTACCACTGAATTGTGCCAAAAATGTAAGAATTCCATCAATTTACATCCACGAGCACGGATAACAGGTGGGATTGGATTTGGCATGGACTGGTCAAGTTTCTGGATGTGGGGCACATCAATGTNCAGTAGACGTCTCTGCAACACATTACATAGACATCTTTGAGATCCCCTCAAAACTGTTATTTCTTCACATTGTAGGCCAGCTCAGACGTGCGAATGCTCATGAATCTTGGAATACAGGGATATGAATGTTATGTTCCTCAGTAAAATGATGAGGGAAAAAACAAAACCTGGCTGTCCAGCAGCTCATTGTCGGCATAGTGATTCACATTTACTGTCACCTCAGCCAAATGACAAATTTCCACAGATGTGATCTTATATCCATATATATATATATATTGCAGCTTCCATTGTATTTAGGAGATTTTCAAACAACTCACAACTGCCTTTCTACCTGCAGAGTTCAGTCTTGAAGTTGGTTGTGGTGGTCAGTCCATTGTTCTGAGAACAACACAAGCTTCTTTGATTTGTAAATTTCCTTGTCTATTTCTCAGTGAGGAGCTTCTTGACAGCCACACATCCTTCCCCATGGCATTGCGTGGTCTTCTCACAGTGGAAGGATGGGTGTGGATGGTTTCAGATCTGAAGCGAGAGTGGAGCTTGATGTTCTCCTCTCTCCCTAAGATGAAAGCTTTAAGTGCTGTTTATCTGATTGGGGTAGTTTTGGTGGTCTACCAGGTCTTGCGGTCGGGTGGTTGTTAGGAATCCTGTTTTCTCCGTATTGGCTAATCATTTTCTGAGCTTCAGTTTTGGAATCTTTTGATTTTTACAATTACTCTGCTTTGACTTTCTCTTCATGTCAGTGCATTATCTTATATCTAATCTCCTCCAAAAACATATCCTAAAAATTCAAAATGAAAAACTTGTGAGTTGAAATGAATTACATGATGAAAGGTGATCTCTGACACCACACACATTGCAAAAATGGTGTCATAGCAAGTGAACTGACCTCACTGTATCTCCCTGTTGTCTCAACCCATCTTGCGCTGCCCTGTCTGTCTCCTGCCATGTGCTTCTGTTTTCCCTTTGCTTGTTTCCTTTGCCTTGCCCCTTATTTGTTGCCAGGTGTTGTCATTTTCCCCTGGATTGATACCCTTAACATTTGTCTTGTGTTTTGCTCGCTGTGGCTAGTTGGTCTTGTATATGCTGGTCCTGCTTCAGTGTAAGTGTTCTAGTTCTGCTTTTCCTTTGTTGGTTTGGTCCTTCACCATTCTCACTACAGACTCTAATAAAGTGCCCAGCTTGCACTTGCATCCACTTTCCATGTTTCCCTCACCTCTACCGACGTATTGGCAGATAATTTGGCTAATTCAAGATTATTTCTTGCAACAAGCAAAAGTATGTGCCAATACAGATTGACTTCAGATCTTGACTTAGTAAATAACATGTATAGAAATAAGTTACATGACTACAGCAATCTTTAGATGGGGAATTTTAGATATGCTCTCTAAATTCAAGATCATTTCACTTACCAAGGTACCAGTTTTTTACAGTGCAATTATCCAAGCACACACGTAGGTATAGCTAGCTCCATACATCTACATAACAGTGCAAAACAGAAGCATCGCATACATAAAGCACCAGTGACTGGTAGCATATGGTCTGGTTTGGAGAGAAAATTAAGCTTCCTGCACATATTTTAGAGACTGCAAATACGCCTAGAACATATGTGGGCATATCAGCAAAGCTGTCAGCTCCTTCTAAATGAGACCGCGTAGTGTGTACGTTGTTTATATTAGCTAAAAGGTAAACAATACAAATGACTGTGTTTTCTTCATGCCTACAATTATGTGAAACTGGCACTTTTCAAATGGACAAGAACACAACGTCTCTGTCAGTATGACATTGCTCTCGCTTGCTCTCTCTCTCTCTCTCTCTCTCTCTCTCTTCCTCTCTCACTCTCCCTATAAAAAGATGGACTTATTAATGAAACCCCTCAGAGTTTGCAGTGTGGTTATGTTTTAAAAGGCTAAGCGTTAGAGGGTTTAGTGCAGGAAAAATCGCTGAGTAAGATTCTTCAATAGCTCCCAGGCTTAGAGAGAGAGAGAGAGAGAGAGATGAAGTCTTAATATCTTAAAGGGCCCATATCACTGAAAACTACATTTCCCTGTACTTTTCGATTGATGTAAAGTGTAAACACTGTGAAAACATACCGTATGTTCTCCATTCTGTTCCTCAACCCACTGCTTTAACCCGTCTGATTGATCTCACTAAGGCTTGATGATGAGCTGAAGAACTGAATCAGGTGATTCAGGTGTAAGACAGGAATGTCTGTGCTTTAGGGGTTAGGATTAGGGGACTATAGGATTCAGCACTGTGGGACTTTACGTGACTATTCTGACTCAATTAGAATGCGATTGTCCATGCTGTTCAAAACTAAGTTTCTTCCAAGCCACAGATCCGAACTTGCATTTTCAGACAGCAGTTTTGAGACAATGCACAGACATGAACACAGGCTCGTAATGTTTTGCATGCTCCAAAGTTGGAATTAAACCACTTTACATTGACAGCAAAGAACGCTAAGAGATATACTTGTTTATACATATATATATATATATAAACAAGTATATCTCTTAGCGTTATGTAGTATATATAGTATATCACTGAACTTTGTAAATGACAATTACAGACTATCCTCCATCCATTTCTCTGCATACTTTGTTAGCCCCCTCCACAGAGCATGGTGGATCATAAGATCATAAGGTGGGCTACATTACCACTCAAAACATTGGGATCACTTGTCATAAAGATAATTGTTATTCAGTAATAATGCATACAGTACAGACTGAAATGCTACAAACTCGACACCAAAACTTCTAATTTTATAGTGTGAACATGATACAAATTTATGAACAAATTAGGACACGGTAAAAAGATAAATCTAAGTGTTATCAATTAATTAGCTATCATATATTATTTATATGAAATATGTGTCCACAAAAATGCATACTATGAATAGTGATTTAATTAGTTTAGTCCTTGGTTTGGTTATTCATATCTTCTTTACAGGTTCATCATCGATGCTGTACAGATTTCTCAATGATCATTCAATCACTTCTAGCTTGTTTATCATTGTCATTGTCTTCGTTTTTACAGCTTCCTACAAACTTTTGTTTAGTTTAATAGAAATCAGTTCATAAAATCACTATACAAGCATCTCCACAGAAATTGGCTTTATATGAATGAAAGCAAAGACCCCAAGCTTATGAGAGGCAGCAATGTATAGTTCCAAGTCTGATGTGAATACAAGTTAGCACATTTACCGTATTTAGCATATGCTCTTATCCTGAGCGACTTAACATTTGGTCATTTCTTACACAGGTAAGTGAACGCAACGTTAGGAGTCTTGCCCATGGACTCATATTGGTATAGTGTAGAGAGCTAACCCAGGTAGGGGATGAAATCCCATCCTACAGTGTGGGAGCTGGAGGTGATACCCACTATACTATACCAACTGCAATACATCCTCTATGGGAGACCAAACTTAAATAGAATGTCTCCAAAGTCTCCAAAAGGTTAGAGTAGTATAGTGCTCCAAAGTCCTAACCCATGCCTTAACCTCAATAACAAAAAGAAACAAACAGAGCGTTTATATACCTCACATTCCATAAAATGTGTTATGTTTCATATGCAAAAAAAATGAAATGGAATGTAAATGAAATGGACAATAAAGTATTCTGATCTGATACAAAAGGCACTTTACAATGTTAGCACTCTAGTTCAGCCCTATTGTTCACTGGTTTCTGAACACTGCAGTTCTGAAAACAAACACCGCACGCGCACACAACCGCCCCACACACACATACAGCCACACCCCCCCACCCAAAAGCCGACGGTCCCTGACTTAACAGCTTTAGGATGTTAATTCTCTGCTCCCTATAGGCTCTTACTTAAGGTAGATTTTTGAAGCGGAGAAGATTAGCTATTCATGCACACAAAGACAAGTGGCTAATCTCCCCTTCTCTCCCTTTAAAACCCTGCCACTCTCCATAATTCATCGCTCTCTTCCCCTCCATTCTGCTCCGGGCCAGCTTCTTATGAATAGATGATTAGAATGTTGGAGTAGAAATTCAACAGAGTCGCAAAACACACACACACACACACGCACATGCACGTACGCACACTCTCCTGCCACCAGCAGCGAAGGCGTTTTGCTGTGCCAGCAGTGTGCACCTGGGCACTCGTGTGCCAGGCGTGAGCTGGCATCCTCTAGACATTTAGGGAGTGTTTGCTTTAGCCTTTTTTTGTGAATGCCCCAGTAAACAGCGAAAACACTGAAAAAAACACTCCTCAAAACGGAAAAAAGCAAGCCGATTTAAGCCTGAGTCCACATCACTGAGTTTGTGCTGACAGAGACAGAGTGAGAGAGAAAGAATGTGCGTGCATGTGTGTTTCTGTATGTGCAAACTTCTACAGTAGCCGGCACTGTATTAGCATATGGTACTTGGCAGAGTGGTCACAGATGGTCTTAAGGAGGACACAGTATAACACAATAACAACCACATGTACAATGAAAGCTGTGGAAGCCGTAAATGGGGATAGCAGCATTTCTGAAAAATCATATCAGTAAAATATTAGCAAAGCCATTCAGAGTGGTTCGGGGTGAAGCGCCTAGTTCTGGAGAACTTAGTAAATCAGAATTGTTCATGGTGACGGTGATAGGAACCAGATAAAAGCTCACTCACAAAAACATTATTATAGGACGTTTTTATGAATATTCCTGCAAGGTTTTGAGCTAATCCTTGGGCCTAAAACCTATTTCTAACCCTTAAAAAGTTCCTCATTCAGCTTTATCCTTTACTTAAACTCATGGAGTACCCAAGTGACCAGTACAAAACATTCTGGACACACTGTCATGTGACAGTTCGTGAATAAGTGAACATGTGACCTCATTTACAAAATGGCACGAGACTAACCAAGCTCATTTTTAGAGGTCTGTTATAAACCCAGTTAGCAATTCTATTACTTTGATAACATGTTCTATATTGCACAGAACCCATTCTGGCCCCATATCTAGAACAAAATGAGGAAATGCAAGTTAGGAAATTGTTGTTGAGACATATACTTTACAGCAAAATTCTAGTAGCACAAATAGTTGCACCCAGAAGGAATCAACCAACAGGAATGAAACTTGGTGGGAGGGTCTGACATTGTGATTCAAGTTTCACGCTCAGCTGCGCATGTGAAGTAAGCAAAGACAAGCCTTATCACTGTACCCGACTGACCCAACAGCCATGACTGTGGACGTTCAGTGAGCAAGACTACATGCATGCAGACCGTTATGACGACTGCCTTTATCACCACATCAGTGTTGCCAGAGACTGCAATGGTGTCGTGCCAGACTGTCATGTCTGGGGACTCAGAGTGACTCATAATGGCAGCGGGTCATCTTCAGTGACGAGTCCCGCTTTTGTCAGTGTGGTCAGCGCCACAATGAACGGTTTGTTGTCATGTGTCACACGTCCAGAAGGCCTGGTGTCACTCCACCTCCACCCCTACCACAAAATCTGCAGGAACTGTGAGAGAATATTTAACATGCATGGGATGGATTATCACAGGACACCATTAGGAAACTCTACAACTCTATGCTGAGAGGTTTGTCTTGTTGCATTAGCAAACATGATGGCCCGACACCATACTGAGAGACACTACTTCTGTATGTGTAGCTCAATAAATATTGTCCATATCAGTCTAAATTTATCATCATTCATTGTTCCTGGTAACCTTTATCTTCCTTCCCAATAGCACTGTGTGTGTAACTATTCTTTTGATGATGAGTGTATTTTCTTATTGTTTCATGTGAGCTGGCAATGGTCAAAACATTTTACTGCTAGTTGTACCATTTATGACTATGTATGTGACAAATATAATTTGATTTGACTTGATTTGAAAATTAATTGTGGTTTTGTCATTTGGCCAGCTGTTTTTTTGTTGTTTGTTTGCTAAGTTTGTTTGGTCGTTTTCTGAAACAATAACTTTTTGTGCACTTTTGGATGCCACCCCTGTAATACTATATCTCCTTCTTACAGATATGATTTGGAGTGAAAGAAAATTCACACTTTCAACAGAATGTATCAGCTTGTTTCAGTATGAGTTAGAAGTGAAATCAAACTACACACAGGTTTCATTATAGCAGACAAGAATTCTGGATGCAGTCCAATAGTGTATGCCAACATCACTGTCATATCAAAGCCCTGTTATTTGAATGTACTCTAAAGTTTCATAAATCAGTGGCTGTTTTTCTTTTGTAACCGGTTATTAGATGTCATTTACAGTGTGGTAGTAAATGAGGGACCCTCAGAAAATATGCTGTTCAGGGTTAGAATGAATGGCAGGAGGCCAGAATGTAGATCTTTTAGCAGCACCTAGAATTCAAACCCTCTACCTACATGGTACTCTTAACCACTAAGCCACTGCTATCTATTTTAGGACTATAATCTGCGATGGTGGATTACTGATCTAATCTTCCATAGAGGATTATTGATTAATTTCAGAGTAACATTAAATTTCCTAAAGTATGCCCACATGTGCCGTTTTATGTAAGATATGATATATCAGGTGTGCAAAAATAAAGCCATGTTTATACAGCGAAGTGCACAGGGGAAAATAAAAACTGCCTTCAAAAATGTGTGGCTAACACTAAGCAAAAGTCAGTGAGGCTGCTTCTATGAATTTTTTGCATTATAATGATTAATAACATTCCCTACTGCCCCGACACATTATTATTATTATTATTATTATTATTATTGATGCATAATACTCTCATTGTCAAAAGAAGGGAGTGGCAGATTGCAAGGGGCAGTCATCGTAATGGTCAGCGTGCATGTAGTCCTCCCAGCGATCTGGGAATGGTGCTGGCACTAATAGGACGACTCATGAAGGGCATCACTGCTCGCTGAATATCCTCAGGCGTTTGGGTCAGTCAGGTACAGTGACGTCAGCTGACGTCAAATGCGTGGCAGCGCATGAAACTCGAATCATTTGCATTTCTCACAGTGTCAAACCTACACACCAAGTTTAATTCCTCTCAGTTAATTCCTTCAGGGTCCAAATATTGGTGTATTACAGAGGCTGATACACTCTTCATAACACTGGTAAGTCTGGCAAGTGATGCAAAATAGTGACTACATCACAAAACACTACATTACAAACAGCAATATAGCACAGTGGTAATTACATAAATTACAGTTTATTACATCTACTCATTCAGCTGTGGAACTGTGGGAGGTGTGACCATGCAGAGCCGTGAGCATGGAGCACCTTGTGGCAGCATTAAAAGAGACTTAAGTAAATATTTGGTATTCATGGCTTAAAGATGTGTACAGCTGTTGCTTGTGGCATTCTGCATTGGACTGTGAGGATGTTTGGTGGGGTAGCTGTACAGTGTTTGGTCGTACCGTCCTGTTAAAGCTATTGATGACCTGCCTGCAATCCCAGCTGTTCAGAAGTGCTGGGAAGTGGGCTCCACAGCTGCTGTGTTCAATAAGGATCTCTCATTTAGTGTAATGTTTTCCATGTTTCCTTCTTTGCCAAGATGCCACAGTGGTGTCAGAAGTGGGACTGCCCCCTAACGAACTGACAAGAAACAGCAAGCCAGCAGAGAGAACCGAGCTTGGTCGAGGACTGCGAGAAATGAGCAGCAAGGCAAAGTGGGGCAGTGAGTACAGCGGTCAAAGGAGTCAGCAAAGGGAGGCCTGGTGACTAATGTTGGTTGAGAGAGAGTGCCTCTGCTGCTATTGTCACACTAAATAGAACAAGGTGTTACGCCACAAATTGCGAGGAGGACAAAGTGCTAAAATCCTAAAAGTAAAAAGTCTGTTCACTCAGCGGCCATATTGCAACGCCGCTGGGACTCCTAGTCTCCTATCTCTTTGAATGGGACGAGAACAACAATATCATCAAACCCTTCTCCACTATTGATGTAGTCAGCAAGCTGATTGGCTCTTTGGAAGGACATTCTCCCTGAATGGACGCCATGTTGAACCCTGCAAGCTTTTAAATTTCAAACAGTGACCGGTACCAACATAGTCCCCTCCAGGCTCCTCTGTTTGCTTTGCCGATTCTAGAAAAGAGAATGCGACCCCACAGGAGGAGATGATGGCTGGCTGCTATGGGACTAAAACATTCCTTGTAGCATACCTTACTTGAGCACGAATAACAGCTGTAATTTGATTTGGCATGTACTGGACAAGTTTCTGGATGTAGGCCACATCAGTGTTCAGACACTCTTGCATCAATGATTTGTGCAGTTGGGCCAGATTTGGTGGATGCCTTCCCTGGCACAATTCTGAGGAGACTTTCCTATTTTTAGCCACTGCTGGTAGACCCGTATGAACGTACGCTTCCATACACCTGCAAATTCAGCTACTTCCTTCACACTATGATCTTTGGCACGCCAAAATGCAATCACTCATTTTAGCCAATCATTAACATCTGCTTTGGAGCCATTTTCCACACATGGAACGAGACATTCACTGCACTCTGCCACCTCTTCTCAATCTATGAATCCCTCGCCCCCCACTCGCACCCCACAGGTATTTATAGCCCCATCATCCTCGTGCAGCACCATCTGCAGGAGACTGAAATTACTACCGCCCATAACATGCAAGGTGGCTAAATTTTTTTGTCTGGAGAGCTTATTAACACACCCACGCATACAAAATATCAAGATTTCTTTAAAAAGAGCATTTAATATCAAATGTGATGTTTGGGGAAGGTTCTAAATGAATACATTTATGATATTTAATGTTTTAGTGTGTTAGAGATAATACAGAAGTGATATACAGGCTATGAAGCAGATTTGTGCTCAGCTTTGGTGGTCTATATGGCACCATTTGGTGGTGGAATCAGTGTATCAGATGGGGTTGTGGTTAGTGCTAGACATAGAGGGGGCAGGGCCTTTACAGTGTGGCCCCTGCAATGCATATCAATGATGAAGCTTACTGAATAGAAGACCCTGATATAAGTACACCAGCTGCAACACAGCAGTTGGACTGTATTGTGAACAGTGAAGTACTGTCAACTGAACTGACCTTGACAGCAATTGCTATAATTTGATGTATTTCCAATTATATGTCTAGTGTTCTATAGTTATGTACTCCAGCTGTACACACACATCCAGAGTTACCTTGTATACACAGAAACACAAAGTGGTGACAGTAATTGTTATGCCTGATTTAGGTTCTGTATTGTATATAAGTCAGAGATCATCCTTCACTTATTTCACTTCCTGTCATAATGGGCAAAAATACATGTTTTTCTTTGTAGGGAAAAAGAAGAGAACAGAGAAACATATTTTGTCTATATTTAGCACGTCCATCTTTCCCATTATTCCAATCTTTTCAGGAGACGTGCTTTGAGATTTCCAAAAGAATCTATGGGGGAAATTTTCCAGTCTTTCAAAGTTCAGTCTTAGAGGCATTTTCTGCTTCTCACCCTTCAGGTAATCTCAAACACATTCAGGGATGTTGAGGTCTGAACCCTGGAGTGGTCAGTCCACTGTTCTGAGAGCACCAGCAGCTTCTTAGTTTAATTTTTGTCTGCTTGCTTTTCTAAGTGAGAAGCCTCTTGAACAGCTACACATTCCCATAGTATTGAGCTGTCCTCTGTGGTTATCTGATGTGGACAGTTTTGGTGATCTACGTGGACTTGTACGGCTGCCAAAGGTCCCAATTTAATCATTCGACTTACTTTCCTTCGACTTTCCTGTATTTTATGCAAGTGGATTCTCTTATATCCTCAGAATCCTTAGAAATATCTCCTGAACAATGAATGACCTGCATTTAGTGTCTGATTTGCCTAAAAATTAAACAGGTGGATTAATAAAGCAGCAGCTTTTAGAAAGACATGACACCATAGCCACTGCAGAGAATGAATAAAGAGACTGAGTGGAAAGAGAAGAGCCTACAGAAGAGACCAGGAGTATGCATAAGAGAAAGAGAGAATGTAGGGCATTAGAGGAGGAGAGGAGTGTGGGGTGAAGAAGGAAAAAGAAAATAAGTGACAGAAGATTCCAGGAATAGAGAGAAGAAGTGGGCAAATAAAAGAGTGAAAAGGGTTTTATGAGAAAAGACAGGTGGTTGGCAATTAGCAGCCACACTCAGACTCAGCCGTGTGCGTGAGATAGAGAGAGAGTGTGTGTGTTTGTGTGTGTGTTTGTGTGAGCGCACGCGCGGTGGCTGTCCTTTGAGGGGTGTGTTCTGAGTGTTGTTAATGCGGTACAAGCTCTAATCGATCAGCCGTCTGCTCTCACACAGCCCCCTCTATTCCCCCGACTGCTATTATAAACACAAACATTTATTCAGCCTGCTTACTCACTCGCACCAACACTCAATACCCAGAGAGAAGGGAAGAAAGGAAGAAAGGAGCAAAGGAAAGAAGAAAGGAAAAGAAAAGAGTATAAGCAGACTTTCATTTCCAATATGTCACTTGACCAGCCAATAGGTCTGCTGCAGGAAAGAATTAATACGTATGTGTGTTTGAGACCCTCCGTGAAGTGACCGCTTCAACAGCTGTATTCATGCGTCTGTATGGTACCTGTTGGACATTGATCCAGTAGCCAATGACTTTGTCCACAGCGGAGGGTTCTTTCTGCGTCCACTGCAGGTTGTAGGAGTAGTTATTGCCCTTTAAAATGCGGATGGGGTTCGGCGTGTCGAAGTAGAACTCTGCGCTGAATGGTTTAGCTGGAAGGTTAGGGGGGAAAAAAAACAGGACGTCAGATTATGGAATTATGGTGACCATTATCCGGAAACTTAACTGTAGAGTTGTCCGGAGGTTTGTTGATACCTGCTCATCCATGCACAATGTTGAGTTTGTTGCAGTAACAGCCTTCTCTTCTGGGAAGGCTTTACACTTGATCTAGGAACATGGCTGTGAGAATCTGATTGTATTTAGGCAGCAGAGCATAAGTACTGACACTGAATAAGTAGTTCTTGATCACCCCACCTCACCCCAAAGGTACCGGATGGAGCCCTAGAGCAAACAGTTCCACTGCTCCACAGCCCAGTGTTGTGGGACTTTATACCCCTGTAGCCATGCCATGCCTGATTGAGCCCTGGCTTGTACACAACTGCTCTAGGGCAACCCATTCCTATAGAGACTATGCAAGTGGGGTGTGCAACTGAATGCCTGTTTCACCAGTGGATGCACCTCAAAGTAGCTGAATTCACTAATTAGAAGGGCTGTCTCAGTACATAGTGTAGCTATACATCTTTAACCTGCTTGAATTAGAATCTATTTGAGCTCAAAATGAGATCAGTTGACCTATCTCTGGACACATTTCATGGAATGCAGGTAGAAATGCAATTGAACCGTACGAGTAATCATGAAAATACTGAAATTCAGATGCAGCTATTCATTTCAAATGATATTAATATCTTGCAGCTCTATACAGATTGAACATGGTGTGTTATTTTTTGTCGTTGTGATATATTTCTCTCTGCATCACTTTAAGCCAGTAGTTTAGCTTTGTAGATGCAGCAACAGGCGACATAATGCTGTACTGTTATTTTATTAGTCCAGTTAAGAAGCTTGTATCTGTAATTGACAGGTAATTTGAGCCATATTACTGTCATTAAGGTTGTAGTCTATGTTGTGTTAATAGACTAGGCTAAAAACGCTAAAACTACATCTTTTTGAGTACTCTGTTGTTCGTTCCAGTATTTCATTGCCAAACCTTGTATCTCAGTTTCAGTGTGTATTGTGTAAAAAATTGAATGACAAGTGGACGAACAGAAATGCTCCAAAATTACTTGGAAAATTCCACATTAACGTTCATTAAAAGCTAAAAGCCTAAATCAGTGCTCATTGGGCAGAAGCTAGGATGCCAGTCCATCATAGGGCAGATACATGCATTCACGCACACACTCAAACCTAGGAGGAAATTAGCCTTCCCAATCGGCCCAAGCGGAAACTGGAGCACCCTGAAGGAAACTCCACATAGAAAGGGACTTGGCCACCAAACTGGGATATAGAACCCAGGCCCTTCCTGCTGTAAGGCAACAGTGTTACACTCTATGCCACCCCATTAATAACCGCAAGTTTTTTTCCCGATATTCCGAGCAATATAAGGCTTTATTTTTCCTTCCGACATTCCGAGCAATATAAGGCTATAATTTCCTATTAATCAATGCATCAGTGTTTCAGTACTTAGTATTCCCAGCCTTTATTAAAGCTTCCATTCTTTTCAGGAGGCTTGCTTCAAAGGTTTTTCAAAGAAATCTGCATGCATATTTTTCCACACCTCCATGCCATAAAGTTCAGTCTTGCAAGTTGTTTGCTTCCTACAATCTACATAATCCAGAATACATTTAATGATACTAAGGTTTGGACTCTGGAGCAGCCAGGTTTGAGTACACCAGCACTTTTGCACAGTAGTGCATGAGTTTCTAACTGTTTAGCGATCATCATCTTGTCTTCGATCTTCCCAGGTTCACTCATGTCACTCCACTGCTGCGCTCTCTTCACTGGCTTCCCGCATCTGATTTAAAACTCTCATGCTTGCCTACAAAGCCAAGAATGGGCCAGCCCCTCCCTACCTGGCAATGGTTAAGAGTCAATCTGTACCTCAAGCCTTTCGAGCTTCAAGTACAGCTCGGCTTGACCCACCATCCATCAAAATGCATGGAAGACACGCTTACAGACTCTTCTCTGCCCTGGCTCCCAAATGGTGGATTGAACTTCCACTGGCTGTCCAAATAACAGACTCTCTCACGGTCTTCAAACGCAGACGGAAGACCCATCTCTTTATGAAGTACTTTATGAAGTTTTGACACATATACTGAGCATAATGTTTCTTCTCTCTAGCTATGAGCGATGTCTTGGGACTGCTAGGTCGTGCTCTTATGCTGTATATAACTCTGTGTTCTTCTTTCTAGGTATTAGCACTGGCCCTTGTTCGGGCACTGTCTGAGCTCAAGGCGAGTTTTAGACTCTAACCTTCTTGTACAAGCTAGAGAACATTCTGTGATGGAACACCAAGCACGGCTGTAAGTCGTTCTGGATAACAGCGTTTGCTAAATGCCATAAATGTAAATGTAAATCACCGCCTTTTATGTTTTCTCACTGACTCATGTTTATCAGCTAATCAATTATATGTATTAAACCAGCATTCTGTTTCTGTGTAAGCAAGAGATACAATAAGCCATGTGGTTTAAAAGGCCCTGTCTGCTAGGCCCCCTTTACATGACCAAAGAAAAGAAAAACAAGCAAAAACACTTTCCTTAAGAGTGTGGCCCGGGTGAGCTTTTAGATGACAATGAAACTATAGACTACCATTTGGTATATTATCCCATTTGTACTACTTAAACTAGAGCTGACCATTTGGTCTCCAAGTCTTCTTTTACAATAATGCTGAACCAAAGCATTAGCAAGAAAAACCTGAATTAGCGAAATAGCACAGACAGGAACCAACACAGTACACTCTATAATAGCTGGGATGAATATGTGAACAGGTGAATGTCGTGAAACCACTGAATGCAATGCAAAGAGCATTCCAATCTCTACATCAAATGTTTGCACGTATACTGACAGACGGCAGATAATATTGGTCATATTCTATTTTGTTATATTGTAAGCAGAATTAAACCAGCACAGTTCTATCTCTACTGGCCTTGAACCTTCTGAAAGCGTTTCATGTGCAACACAGCCATACTCAACACTCTCCAAAAACTAATCTGAGCTTATTTCGGTGGCTTGTTCACTCGGATGCCCGGAACTCATTCGGAAACTCTGTCTTCAACAGCAAAAACAATCAGTTTTGCATCAGTTTTGAAGGAGGAAAAAAGCAGAGGTTACGGACTGCAATCTGCACAGCCAGAAAGTGGTCACCCTGAGTCCTCTTAATCGAACAGCTGTAGCTGTGCTCCGTGCAGTGATGGAGCTAGCTGATAGCATTAGCACGCTTTAGCTGCCATGTTGGGGATGCGTCTCACCATGACCAAGCCAGAGATAAGCTCTCCGTGGAAAGAGGAAAGCTGTCAAATCTAGAGAGAGCCCAGGCAATTTCCCACAGATGAGAGATGAATTACTGAGAGTCTGTGTGAGGTCTAAAAGCATGCTATCTCTGAGCATAACTACATTACTTTGAACATGGCACACACAAACACTGATGTGAATACGTCATCATCAAATACATAGTTGCTCAAATTGTTCAACAGAAGGAATCAAGCGACAGGAATGAAACTTGGTGGGTAGGTTTGACGTTTTGAGACATGCAAATGGTATAAATTTCTTGCTTGGCCGTGCATGTGATGAGGACAGGTCTTATCACTGTACCTGACTGACCCAACAGCCACGATTGTGGACATTCAGCGAGCAGTGATGCCCTCCATGGGACATCCTGTTGGTGCAAGGACCATTGGCAGATGGCTACATGACACAGGACTACATGCACACAGACCGTTACGACAACTGCCCTTGACACCACATCAACGTTGCCAAAGATTGCAATGGTGTTGTGCCAGACTGTCATGTTCTTCAGTGACGAGTCCCGCTTTTGTCTTGGTGGAGACCAACGAATCCATGTGTGGAGGCACCGTGGTCAGCACCAAAATGAACAGATTGGCCTCCACGTCCAGAAGGCCTCCTGTCACTACACCTCCATATGGAAAATCTGCAGGAACTGTGTGAGTATATTCAAGCTGCATGGGATGGATTATTACAGAACACCATTAATTCAATTCAATTCTATTCAATTCAACTTTATTGTCCTTATACCAATACAGGGTTGTACAGTATAACGAAACACAGTCATTCTCTACAACTCCATGCCGAGACGTCTGGCATGTTGTGTTAGCAAACGGCGACAAGCCATACTGAGAAACACTACTTCTGTATGTGTAGCTCAATAAATATTGCCCATATCAGTCTAAACTTATCATCATTTATTGTTCCTGGTAACCTTTATCTTCCTTCCCAATAGCACTGCAATCCCACACTTCCTTTCTTTGACAATGAGTGCATAAACTCAATCATCACAGTCGGAAAAAGACTGCAGAGAGAAAGAGAGAGAGAGAGAGATCTACCAACAATCTGATTATTACAGCATAACACCTTTTATTCCATTCCTGTAAGTGATGCTCTGATGGCTTTGCTCGTTTCTCACGTCTGTTTTGTTTCGTCTGTGAACTGCAAGTGCTCAGAGCCCAAATTTCAAATAAATCAGGACACCACCACCACCCACAGCTAGAGCACAAAACAGGCTATTAAGTCTAATAAAACAGAAAGTGAGAAACATCTGAACATGGCAGAATTATTTATGATAATTATTTATGATAAATGTTTAATAACCATAAACTAGATTTCCCGCATAGCTGTGTACCTTCAAAGTTGTGAAAACAACAAACATGCTCATGAAGCATGAAGTAAATTTTCACATGCTGATGATACGCAATTACACATTTCCCTCCCATCCCTCTGACAGTCAAGGCTCTGTCAACTGGCTAATAAAGTGCATGCCAGGCATCTCTAAATGGATGCCAAAAAATGACCTGCAGTTTAATCAGGACACAACAGATACAGATATTTGGTGGAGACTGATTTGTGAGGCCTTTTTGCATCTGATGTAAAAATCTATGGTATGAAAGCTAGGCATTGTCTCATCTTTGTTTTGCCCATCATTTACATAATACTACTAAGGTTGCGTCCTATCGTGTAAGGCTGACTTCATATGGTGAAACTTTCATGCAACTTTAGCTGAAGGGAAAGTGAAAAAGTGTAAAATGTATTAGCTCTAAGAAACATTTGAATTTAGCCTATGTTTGAAATACTGTTGTAGATTTATGGTCAAAACAATACTTGCACCCATGCAACATGCCAGACGTCTCGGCATGGAGTTGTAGAGGTTCCTAATGGTGTCCTGTGATAGTCCATCCCATGCAGCTTGAATATCCTCACACAGTTCCTGCAGATGGTGGTGTAGGGGTGGAGGTGGAGTGACACCAGGCCTTCTGGACGTGTGACGTGTGACAACAAACCGCTCACCTTGGTGCTGATCACGGTGCCTCCACACACGGATTCGTTGATCGTCTCCACCAAGACAAAAGTGGGACTCATGACCGAAGATGACCTGCTGCCATTCTGAGTCACTCCGTGACAGTCTGGCACGACACCATTGCAGTCTTTGGTGACGTTAAGAGCAGTTGTCATAGCGGTCTGTGTGCATGTAGTCCCACGTCCTGCAGCCGTCTGCCAATGGTGCTGACACTAACAGCTGGATGTCTGCAATCATGGCTGTTGATATCATTTAAAACTTCATCATTCGCATGTCTCATGATGTCAGACCTACCCGCCAAGTGTCATTCCTGGCGGTTGATTCCTTCTGGGTGCAGCTATTTGTGAAACTATTTTATTTTTGTTGACGATGAGAGTATTAATTTTATTTAACTTGCAGGGCGGAAATGCTCCTCAGACCAAGTCTGGACAACTTGGGTCCAATGTGACAGAGTTGTGTGGCTAAAATTGATCTGCCTGCTGTCTTGGCTTCCCGTGTCTTGACGTTCTATGCCAACACCACAATATACACAAAGACCCAGACAGTGGGCATTTTGGTCAGATGTCCAGGAGTAAAGAGCAAGCTTATACCATTCTATCATCAGTGAAAACCTCCTCTGCACTGAAGAAAACCCCTTGTATAAAGCAGTTATGGTGACGGATGGTGACATTGAAGACCAAATCATGAAAGCCAGAAGATCTCGAAGAGTTTACAAACCTATTCTCATCCAGCTTTGTGTTTTTGCTTCAGATAAATAGTAGGTGCTGGAGATGATTGTGGTTTGATGGTCAATATAAAAGGTGCCAATATTAATTATCTCCACTTGCCGGAGCCACTCACCTGAAACAACAAAGGTGCAGGTAGAGGTCCCGACCCCATTGCTGACTTTACACTCATATGTGCCATTGTTAGTGAGGTCCAGTTTGAAGCGGAGCTGGGGCACATCCTGGGCGTCCACTGGAGGGGTCCGGATGGGAATGCTGTTCCGATACCAGCGGGCGCTAGCTATACGATTGGGATTGGACTTTACAACAACGCAGCGGAGGATAACAGTTTGAGAGTTCGGAGAGCGGACGTCCTGAAAGACTGGGTCCACCACAGGGGGGTCTAGAAATCAGAGGAGAACAAGAGGAGGTGTTAGATGAGAAATCAACAGAGGAGTAGACTGCACAGATGGAGAGTGAGTAGACACGTTTGTTGATTTCTTATTGAGAAAATCGGGTGGGGGGTAGAACTACTATTTACAGCAAGAAAACACATGAACAGGGCTGTAATTCATTCACCTTTTAATATAGCTCTTAAGAAATCAATCAATAATAAGCCTTTAGAAATGTGAATTTGGGGTTTAATTCAATATTCTATTCATCTGGAATGTAAACACATTATTGTTTTTTTTTACTAGCACGTAGCATTTAGTAGCAGTACCATTTAAGTAACATTTCTTCACCAAAACCCTTTTATGTTGTCAATAAAGAAAAAGAAACAGCACACTGTGGGTTTAATAGTATAACAAGAGCTACACTACGTGGCCAATAGTATGTAGACACCTGATCATTAGTCTTATATCATCGCTGTCCAAGGAAAAACATGTATCTCCAGTTTTTTCATCAATTTTCCTTTTTATGCACCATTTGAACACAGCAGCTGTCATTTACACTGTGTGGAATTTCTTGATGAATGGACAGAAATGGTCCAAAATTGCTTGGAAAAAAGTCTGGTTCCATTGACTTACATTAAAATTAAATTAGGTGTTTGCCCTCTCCTGTAAAGCTGCCAATTTGGAGATGCTTGTTTTGCTTTGGACAGCGACGATATGAACTTGGTTGTTGGTCATGCTGTTCCTAAGACCACGTCCATTAGCATGGAACTGGATATTCCTTTGCAGCTATAACAGCCTCCGCTGTCTTAGGAAGGCTTTCTTCAAAATTTTGGAGTGTATTTGTGGGAATTTGTACCCACCAAGTCAAAAGAGCAAGTGAGGTCAAGTGTTCCGATGTTGGATCTGGGAAAAGGCCTGGTTTGCAATTGAACTGCAATTGTCAAATTCATCTCTAAGGTGTTCAGTGGGGTTGAGGTTAGGGCTCTGGGCTTTGTGTGCTGTTGGATGCTAATATTTCACAATGTACTTTCTACTTACAGTTGACCAGGACAGATCTAGCAAGGCAGTTTCATGGAATAACTTGAAGGGCAATGGTGGCATCCTGTGACAGCCCCTCAGCATGATCATGGTGTAATCAGCCTAGACAGTCTATGTCAATATGTGTAATATCCCAGACAGTTGTCGTGCTTCACCAATTTTAATCCCATATTTGGTCACATGATTACTCACATAACCCTCAGAAACATAACTACCTGCTTCCCTGTTTTTGAATGAGACATCTGAATTGGCTGACAAGGCAGCCTAGCCCCATGTGGGTGCCTGCAGTGGTGGGCAAACAGGAAGTGGGAGTGATGGAGTGAGGCCATTTGCCTCTGTGGGAAGCCTGTGAGAGCAGACATGTGTTTGATTGGTGGGGGGGGGGGGGGGTTTGCTGCAGACATCACTCTGTCTGCAGCTTCTGTCTGTTAGCCATGTGAATAACCAAGTCATTTGAGCCATAGTGGTTTAGAGCCACTATGACCATACATTATATTCATCTCCTAGTACAAGCAAATCTGGACATAAAGATATATCAACAGTTAGGAGATCAAACAGTGTTTGAATTACACACATCTGAGAAAAACATAATTATGATCTTGTAATATTAACAAAAGTACAGTATGTTACACCCTGACAGCCATGAACAGTACAACTTTTAACATTCAGATGTGAGTAACCAGAAATATCAGTCACTTTACTTGGAGCATGCTGTGACAGCATTTTAAATGTTAACATGTTTAATAATAGCTATTTAAGTAATAAGTATTATGTGATTTAAATCTTATACAGGTCATTAGTCATGTGAAAGGCATTATAATGGATAGTAATACTTGTACTACACATAACATGTGTATAAGACACCAAAAAATTAATTACAGCACATTATGACAGACTTATGAGTCATTTCTAGTGAAGTATGTTTACAAAGCATTGTTACCATGTTATAAGCACATTTATAACCATTTATGAATCCCGGCTTCATAGAAAGTATTGCCATGAATATAAATCAATTTACAGTTTCGAAGCTGCACTTTCAACATAACTTCCCCACTTGTTTCAATGAGCTGTCTGAGCAGTAAATAACAACAAATTATACCATGGCTTTGTTATTGCAATAATTTCAGCAGTATATATAAGTATATGCGAGAGAGGAAAGAAAGACAAAGAGAAAGTGGATGTGAAAATGAAGGGGTGCTGCTCGATAGACTATAATTACTAGAACACATGACATATGTATCAGCGTATCGTAATTACTGCCTGTAATGCAGCCTAATTTAAATTGGGGAGAGAAAGTAACAGTTAGTGTATCTGAGCAGACTCGATGCCATATGTTTATATAGAGTCGGAATGAACAGCCTTTTCTCCCTCGCTCATCTGTTCTTGTAGAGCACGCTACGCTGGGGCTGTTTTAATTTCACAACACAATAGTTCCCATAAACAGAGCATAATCATCGGTCACATGTGAGAGGAGGTGTCTCTGCACCAGCAGGCTCCAGCGCACCAACATTAGTCAAAGACTAACGGCTGGAGGAAAAACAGGAGGAGGAGGATGGAGCAGCGTGGGTGGGGGGGGGG
>CM067478.1:33967758-33988630 GCA_034552555.1 Semaprochilodus insignis | reverse complement strand
AGATAGATAGATAGACAGATAGATAGATAGATAGATAGATAGATAGATAGATAGATGTGACACTGACGTGGTGGTGGTGGTGTGCTAAAGTGTGCTGTGCTAGTGTGAGTGGATCAGACACAGCAGTGCTGCTGGACACCTCAGTGTCACTGCTAGTCTGAGAATTGTCCACCAACCAAAACTATCCAGCCAACAGTGTCCTGTGGGCAGCATCCTGTGGCCAGCGTCCTGTGGGCAGCGTCCTGTGGGCAGCATCCTGTGACCACTGATGAAGGACTAGAGGATGACCAACACAATCTGTGCAGACCTATCATCCCTGACTTTACATCTACAAGGTAGGAGTGTCTAACAGAGTGGACAGTGAGTGGACACAGTTTTTAAACACTCCAGCAGCACTGCTGTGTCTGATCCACTCACACCAGCACAATACACACTAACACACCACCACAACGTCAGTGTTACTGCAGTGTCATTGCTGAGAATGATCCACCACCCAAATAATACCTGCTCTGTGGTGGTCCTGTGGGGGTCCTGACCACTGAAAGTGTGCAGCAAATCAGATGGACTACAGTCTGTAACTGTAGCACTACAAAGTGCATCAATATGGTAAATGGAGCTGATCAAATGGACAATAAGTGTAGGAAGCATATAAAGGCATACAAGACCTACAAACCGACAAGTGTGAACTTCTCTTGGATGGGCCAAGAGAAAGAGAGAGAGAGAGAGAGAGAGAGAGAGAGAGAGAGGGTCATCAGGAGAGATGGATAGATGGATATAAAGACAGTGAGAGAGAGAGCGGGAGAACAAGGCAAGCGCCAGGAAAGGAGGGGGTCTCCGCGTAATTACAGGGCTGCCATAAAAAATGATGGTGTCTTTTTCACAAATCGATCGCTGATGCTCCGAACGAGAGGGGAGAAAGCAAACAAACAGCAGAAAAGTGCGAGCGAGGGACAGAATGGAGGGGGGCATGAAACCTGTAATCACAGAGCGGATGGTGGGAACGGGCATACTAGCTCAGCTAAGCCCCTGCAGGCTCTGATAGGAGCTCTGCTCTTTTCCCCAGCAGCGGGCCTCAACCACAGCCTCCGTGAGGTCCTCCTGTGTTTGACCTGCTTTACAGCAGTTTTGTCACTAATTCTAAGTAGATGTTGCCCAATCTGTTTTCAGGTACAGAACCCTTAAACCCTATTGGTACTGGAAAATGGTCTCAAAACACAAATGTGCCATCAAATCGAAGTTTAGAATCCAGCTTCTATAGAACTTTTCTACTTGAGCTCCAAGTGAGAAATCGTTAATATCATATTAAACCATGCTTTTGTCATCACTGGCAATGAAATCTTAATTCTGAATTCAGTGAGTGATCTCACTTCATTATCAGCGGTTAAATCTAGATTTTGAGTTGAGGTTAAAGCAAGTGTCAAAGTGTTAAAGCAAGTGGAATTCAACCCTTTTCTAAAAAATTCAGCACAATGAAAAGGTTAAGTCATTCAGAGTGGTTGAATGAGAACTGCACCATTCTAGAGAAAGGTACCAAGTTAGGCTGAATCACAACAGTACTGATGGGAACCATACATTCAAAGTGTTCACTACTGCTAAGGCTGTTTTTTACACCTTCCTTGTTTGGTCCAGACATTTGGCCCTTAACCAAAACAGCAGGTGTGAAAGCTGCCTAGGACCAGAAAAGTAATGAGAAAAGTAAAGGCAATGAAACTGCATAGAACAGTACAGAAACCAGACCAAAGGACCAAAATTTGGTCCACAAGGGCTTTGAAACAGTTCGGTTAGCTGCACCTGTAGCATCAAATGTACTAGAAGCAATTAGGGGCTACCATTGCACCATTTCAGCCAAACTCTTGGCTGGGTCTTATTTGTGTAAGCACAGGCACCAACTATGGGGGCAGCAGGTCGTTGGCCCAAATAAGTCAGAGAAAAGTAAATGCAGTACAACTGCACAGAACAGTAAAAAACCTCGGACCACAATCAGAACCAAAAAAAACTAAATTTGGCCCGTGAAGGCTTTGAACCTGCTGATGTAATCACAGCTCGGTTAGCTGCACCTGTAGCATCAAATAAACTGGAACTAAATAGGGGCTACCACTGCACCATTTCAGTCAAACTCTTGGCTGGGTCTTATTGTGAATTAATAATATTTTGTCAAGCCGAAGCATCTTAAAATTAGATGATACAGCTAATATTTCTCATTATGAGATTATTGTAAGCACAGAAACCAATTATGGGGGTAGCAGGTCGTTGGCCCGACCATAACCTTCCAAAAAAAAAAAAAGCCTCAGAATAGTAATGGCAATGAAACTGCATAGAATAGTACAAAACCTCTGACCATAATCTGAACCAAAGGACCAAAATTTGATCTACAAAGGTTTTGAACCTGCTGAGATAATCACACTTTGGTTAGCTGCACCTGCAGTATCAAATAAACAGGAACTAAATAGGGGCTACCCCTGCACCATTCCAGCCAAACTGCTGGCTCACACTGCTAAAAATGGTATTTTGCCAGGTGAAAGCATTTTAAAAACAGGTGATACAGCCAATATTTGCCAATATGTGGTTGGTGTGGCTCGGCGGATAACANACACACACACACACACACACACACTTAGTATACGTCTACTAAGTACACTAAAGTACTACTGAGGTAAAATGTACTTGTAATTATTTTAGAGGTGGTTGGTGTGGCTCGGCGGATAACACCACTAACCTCCAGGGAGCTACCGCCCCATGTGGGAGATGGGGGTTCGATTCCCGGATCTGGGTAACTGTGCTGTGCAACACCAATAAGAGTCCTTGGGCAAGACTCCTAACACTACATTGGCCTACCTGTAATATGAATGACCTTGTAAGTCGCTCTGGATAAGAGCGTCAGCTAAATGCCATAAATGTAAATTTCACATTATGAGATCAACTATGTGAGCAGCAGGTCATTGGTCCCACCAAAACCTTCCGCAGACAAAAAGAAAAAACTTAAAAAGTAATTGCAGTAAAACTGCATAGAGGAGTACAAAACCTCTGACTACAATCCTGACCAAAGGGCCAAAATTTGGTCTGCCCAAAAGACATAGTCTTGGTCCAGATCAGTTTCAGCTAACCGTTAGCTAAGAAACTCATTTGTAGGCTGTTGCTTAAGGCTACACTTAGCAGCTTTGGCACTATCAGTTCAAATTAAGTGGAGTTGTGCATCGCTAATTAGGAGTACTGGAACAAGACATGTTCTTGGACTCTGTGGTGTGCAATCCAAAAGAAGCCCTCAAGTTCAAGTTCTATTCAAATATCAATTCTTTATGGGGAATTAGCTTTATTTAAAAACCAAAATCATTGGTTGAACATTGATGTGCTTGTCAGTTAATAGTGACCAATAACATTTTACCGAAAACATTCCTAATACAAGCTCAGCCGAACCTATCATGAGCTGCCTGGTCCTGTCAGGTTCAGACAAATATATCAAGCTCTAATTTGTGCATGTCGAGTAACGCTGAGGCACGAGAAGCCATTATCACAGTAATAAACAGGCTAATACGAGCAAGCATAATAGCTGATCTAGGCATAATGCCATGCATTGGTTGCAGCTGCTCATAAAAGGACATTGTACTTGTATCTGCAGCTTCCAATAATGCTAGCATAAGTAGCTTTAGCTTAGCCCAGAGGATCATGGCCTAGCTGTTACGTGAGTCTTCCTCATTTTTCACAAATCCCTTCCTCGATGTGCACTCTGAGCACAATGCTCATAAGGGTACCTTTTTAGAGAGACCCAGTTAAATACATAAACTCCATTATGAAGGCACGGTGCATCGCTTTCCGCTAATGGCCTCATGAGAAAAGGACTGAAGAGCGCTGAGTGGTGTGGAGTTATCCTCGCCGTCTTTGTGCGGCGCACTAATGAATTCACACCCCCCTTTAGTTTAGGCACTTAGAAAACGCACTTTCTGCAAGCATCATAATGGATGCATTATTGAGAGTGTGAATGCATTAATACGTGGGCCGGCTCCAAAAGGCTCTGTTTAAATATAACAGAGTGTCGGGGTCGGGTGGGAGGGTGTTATCATTGATAATAGTGGACCGCTGGTAGGGTCTTAATGGAAAATGCGCATCTGTGTTTGCAGGGTCGGTGCCTGGGTGACTCACTCCACGCAAATCAGCACGTTAAGGCCTGGATTAAAACCACATTAGCGCAGATCCGAATCACAGATTGAGGCGAACACGCTATAGTCTCTATCGATTCGCAGCGATTATGCTTTTGGGTGGCAGTCTAGGTAATGCGTCTGCGCACTTCAGGGTCATTGACGTTTTAAGTGGAACCATAAAAGCGCCGCGAAATCCAGTGTAGGCTTTGAACCTGCAGAGATAATCACAGTTCGGTTAGCTGCACCTGTAGCACCAAATGAATCGGAAGCAATTAGGGGCTACCATTGCATCCTTTGAGCCAAACTGTTGGCTGGGTATTCTTGTGAAATGTACCTGATGAAATCAAATAACTCCTCGCACTGCAACAAATTATGGTTTGCCAAGTCAAAGCCGAAAATAGGTGAATTTCTCATTATGAGTTTGGTGGGGGACGGCAGGTCGTTGGCGCCGCCTAAGTTGAATTCTTCTGCAAAAACTTGAGAAAAGGACTGAAATGGTAAAGGAACTGCATGGAACCGCACAAAACCAGCCACGAATTGCACTCAACAGTGTCCAAACAGCAGGGATTGTAAGCATACAGGGATGCTTGCATGAGCCAGGAAAAATTCAGCCGTTTCCCCCTGTAGTACCGTGAGGTTTAAATGACTTAATTTACTTTTACAGTGCTATAAATTAGAACTTTATTTACACTTGATTATTACACTCTAATACAACTAATTAATATCTTTTTTTCAAGGATACATGTCTAATTTAATCAACAAGCTCCTAATATTATAAGAAATGGCAGTAACGTTAAGTAATGCTGACTGATCTACTTTGTTATGTCTTAAATTGTTCAGATTTTCCAGTAAATTACATGTAAACTGATCAAAGTTGGCTGAAATTGCTCCGTTTCTGGCTTGGAGCTTTCTTCTGGGTCGTTGTAACTGTCCCCAAAGTTGTTAAAGGTTAAAGTTACTTTTGGAGCCAATATGTTGAAAAATGTCAACAAATTGACATATTGACATATTGACATATTATCCAACGGAACACTAAGCACGGTTGTAAGTCGCTCTGGATAAGAGCGTCTGCTAAATGCCGTAAATGTAAATGTAAATGTAAATTAAAATATAGTATAATATAGAATTACATTAGAGTACTCTGCAAACATCAGAGGCTTCCCTTCATTTATTTCATTTTCCAGCCAAAACGGCCATTAAGTTATTCATTTTTCAGAAAACATGTCTGAGGAGATTACATATTAGATGATCCACTTGCACAAGGAAGGACAAAGTCAATGGAACGTAGGTCAAAAAATAGGGCCACATTCAACCCCAACTAAAACGTACTTTGTGGAATGCAACTATGGCAAGAATTTTCAGAGCCTTTACAATAAAATACTTACAATACTTACAATAAAAACATGACTTCTAATATTGTCAACTGTCACATATAGCAAGCAGCTATTTTGTATAGGACTTTACTAGAATCTGTTGTGTGCACTGCCTTTTTAATACAGCGGGGTTTATATACGCATCACTGCTGATTGGGTAACACCTCTGACACACCCATCAAACCAGAGAAAACATGCTTCAAAGCCCATTGCACAATGTTTTGTACAGTTTCGGCAACGCACTACATTTTGAGGTTGAACATGCCCCAGGAGTTTTCAGAACTGGAGTTCAAAAACTGAGCTTAAAGCTTTTATCTTTGAGACAGAGGAGAAAATCAAGCTCCACTCTTGCTTCAGAGATGAACAAATCCACAGCCATTCTTCCACTGTGAGAAGAACATTTAGCACTATGGGTCTGAAAGGACAAAAAGCTGTCAAGAAAAGGAGATAGACACATCAAACAAAGGAGCTGCTGGTGCTCTCAGAACAATGGACTGACCACCCCAGAGTCTAGAGCTAAGAAGCACCAGATTACGTGGATCATGAGAGGAAGACAATGCAACCTCTAAGACTGAACATGGGAGGTGGAAAAACATCCCTGCAGTTGTGTTTGAAATCAGTTGTGATTTCAGAAATCAGAAATCAAATCAGAAATGAACAGAAATCAATTCTTCTGAAAAGAATAGAAGCTCTAATAAAGACACTAAAAACTGAAAAGAAGTATTTACTATAAGCTCACTGGACAAAACACTAGTTGTCTGTGCTTGAAACATACCTAACAGCAGGTAATGCCTCCACAAGCACCAATAACAGCTGTGTTTGGATTTGGCATGGACTGGGTGAGCTTCTGAAGGTAGGCCACATGAATGTTCAGACACTCTTGCATCAAAGAATTGTGCAGTTGGGCCAGATTTGGTGGATGCCTTCCCTGGCACAATTCTGAGGAGAATTTCCTGTAGACTGGGATTTTAGCCACTGCTGGTGGCACTGCTTGTATTTACCTGCAGATTCAGTGACTTCCTTCACACTATGGTATTTGGCACGCCCAAATGCAGTCACTCCTTTTAGCCATTCATTAACATCTGCTTTGGAGCCATTTTCCACACATGGAACAAGACACTCACTGCACTGTACCACCTCCTCTCAATCTATGAATCCCGTCACTCACACCCCGCAGGTATTTATAGCCCCATCATCCTCATGCAGCGCCATCTGCAGGAGCCTGAAGTTACTACCATCTTAAACATGCAATGTGACTAATGAGCTTATGTGATTGTTGATCCACCAAAAATGTGCTATTGTTTTCTACTAATATTTACATTATATTTATAATAATTCCAATTTTAAATGTATTTCTAAATGTTTTTACTTATCTAGCACTCGGCATTCCACTTTCATGCCCTTGTTCTTCAAAAAAGCTAATTTTAGCTAATAATTAGCTTGAATAATCTCGTAATATTCTTAGAACAGTCTCATACTGACATATATTGCAGACGTTCAGGCTTGCCAAGATATCATATCATCGTGCATGTGCACTGCAAGTGCTAACTTCCTATTTATATCAAACGTCTTGGAGTCCTGATCGAGGACCAGCTCCTTCACGACTATAGGATTGCATTCATTGGAAGATGAAAGGGAAAAACGTATTACAGATCAGCACTCTAACTTCAAGATGCTTCATATACAGCCCGGGGCTCATGCAGTTTTCAGTGTGATGAGGTGTGGAGGACTGTAGGTACTCACATTCCACGTTAAGCTGCACCTGCGCTACCCTGCGTTTGATGTTCAGGCCGTTGTACGGGGCTGTTTGGCAGCGGTATGCCCCCATCAGGTCTCTTGTCACGTTGGTCAGCCGCAGACGGCCATCCCGTGTCTCCACCACCCAGTCGCCTGATGGCATGGGCAGGTCCTTGTTGGCACGGGACCACAGCACGGGTGGGCGGGGCTTACCATCCACCAGGCAAACAAGTTCTGCTGTCCCACCCTCGCTCACGTTGACCATGCTCCCTCCCATCGGGACACTCAGGACAGGAGGAACGACTGGAAAAGGGAAATGAAAGAAATGAATGTCTGGAATGGCTGACAGAGGTGTTCCAATCTTGATCTTAAGGAGGAGTTAAAAACAAAAAGGCAAAGTTGAGTCTGTGTTTGGATTTGCTTCAGACTTGACTTTGCCAACCAATGTGGACTTCCATTCAAATATTCAGTCAAATATGAATTTACAGATGTTGCCAAAAGCATTGTTTAATATTCTGTTGATTATTTGTCATATTGCATTGATACAAGACAGTTCAATCAGAAATGACATCTTAAGGCTTATTAGAATTAGAATTTAGAACCACTGACCAATTGTGCTTTGAACAATTGGTATTTGTCCTCTGCATTTAACCCATCCATGCAGTGAAACACCCACATACACACGCTATAGGTTGCAGTAAGCACACTTGCCCAAAGCAGTGGCCAGCCCTATCCACTGTGACCGGGCAGGAGATGTGGGTTAGGTTCCTTGCTTAAGTGCATTTCAGTCTTGTCCTGTCGGTTCAGGGAATCGAACCAGCGACCTTATGAACACAAGGCTGGCTGGCCGAGAACCAAACCCGGACCTCCCTTGTGGAAACTGAGAATCGTAACACTGAACCACCAATTATTCAGTAACTAAATAAACATTGTGCAAAGATATTATTAAGGTATAGAAGCTGGTGGGACCTGGGTTAAAGAAAAGTGTAGCTGTGTGTGGTCAGAAACTAGCTATCCCGAACAGGAGGTAATCAAGTTCAAATGTGATCAGATCTAAATGTGTAATACAAATGCAATTCAACCAGACATGCTATTGGGAATGTACAACTGCCTAGCAGATTTCTGCTGCAAGCAAGCAATTAGCAATCAGTCAATTTGTTATATATCTTTTGACCCATCTCTGTTGTACTTTTATGATATAACTAGTGCGAGTCAGGTAAGTGCTTTTGTGCTGCGTTTGAGTGCTGCTCCTGTACCAGAATGTCGTAGCATAATTATGCATGATTCACAGAGCTACATAGCCGGTTGCCTCTCATTTTTAGTTCAGTACTTTATTTGATTCATGTTATTTAAATATCTTTACACATTTAAAATGGAACAAATTATATATAAATATATATATAGCAATTCTAGATAATAGAAAATACTTGAACTATGCTAGCATGCTTCGTGTGTTTACTTAAGCCATGTTCACACAGCGGGTAGAAGTGGCCCAAACCTGATTTTCTCACCAAAATCTGATTATTTCAGCTGTTCTCAGGCTGTTCACAATATCTTTTATTACTTTGACTGAAATAATCATTCATTCAAAGTTTTTGTTTTAAGCTGAACAAACCTATTTCATTTGCTTGTGATTTTTTTTTAGGTTGGACCAATGAAACACTTTTTACAGTTTTTACATGAGCTCCAGCTTTCAGGATAGCTTCTGCCTTTCTGATTTAACATGTTATTTTTATGTATCATATGAATTCAAACCCCCCCAAATCCGTACTTCTGGAGAAACTTACAAAGAGAAAGCTAACAACCAAGCGAAAGCTAATCTAGCAAGTATAATTGAGCTAGCAAGAACATCCATTTGTTTGGTCTACCAGCCATGGCAACATTCCCAGGAAGCAGAGGTTTATACTGAACTTGCCTAATTTACTTTTTATGACATCACAACATAAAAGCTTACAACCATTGGGAATGTCAACCATGTGATAGCACCCAGATTCTAATATAGAAATTCATTGTGCAAGAAGAACAGAGCTCTGAACTTCTTGTTTGCCGGTTTCTAGTTATCTTCAGTGAATCAGAAGTGGGAGATGATTAATTAGTGAAATGCCATCTATTCATTTTTCATAGTGCTTTTGTGGAGGACATGTTTTGCCCTAAGCCAAGTACGCCAACATTGTTGGTTGGTTTAAATAGCAGGTATATAAACAGTATTTAAGCACCGTCAGTCAGGGTCTGTCCCAACGAGAGTGAGAGTGAGGAACACAGACAGTAGCTACATGGACAAAGAGTTATTCTACAAACAGCACCTGTGGCTTTATTGAACTCCTTAATACTTAAAGGAAGCTCATGGCGATGCATGCGAAAGCCTGGCCAAACAGCATCCTTATTAGCCGCAGGGTTAAAACACTGATTCCATAGATATCCGCCACAGTCTAGAGAAGTCTGCAGGGAAGAGAAAGGGTTATAGAAGGTCAAAACTTTTGAAAAGCTGGAGAAAAGGGAAAAAGAATGCAGTGCAATCTCCTACCGAAAAAAAGAAAGCGAGAGATTAGAAGGGCTACATGAGGGAAATCCCACTATCCCAACAATCTCCCAGTAGAAAGACCACTCTCAGGCAACAGGGCTTTTGTTTTCAAGGGTTCTGAAGAAACATCTAAAGCCGGACGTACACTGCAAGATTTTAGTTGAGACTACTCTGATGTCCCAGAGTACTTTTCACCATCATAAGACCCCAGTTCAGTTCAATCCTAAGTACTTCCAGGTGCCTCTGATCATTGGAAACGTGATATTACCAGGAGCCTTTTGGCAGTGCTCATGTAGCCTGAGGTAGTTGGCCATTGCCAACCGGCTATAGCAAAGATGGACGCCAACTCCTCTTGGTTTGTTAGAGACGAAAGGATAGTTTGATGTGTTGCATCTCTTCTACCTCTTTTCCACAAGATAGTCAGCCACAATAAGCCCTGGTCACAAATGGTCACAGCCCTTCAAACGTTTGAGGATAAACGTCTACAGCCTTAATAATAATAACAAAGGTTCCTTGATGGTTCTTGGGGGGGACGACATGAAACATATTGTTGCTGTCCAAAGGAAAGCAAGTATCTTCAGAATAGTAACTTTACAGGAGAGGCCTGACTAAAAACCTTCTTAACTTCCCATGTAAGTTAATGTAAAGAGGTTTTACTCCAAATGATTTAGAAGCATTTCTATTGGTCCATTCATCATGAACCTTTCACAAAATATAAAGGGCAGGCAACTGCCATGTTCAAATTGTATAGAAAAATGAAACTCAGTAAAAATGGAGATACAGAAAATATATAGATACAGAAAACAGCACAAATGCTTCAACAACTAAATAGAATAGCTTTTTTCTCTGTGTTTATGTGAACACTCTTTTGTTACAGCTTCCATTTATTTCAGGAGACTTGCTCTCGGTTATTCAAGAAAATCTTCAGGCATGTTTTTCCAGACCTCCAATATTTAGTCTTAGAAGGTGGTAGTTTCTGTGTCTCACTCTTGCAATAAACCCAAACACATGCATTGATGTTTAGGGACAATGGGGCGGCCAGGCTGTTGTGCTGAGAACATCAGCAGCTTCTTTGTTTACTTTTTTTTCTTTTTTTGTTGTTCTTTGTCAGCAAGATCATCTTGTCAGCTACACAGAAATGATGGAGAAACAGTTTGACTTTCTGCTTGTCTACTGGGTCTTGCATGGTTGTTTGGAAACCCATTTTCTCTGTAGCTTTCAACAGTTTCTTGAACTCCAGTTTTGGAAGCTCCTGTATATCCCCTTCCTATTTAAATGGATTATTTTGATCTGTCTTCAGTAATATCTCCAAAAAATGAATAACTAGCTGTGTTGACTGTTATTAAATAAACAAAGGGTGGTCTTCTTTTGCACAGTACTGTATTATCTTAATTGGGTGTGAGCAAGATGATGATTTATTGTTACTGGGGTGAACGACACCACAGCACATAATGGATATTAGTACCAGGTACGCAGGAAGTGGACGGTGCTGAGAGTGTTGCAGCAACACCAGGAATTACAGGAATTATTATTATTATTATTATTATAAACATCCAGAACTTTTAAGAAATTTTTGCTTAGCAAAGCCCCATGTGTGCTTGTTTAAGGGTGGAGTTGTATTGCTTCCTCTGCAGAAGCCCTGCATGGTTAAGTGAACGCTGTATTTCCATTACAGTGAGCTGCTTTGGGGGGCGTGTCACTCCAACACAAACAGGCTGAGGTGCAAAAAGAATATGCAGTTTTATGGATTACTTATTTTAGTTTCAAACTTATTATTGAGTTTCAAAGCAGCCTAATACTGTCGTTTTGAACTTAAGTGTACATCAGAGGTTTGATGTGTTGTGGCTGGTTGTATGTAGCTTATATATTGTCTTGTATATATTGTCGATATATTGTCTCGTTTTGTCATGTATAGCACATTCTGCACGTTCAGTTTGATGGCAATTAGCAATAAATAAAAAATAAAACTAAAAAATAAAAAGGGCCTATCATTTGGCACGACATCATCAGTGACGTCACACATACACTGCTTCAATTTTTATACTGCATTATTATACTAAATGTGGCACCTTTGCTTCATTTTTGCATGCTCCAACTTATAAAATCTCCGAAAAAGTAAATCATCTCTGTCCAAAGAAGAACAAGTACCTCCAAAAAGGCAACTTTACAGGAGAGGGCTAAAACCTCATTTTACTTTAATGTAAGTCAATGGAACCAGACTTTTTCCCAAGCAGTTTCATTTCTGTTGGTCCATTCATCATGAATTTTCCACACAGTGTAAACAGCAGCTCATATGATGAATTGATGCATAAAAGTAAAAATCAACAAAAATGGAGATACATGTTTTTCACTGGACAGCTACAGAATTTGGTGATACACATCACGCATTCAAGCCCATTATGTTGCCATGTCACCCACTGCTAACATCATTTACTAAAACTGGCTCTTTAGAGAACCATTGATTGAAAGGTGCTTCATCGAAAGGATCTGAAAACATTTTCCTATGGCATTGCTCCAATGAACTCATTGGCACCTTTTATCGTTCAGTTTGCACCATAATGTAGGTCAAAGCATGCTGGTTGGAAATGAGCTCTGACCTTGCAAGTCATCATTATTATAAGCCGTTTTTATGCTGGACCATCCACAAGTTCTAAATCCTGAGAGCACTGTAGCTTTGCACTAAATTTTGGATTGTGTAAGCTAAGCTTTGGCTCCATGTGTGTGATTTGAAGCTAGTGAGAGCTTCTGTGCTGCTTTCACAAACCCAAAATTTGGTGGCGGGTCAATTTGTATAATGCGTGAGGTGTTTAACCTCTAAAGGAGGGGTTAAAACTGAGATAAAATATGATCTTAGCCTTTAAAACATGCTACAGAAACTCACCGCACCAGAAGAAACCCTCAAAGCTCTGGACTTCAGTGGTTTCTGGACATATTCAGCCTCTCAGAAGCAGGAAATGTGTCATAATAAAAATGGGAGATGGCGTCTACTCATTTATCAAAGCTGTTCTATTGCGGAGGACATCTTTTGTACCACGCCAAGTATCACTGGCCCTTATTTATGAAGCTCCTCAGAGTAGGAGTGCTGCTCTATGGTCTGTTCCTGTCAATAAAGTCATCATAAATTAGAGAGGAATCAGATCCTAGGTCAGAGCTCGGACTGTGAGATGCTTTATGATTACAGGCCATTAATAGTGCGCTGGACATACGTACACAAGAATGCATTGGTGCGAACTCCCTCTAACCATCAAAGCACAACTTGAATAATCACTAACTGAAGTAGGCTTGTGTGCCTGAATCGGATGAATGGGATGGTGTTACTGGGTAAGGAGGTTGCAGCAGCTTCTGTTAATGGAAAATCCTGTAAAGGGAGAGGAAGCAATGGAACGGTAAAGAAATGGAGAGAGATATGAACAGAGATGTGAGGAATTTGTACAACCCAAGCGCGTTTGAAGAGAAATGAAAAGTTAGAGCCATACACATGTTTTCTTACAGCTTCATATTGGAAATTCAATACGCTGGTTATAATTAATTCCGTTGCTTTGTAAGATGGATGGCTATTCAAATATAAAGAAATCAAATCTAATCTACGCACTTGTTAATAAACTTTCATATCTGTTCTTCAGAGCAAGACGTGAAACAGCAGGATGACAGGCCACTATCAGTTGCTGTTATGGAGCACATTAAGTGGAATAGCAATAGCAAGTTTCAGGTCCCTTTCATTGCTACTTTGGTTTTCAATCAAACAGGGCTTCGTAGGCTGAACAGGGCTTTTGCTGGACCCAGGACTGCTTGCCGAGTGGGTTGGGTACGCTTGCCCAAGTGTGAAAGTTTTTTTTGGGCCCAGGAGTGGTCCAGGTCCTCCCTGAAAACAGCGGAATGGGGTTCACTTCCAGAGCAATGAAAGAGAAATGAAAGTTCTGCCAGGAAGACTCTAATGCTACATCACTCATTCATTCATTCCTCTGGCCAATGACAGTCCACCACCTGTCTTAAAAAGGGTTCAATTTATGTTCCTGTTCAATGTCGTAAATATCCGGCAGGATCTGCAAAGGTCTGAAAGCTTCAAGACCTGGGTCCAGGACGGGGTCTACGCCAAAGACTCTTCATTTCTTAAGAATTGTTATCCTACAAATTGTACACCTTATGGAACATTAAATACCATTTTCCATCAGTTTTGCTTTTCGAGTCTTTCTGACAGAACTCTGGTGTGGTCCACCATGCATGTGGAAGCTAGCCGCTCCCGGTGCTGCATGTGGGGTTGCATGATGGGTTTATTTTGTGACACGACTGCTTTCCTGTTCTTTGCTGTTCGAGTGTTTCTAATCTTTTCCAAGGGAAGAAAATAAAAAGCAGCAAACAGATGAAGCTATGGTGGCTGCCACACAGAAAAGAGGAATGGAATTCCACTTGGAATTCCACATGGAATTCCATCCACAATTGACCTGTGATTTGGATGGAATTCTTGTGTGTGAAAGCAAACCATCAATAATGGGACCTCCCCTAAACGAGCCCAGAATTTAAATGTGTTATCGGAATTATTAGTATTATTTTCTGTATCTATAAACGTGATACTTTTTTTTTTTGCTATAGGAAAGATTTATAGCCATCTGAGTGGCAAAATAAGCTTAATCAGAATGTGTATATTACTTTTAACATTATTTTCATTGACTAAATACAGATAACAAATAAGTACACAGTTGTATGCAAAGGTTTGAACAGCTCTGGAGTGAAAACACGCTCTGCAGAGAACACACTCTGTACTCTGTACACACTCTATACATTTTTGTGAACATTGTTGAGTTATTTGCTGTGTTTATAGAAGCAATTTTAAGATGACGCACACAACCTGTTGAATTCATACTCCAAGCAAATACGGCGCGGCATGTCAGCAGAAAGTCCTGGTGTCCATCCCTATCGTAAGAAACAAGGAAGTGCACATTCCCTTCTCCTAATGTTACCAATTGCAGACTGAACAGGGCTTTTGCTGGACCCAGGACTGCTTGCCCTATGGGTTGGGAACGTTTGCTCAAGTGTGAAAGCTTTTTTTGGGCCCAGGAGCGGTCCAGGTCCTCCCTGAAAACAGTGGACTGGGGTTCACTTCCAGAGCAATGAAAGCCTAACTTCAATGCCACGTCACTCATTCATTTATTCCTCTGGCCAATCACAGTCCGCCACCTGTCCCTAAAAGATTTAACTCATGTTCCTGTTCTGCTGCTTTCAGGTGCCAACGTTTTGATGTCCCCTCCCCCTCCACCAATAAGAAACAAGGAAATGCACATCCCCTCCTCATAATGTTAGCATTAACAGGTGCTTACTTAGCCGTCTAGAAGAAATGTAGCAAGTTCAGCATCAAGTGTATATGAACATACAATCAGATATGAGTCAGCTCTCAAGCTAGCTCTCTGCACTGCTGTGACCAGACTTAATCAGCGCATGCATACAGTCATAATTGTGTAATACAATCATACAATTACAAGAGACATTCATAGTCACACCGTAGTCACAGCCACACATGCTAAAGCTTCTGTAATATTGCTGTAATCTATAACAATATAAATCTTTTCTTTTGGGGATAATATTAAAAGGAAAGTGTGTACTGTGCAGACTGCAAAGAGCTAAAATGTGCAAGACAGCAGACAGAAAGTCCCCCGTGTGACATGAATCTTAGAAAGTAGTAGGATAATATCCTCACCGCTGCTTTGCGTGATGTTGACATCTACACGGAGCTCGGGAACGCTGCTGCCGGGGAAATTGGCCACACAGCTGTAGGTGGCCTGGTCTCTGAACTTCATGTCCACAATCTCCAGGCTGCTGGTGCCAGGGGGCATGTCCGGGTCACTTCGCAGCACGATCAGACTGTCTGATGGGTAGATCGGCGCGCCGTTCTTATACCAGGTGTAGTTGACCTTATCCTGCGGCTGCGCATCTACGTGACAGGAGAGCTTGAGGTCGCGACCCATCTGGATGCTCTCGCCATCTTTGTTGGAGTCCGGTGTGATCTGGAAGGTCAGGTTCTTCATGGCTGTGGAGTGAGAGAGTAGGGAAAAATTGGGAGAGAGAAAGAATGATGAAACAGATGAAAAGAAGAGCGGGAGAATTGCAATAGGCAGAGAGAAGAAAAGGTTCAGTAATAGGAGATGAGAGCCAATGCATTACTGCAAGTGTTGTTGAAACCGCTCTCATGGTAATTATCCATTTCTTGGTATTCCACAAGTAGAACCTACATTAACCCTTGTTATAAGTTATTACCATCATTTTGCTACACCTTCTGTCTTGGAAGTGCATTTTGAGATATTTGTCCACATGTTTAGCATGAGGCATAGAACTCTGGTACATAACACTGACATAACTATGTCATAAACATGTCATGGCAGAAGTCATATGCTCCAAAAAACAACAAACAACAGCAGCAAACATCCTCTAATCCATTCTGTTTGGAACATAATGAGTTCAGTCATATTCCAAAGTTAGTAACATCATTACAAGTTTAGCCAAAGCACATTTATGATGAATGATGCAGTCGTGGGCTGGAGATTAGGGAACCAGCCTTGTGACCGGAGGGTTGCCGGTTCGATTCCCTGAAGTGACAGTAACGACTGAGGTGCCCTTGAGCAAGGTACCTAACTGCTCCCCGGGCGCCGTGGATAGGGCTGCCCACCGCTCCGGGTAAGTGTGCTCACTGCCCCCTAGTGTGTGTGTTCACTAGTGAGTGTGTATGTGGGTGTTTCATTTCACGGATGGGTTAAATGCGGAAGACAAATTTCCCCACTGTGGGATCAATAAGGGATTAAAATAAATATAAAATATATATAGGCTGGCTAAAATCTGCAAAGAGGTTGCAAAATGCAATTGAAAACAAGACTCATAAATTAAACTGCACAATTGTTTTCTAACCATGGCTTTAGATAAATTCAATTCTACCACAGAACTACTGGAACTCTGAATGAAACACCAAATACAGCTTTAATATGAGCTCACCAGACATAAAAAAATAGCTACCCGTGACTGAAACCTACTAAGTTTCTGGATGTAGGCCACGTCAGTGTTCAGCCACACTTGCATCAAAGAATTGCACAGTTGGGCCGGATTTGGTGGATGCGTTCCCTGGCACAATTCTGAGGAGAATTCCCCGTAGACTGGGATTTTAGCCACTGCTGGTAGACCCGTATGACCATACACTTCCTTCACACTATGGTGTTTGACATACCCAAATGCAATCACTCCTTTTAGCCAAGCCTTTACATCTGCTGTTCCACCCATTTCCCACACATCATACAAGACATTCACTGCACTGTTACCACCTCTTCTCAAGCTATGAATCTCCTCACACACCCGCAGGTTTTTATAGCCCACGCCCTTTAACACACAACGAGACTAATCTTTTGTCCAGGGGGCTTATAATAGAATTCTTGCTATTCATTTACTGAGCCATTTAGCTTTTGTGTGCTCTTATCAACCATTTCTGAACTATTGTAGGTTATTATGGTGTTAATCCAGTAAACTAGAGGTCCCTGAACTTTTAGCCTGGGAACCCAAATGAGGGAACTGATAGCAAACTGGCATGAGTGAGTACATAAAGTTACACTGTTTTTTGTTTAATTATTTTTACAGATTTGAACAATCAATTGGTGCTCTTTTTCACTGTTCCTTGAACTATATATTTGTCAATTTACACTGATATCAGAATATCTCAAAAACAATTACTCTGAATACTGATGCACACAATATTCCCAGAAAAGACAACAGAATGTCCAGTAACACTTTCTATGATTTCCATAATGCAATGTAAGTGCATGTACAAAGACCTATAAATCATTCATAATGCTTTATGATACTTGACATAAGCCATTGTAACTGTACATAAATGTTCATAATCACACACATTAAATGCTGTAACACACTATGTTGTAATCACTGACATAATGTCTGGCTGCTTACTCATACATGGTCTATTAGAATTAATTGATATTGGCATATAGTTTGTAAAAGTGTATTTTATTAATAAATTAACCCCTGTTCAAAGTGCAAACTAGCAATTCTGGTATTCCTCTGTTTAGATATTCTAATTTCTTATTTATAGTTGTTATATGCTTACATTAACATACACTATATCATAGAGCTGACCAATAACATCACATTATGTAAAGTCTGTATAGAGCTTATAAGTGCTCATTAGATACATAATGCCGTTCTAATATTATATTTTGAAGAATATGAGGGATGTCAGGAAGTATGTTAGAGTTTAGAAATTTTTATAAATGTGGATATTTATAAAGCGTTATATGAATGATCACAGTATTTGTGACTGGGCTTTATGGTGCTTTATGTGACAGCAGCTTATGCCAAATATTATAAAGCATTGTCTTAATGAATGCACTTATAATGCATTATGGATACCGGATTCATAGAAAGTGTTGCCGAATGTCTATTTACAACGAGGCTTTTCTGGTTATATTGCCTCAAGATTTGATCATCTCTTTGTTTAGTCTTATACATTTTGTTTTGATTTTTGACTGTTACTTTATTAGTTAGTTTAAAGGATTTATAGCCCTGTAGACTCATTAACTACTACTTCTGAGGTGACGCTGCACAGCATCTGCATATTAGAAATGTTACAGTCCAGCAACCAGACAACTGGTTCTGCATTACTGAGCACATTGACTCCAGCGCACCTGTACCTGAAATCCACTCGAATCTCTAAAAGCTTAGCACAGTATTTATTGCTCTGACAACATGACAAATGACCCTGCAGGTAGGGACTGAGATTTTGGCGCCATATGCTCAGAGCCATGTGTTTAAACGGACGGCCTCCTGTATTCTGTGCTGCGCTGGTGTGTGTTCCTGACGTGCAGCGCGCTCATTACCGGCAGCGGAGAAGCATCCCGAGACAACGTCCGCTCCCGTGCACTCGGAGAGAGCACACTGATGCTAATTACCTCTTTTCCACTCCGATTAATTGGAGTAAATAAAGATGATTAAAAGGGCTAAGAATAGCCACAGGGCTGTAATGACGGCTGGGCGTAATGCTAGTTTTTATAGCGTCTTTGCCAGAGCCTCGGGCGTTTGACATGATTACACAGGCAGCAGAGCTAATCAAAGTTCAACTGCCGCCTTGCCCTCACTCGCAGTCAACACACACACACACACACACACACCTTCTCCTTGACATGGAGAGACGGACGATGTGATGAGCTTCAGCTGGCCTGAAATTCCATTAAGTGTACTTATACTTGAGTGCTCAGAGTGCCAAGCATGCCCCAAACATGGTGGGTTACTTAGATGCTTATATACACTGCTTGTCAAAAGTTTAGGGACAACTTTAAAGTTGAACTTTCACTTAACCTTCCATCTGACTCCTGTATTCTTAATGATGCTTCAAAAATGGATGCATAATACACTATAACATCTGGCCTAAGCATGTATAATTACTCTTGAGTAGTTTAAAATTACATGCATAACACTTTATTAAACAAACAAACATCATAAAGTCAGGCTCCTTAATGCATTGTAATAACTATTTAGTGACCAGTTAGCTAAACATCAATTACTCTATTACATTGTAATTACACATATGTCTATTTTTAATGAATGTTTCAGAGTGCTGCTTCATGCTAGCTAAGTTGCTAAGTTGCTAACAACTATTGTGATGGGTCTGGATGTTTTGTAGAATACATACAGGAACCTTGCTATAGCACGTTAATGCATTACATCACATTATAACATTCTGACCATATAACTGTGCTGCATGGATGTAATTATGACTGCTTATAAGCAAGCTTATGCCAGGCATGTGTTAGAAGGTGTCCGGCTCTGTTGTTCCAGACAGTACACCCAACAACCTTCTCCTGAGCTTCAGCTTCCAGAACCCCTGGGGAGATGATGTGACACGTACATCACCTGCCATCGTCCAATCACAGACCTTCCTCCAGATCATCATTACCAGACTAATACTGAGAGCGGCTTCAGTGCTGGACATGCTTATCTTAACTTACATCGAACTATGAGGTTGACGTTCCTCCTGGCAGGGTTGCCCACGTTGTTGACGGCGGTGCAGTTGTAGAATCCCGACTCAGCAGATGTGACTGACCGCAGGGTGAGTGACCCACCACGGACAACCGAACGACGCGGCAGGGGGTCAGGATAACGGGACCAGGTCACTGTTGGCATTGGGAAGCCCGCTGTCACGTCACAGGTCAGTGTGACGTCCTGCCCCGGGTCCACCACGTATGTCTCATTCACGGACAGCTTCAGAGCAGGCGGAGCTGAAAAGGAGGGGTATAAGACAAGTGGAATAAGACAAGGGAACAGCTCAGTCTGTATACTACCATTCCGAAGTAGTTCAAACATTGGAATCATTGGAATCACAGTTTAAAACTTCTTCACATGTTTCAAACTGTAACTTTACTTGCAATTAGCTCTTAATCATTCAGGAATTTGGGACTGAATGATGAACAGAGCTGGAGATGAACTAATATCACTGTGAAAGGTGTATAATCAAGAATAAAAGTTGCAGTACAAACAAATAACCAGACTATCGCATGATCAAATGTCATGACGGACAGCTGGACCAAATATCAGCCCTAAAAGTGGCTCTCAGTTATTTAAATATTGAGTAAATCTTTCAGTGTGCCTAGTTTACATTAGTTAAAACTATTCAAACCTTATTATTAACACTTTACAACAAGGGTACATCTATTAACTAATGTAATAATTAGTCATTAATTAATGATAAGAATAAGGACTATGATTTTAGATTGTATTAAGCCCCTCATAGCCCTTACTAAATGCTTCTAATGTTTCAAATAATCATTAAATAATCATAGTAATGATAACAGTGTGACTCAGCAATTAGGACAATAAAAAGCACTAATGAACGATTGACTGAAGTCTATGACCATTTTAAATAGAATCTTAATTAAATTCTTAAATATGCACCTTAAAACACGTCATAAATGCATGAGAGCATAGAGTTTACCAGGGGCATAGATAAAGTAAAGTATATATTGGTTATTTAATTATATTTAATAAACACAATATATATACAATATACAATATAAAAACTATATATATATATATATATATATATATATATATATATATATATA
>CM067478.1:33931226-33964107 GCA_034552555.1 Semaprochilodus insignis | reverse complement strand
ATATATATATATATATATATAAACTACATAAAATTGTATTATATTAGTATTATATTATATGATATATTATAATATTAGTTCCTGTTTTTATCATTAGTTAATGATTAATTGCAACATTGCAATTGCAACAGAACTCTCTTAAGTACTGTTAATGGATGTACCCTTATTGTAAAGTGTTTTTTTTCCTTCATTATTTTTGTATATAGAATAACAGAAAACTCTTAATATAGCAGCTGATTCCATGTACAGTGCTGTATTTTGAAGTGCTGACCATGAGGTCATAACAGGTAACAGTGTCCATACAGGTGCTGGGAGAGCATAAAGACAAAGTAAACCAAAGAACATTAACTCTTCTGTAATTTAGTGATTGGAGAGAGAGAGAGAGAGAGAGAGAGAGAGAGAGAGAGAGACGTTGTACTGAGTGATCACTCTGCTAGCACACTTCAAATTCAATATAATTTTTAAGTCCTGGGATTTAACGCTCCACATAACTGGGCTAATCCCATATCCTGATCCAGACCAGAAAGAGTGAGTACATGTTCAAGATTTTTTCTGAGGAAATGAAGTGACTCCTGGTTACCTTTAGGGGCAAATCTTGTGAAATGGGTCAACAAGGTTTAATTACACCCTTAAAGTCATCATCATCAATTGTAAATCATAACAGGCCTTCTGTAGCATCACAAAAAGCACTGTACAAAGGTATTTAGTTGATGAGGCGTCTCTGTAACTTGTTTAGGTTCTTTGGAGCAGTGCCATAGAAGAACCAATTCTATTTCCCTAAATAACCTTCCAACGTTTCTTTAAAAAAAAAAAAAAAAGAAAGAAAAAAAGCGTTATGGTAAACAAGATGTGGGAGTGTGATGAGCCGTAGATTTAAAGAACTTTCCAAATACTGTAGATTTTTTGTTTTTTACCAGTAAAGTTAAAGGTTCTTCCTATAAATGAACGCCAAGAACTAATTAGGAACCAACCCTGCTAACCAACCAATTAGGAACAAACCGTGCTATATAACCGTAGGTGTTCTAACTATAGTCACATAGCAATATAGGCAGATAGGTATAGGTACAGCCTGTTTGGTATAAACAATAAGATGGTACAATATTACCATCTCCAAAATGGAAACTTTACAGGAGAGGGCAAAACCTAATTTAATTCTAAAGTAATTCAATGGAGCCAGACTTTTTTACAAGTGTTTTTGGGTCATTTCTGTTGGTCCATCCCAAATCCAAATTTCCACAGCAGCTGCGGTGTTTAAATGACGTATAAAAGTAAAAAATGAAGACAAAAATGGAGATACATGTTTTTCTTTGGACCACACACACACAAAGTCTGTTAAACTCCAAGTCCTGCCTTTGCAGGAAAAAAAAAAAAAAGGTTCAGCAACAAATGGCACAGGCAGTTACCAAAGACAGAATGTGCTTTTGAATGTGGTCTCATGTAGAGTGTTCAGTAAGAAATGCATCCAGGAGAGGCTCTCGTTTTTATCTGAAGAACCTTTTAATGCTCCTGACAGAGTTTTATCTGGGTTTCTCAATAGAGAGTACTCAACCAGAAGGGATGAATGAAAAGGTCCTTTTCTTAGGTTGCCATCAAAAGCGGATTATGTATCAAACCTTTGGCCACGTGGGTTATTTTAGAACTTTTGATGTGGTGGTGATGTTAAGATGCTGAAGACCTGCCCATACTGCGCATACTGAAAAAATAATACTGACTCTACATTCGAAGAAGACACAGACACACGGTACAGAACAGCTTCTTCACAATACGACTGTCAGTTTCCCAGACAGAGATTAAGCTCAGACCTATACTACATTAGCCCAAGACTAGGCTTGTGTGGTAGTCCAGGACTAGGCTTAGTCCCTGTTTGAGAAATGGACCCGGTAGCATTATTACAAAAAACAACAACTGAGACAAGTTGAGACAAGGACTAAGACAAGGACAAAATGAGACAAGGACTAAGACAAGGACCTTTTGTGTCAACAGGTCAAATTTAAATGTGAAATGATCGTTAATGTAGTTGTTAATATCTAACATCTAATATTTGTAAGGCCTCTTTAATGACTTCAGGTAAAGTGATGTTGCCGATCAGCTCTATGAATTAGTCCATGTTAATATAAGCACATAACAACTTTAAATAACGTAAGATTGTCTTAAAGAAGAATTGATTATTGATTATTGATAAAAAATACTTTTACAATCCACATGCCAATATCAATTAATCTTAAAAGATCATTTCTCTATGCTTGTATTTTAGAGTAAACAGCAAAACACAAACACACACATTCACACACACACACACACACACACACGCACACATATTTATGTATGTATGTATGAATGCACTTACAAATGGATTATGGATACCGGATTCATAGAAAGTGTGACCAAGTGCTTTTACTGTATTTATGTTTATTTACATATTTTCTAACAATATTATTGTAACAAAAATATGGTTTTAAACAATGTGCTTGCATGTGAATTAGGAGAACTAGCCTGCATGTGAATCAGCCATGTACAAGAAAATAAAACATCCTATGTAATGTCCAAAAATGCTTTTAAGAAATATGAAGTGAGTCCACAGAGAAATCTTTAAAGCTGCATTATGGACTCAGACTGCATTATGGACCTCTCTGATGGAATATATAAATATACATATACATACATATATATATATATATGTGTGTGTGTGTGTGTGTGTTTGTGCAGTGTTAATTTTTATTTATAGCTATCAGGATACTGTAATGCTAAGCTAGCTGTCTACAACTCCTAAGTTTTCCATTAACAGTTGGATGTGTTTGTCTCACTTCACTTAAATCCTGAAATGACCTGCTATAATGCTATATAACATGTCTACAATGTTCATATGAGCAGGTATTATAATGCGTTATGGAACCTGACTCTATTTGGTCCTATTCTTTAGCATTTTGTCATATAGTGTTATGTATGTCATTCTACCTACTTAAGAGCAATTATACAGGTTTATGCCCAGTTGTATAAGGTATTATGTATTCCATCATAGGTGTTATGTTGTTTTTGCACTTCAGGCTTAAAGATTTATCCTGTGCATATGATATTAGGATGTATATACATATAATTTGATGGTAAAAGCTCTTGCAAAATCATAAGAGTGCAGAGACAGAATGCACTGGCTAAATAAATGCCCATTAATCAGTGACACACATCGTATATCTGATCAGATGATATGAAACTGACAGAGTAAGTACTGATGAGAGTGAAAACTGTGATGCAAACAAACAGTCTGGAAGAAAGTTTCTTGCTGCCTCTGGCCCACAGCTAGGGAAACAAAAAAATTGCTCCCCTCACCTTTAGTCGGAACACTGAATTTCATAAACGCCCCGGTGCCACAAAGCAGACCAACCTAAAAATCACAGCTAGAACAGCGAGAGACGACGTGTGGAGACTGTTATGAAGGATCTCACCTCAATGATCAAGGGACAAAGGGACAGAGAGGGAGAGAGAGGGTGTGTGTGAGAAAATAAGAAAAAGAGGAAAGAGGCTGGGCTTCTGCCAGGGACAGACAAAAAAAGGACAAGTCTGGAGGGACATTAATCTTCCGAGTATGGCTTGGAGGTGAACTCACATGAGCCTGAAGCCCCATCAGTACAATATCAAACACCCGAACCACACAAAAGTGCAGAAACACCACACGCCCAGCCACAGCATGGAAACGGAAAGCTAGAAACCAATAAAGACCAGCCATCTGCAAAAACCTCCTCAAAATGAAGACTGCGCATGGAACCTACTGTGACTTCAAGGAGTGAGAAAGAATTGACGCCAGGCATGCTAGAGTAATTTCACCAGAGGTCGAAGTTCAAACCAATTAAAACCAACCCACATACAGCGCTCGTTCTGAGCAGCATCCTTCTAAAGAGCATCAAAACTATGTTAATCAGTTATAACTATTTTGGCAGATGTTTTAAAAGGGTTCAGTGTTTGAATAGGAAATAACCAGTAGAGTTTTTTTGCCAAATAAATCCGTTTATGGCTTGGAAAGTGATAAAAAATACAAATATATTCTGATTCAGACATGAAAGGCCTAAAGTGGGTTTGAAATGGTGGGTTGGTGGGTAAAGTGGATTGCTAATTTGAACAAGCTTTAAAAAAAACTTGTGAAACAAAAAAGAAGTTGGCGTTGACTGCATTAAAGCAGCGAGAATTCATATCCCATTCGTCTCCCAAGAAATTTAGAAGCTATTCTCACACATTAGGTAATTACTCCTGGAAACATGATAATATGTTGCTCATTCTGTCATGAATGATAAATATTATCCCTCCATTTCAGCTGTTTGTAATGTGTCCTTGTGGATTTGCCCTTTCCTGTATTAACTCAACTGATGACCTCTTAGATGTTAGAGCTGAAATGACCTCTTGGCCTTAATATTCATTTTAATATACCTCTGTCAACTTAGTCTTAATATTTTCAGTCCTCGGTTACGGGTGGTCATGGGCTGGCATGGGCCAGCCTTGTGGCCAGAAAGTCACCAGTTCGATTTGCTGAGCCGACAGGACATGACTGAAGTGGCTTTGAGCATGCTTCCAAACTGCTCCTGAGGTGCTATGAATAGTGTGCTCACTAACCCCTAGTGAGCGTGTTCACTACCGTGTGTGTATGTGGGTGAAAGTTGCAAATAAATCTTAAACCGAAACTTTGCTTGTTTGCAAAAAGTTATTTTATAGTTCTAGCTAATGCACACTGTTCTCCTTCAGCGCTCTGTGCTTATGATCGTTTGAATAGACATCAGTGTCAGACTAATTAATGACCTTCTATTAAAGACTGGTAGACATGCATGCATTGCCTGATTAGCTGGTAATCCCTGCTTGGCCATTTTGGTTCACCAGAAGACCAGCATTCAACATTCAAGCAGGACTTTATGTGCCCATCTACATGAGAGCTTGCTGGCTAGCAAGCCAAGGGCTGTGTTTTGCAACAGCAATGAAAGGAAGGCATTCCATCAAGCTGAAGCCAGACAAAACAATTACACTCAGTGTCAAAAAACTGATGCACAAATAGCTGCACCCAGAAGGAATCAACCGAATGAATGAAACTTGGTGGGTAGGTTTGACATTGTGAGACATGTGAATAACTCATGTTTCATGCTTAGCTGTACCTGACTGACCCAACAGCCACTATTGCCAACATTCAGCATGCAGTGATGCCCTTCCTGAGTCATCCTGTTAGTCCCAACACCATTGGCAGACGGCTGCACGATGCAGGACTACATGCACACAGGGTCATCTTCAGCGACGAGTCCCACTTTTGTCTTGGTGGAGACAACCAACAAATCTGTGTGTGGAGACATCATGGTCAGCACCAAGATGAACGGTTTGTTGTCACGCTTCACATGTCCAGTGGTGTCACTCCACCTCCACCCCTACCGCAACATCTGCAGGAACTGTGTGAGAATATTCAAGCTGCATGGGATGGATTATCACAGGACACCATTAGGAACCTCTACAACTCCATGTCAACACGTCTGGCATGTTGTATTAGCAAACATGGCGGCCCAACACCATATTGAGAGACACTACTTCTGTATGTGTAGCTCAATAAATATTGCCCATATCAGTCTAAATTTATCATCATTTATCGTTCGTGGTAACCTTTATCTTCCTTCCCAATAGCACTGCAATCCCACACTGTCCTGTGGGTGGCTTCTTGTGCAGCATAGGAGAGGTGGACTTCTGAGTTTGTAGGTGAAGTGGATGAGGGCATAAACAGTGTTGAAAAAGAGGATTAAAGTCTTATATGTTAAAGCACCTGGGAGCTAACGGCCTGATCTAAACTGCGAGGTTATAACAGGTAACAGTGTCCAAAGTGTAGGTGGGTGATAGTGAGGTGAGTAAAGTGCTGGGAAAGGTTGGAGAGTAAATAAACTAATGGGTATTAAGTCTTTTCTAATTTAGTGATGAGAGAGAGAGAGAGAGAGAGAGAGAGTTACATTGAATTGTGTGATCAACTTGCGACTGCACTTCAATTTACTATATTTTTTAGCCCCTCAATGTAGTTGGGGTAATCCCATATCCGCAATCCAAAACACTGAGGGCCCATTCTTTAGAGCATGTTCTCATAGCCCATCAGCTTTACAGCTCACAGGACTTCAATCACTGTAATTGTAAAAGGAGTTTCCTGTTCATGCACTCATAAACAAAGAGAGAGAAAGAGAGAGGGAGAGTGTCAGGATTACTCTCGGGTGATACTGAGAGAATGTCTGTGTAAGAAAGAAAAAACACTCGGCATCGGAGTCGGCCTTGTGCTACAGCTTCTTGTATTTCATTTCTCTCCCACCTGTAATCCAGTTATGATATCAAACAACGGCCACTTTATTAAGTACACCTCCTTGTATCTACACTCATTTTATCAGGTCATTTTACCACATAGGGGCCCTTTGTAGTCCTACAATTAGAGACTGTAGTCCATCTATTTCTCTGCATCTTCGTCTGTAGGTATAACTCCCAGTGAGATGCTGGTGGTGTGTTAATGTGTGAATCAGACACAGCAGTGCTGCTGGAGTGTTTTAACACCTCAGTGCCACTGCTGGACTGAAAACAGTCCGCCAATCAGAACCGTCCAGCCAGCAGCGTCCTGTGGACAGAGTCCTATGGCCAGCGTCCTGTGACCACTGATGAAGGACTAGAGGATGACCAACACTGTGTAGCAGCAGATAAGCTATCGTCTCTGACTGTACATCTACAAGGCGGACCAGCAAGGTAGGAGTGTCTAATACAGTGAACAGTGAGCGGACACAGTGTTACTCCAGAGCGGACACAGTGTTACTCCAGCAGCACTGCTGTGTCTGATCCACTCACACCAGCACAACACACACTAACACACCACCACCACGTCAGTGTAAATAATATTAAAAATATTAAAATTAAAATTCACTTTCAAATAAATCAGCAAGGACTTAAATTACACTGAAAGGGGTAAAAAGTATAGGGGTTACGGTTTTGGGATGGACACCTCCTATAAGGACTATATCAGCCCATATGATGTATGCATGTATGTATGTATGTATGTATTCATTTATTTACTTTTAACTGTGAGACTGCAGGAACTAATTCAGTCAAATGATCCTCTGTTCTGATTGGCTGACCAGTGTTGCACCTAATTCATAAAGTGACTGTAATTGTAAATTAGAGATGCGTAATAATAATAACCTAATAATTCTGGATAATAATCAGCAGCTAATTGGTTTAAAATTAGCATCGGACCAGTACTTATATTGGAAGGGTAATTTAAAATGATGTAAGATGATGCAGTTAATTATAATTAACTAACTACATTAGAATGTTTGTACTTTATGCAATTCATAGCATTTAGCATTTTCTAAATCCACACATATTTCTCCATCAAATTATTCCAGGTGGATCCAATCCCAGTTTCTAGAAGGTAAAAATATGAGGTTATCAGCATCTTCACCAAATATATGTACATGAAAAATATCAGATATGAGCGGGTGGCCCAGAATGCCTAATGTAAATGTGTCGGTTTCTCAGCATCCAAAAGAACTGCTTTTCCAGCTTAAGTTCCACATTTCCATCCCACTCTGAATGCATAGTCCACCAGCCGATCCCTGAGGAACACCCTGCTCAAGCCTGCTTTGACCTGAGTGTATCATCGGGAATGCGTCATCGGGATTTGACATGGAGGCTAGATACAGTAGATAAAAGTGATTTTGAGCTTGAGTGCGCTTTTTTATCTGCTTATTCTCCACTCCGAAAGCTGATTGTTTCACTCTTCCTTAGACGCGGGACTACAAGCATCCTGTCAGCCTCTCTGCTGCCACAAGCTTCTCTTATTTGTACAGCAAATAAAAGAGAGATCACTGGGAGAAATGGAGAGAGGGAGAGAGAAAGAGAGAGAGAACGTGAAGGAGAGAGAGAGGTGGTGGAGATTGCAAAGGAAGGAATTTATCGTTTCAATTTTCCAAGATAGTGGAAAGGAGGATGGTAGCAGATCACTTCTTGGCTTCTTGGTTGTCCCACGGTAATAGGATTGATGTGTTTTACAGGCTTTACTACAACCCAGACGGGGGGAGGGGGACAGAGAGAGGGGAACTGAATTGAGAGAACGCCTGAAAGATGAGACTTGGGAGAACCTGCGCTTAGAAATAATAGTGCTAAAAAGTTCCTTGGACAAAGAACATGGAAGAACCACTTTTGCTTCCTTAAAGAACATGGAAGAACCACTTTTGCTTCCTTAAAGAACCTTTCAATTAATGTTTCTTCAAATAAGTATTTTGGTAGACGAGTATAACTGGTCCGGAACTCCACTGTTTGGATATTTGTTCATTGGACAGGTTTTCCGGTTTTTAATTTTGGGATTCGGATGTCTCTTCTGTTGGCTAAATGTAGGCTATTAATAACAATGAACTGCAAAATACTATTGGTCACCACATTGGTCAACGCATTCTTGGACTATATTTATACTGTAAGGTGGGTTAAATCATCAAGACACTCGGAGGTCCATGCTCAGCTTTGTTCCCAAATTTGCCAAACAACAAAGCAAAAACAAAAGAACCAGTGCACACTCCATGTCACTACACTGTTAGCTGACCAAGCTAAAAACACAGTTTCCCTTAACTAGAACCTAAACCCAAAACCACATTTGAGCAAAACTGCATTTGTTTTGTCCTGAGCAGCCAGTCGGCCAGGCAGCCACCCACTCCCCATAGCATCAGTGGCAGTGTGAACCCAGCACACCGCCTCTCCCAGGTACTAATACTGGCTCATCACCACAGCCATATACATTCACTCACCTCTCACTCAGTTCCTTGCACAGCATTGCGCCTTTCCTTCCCTGTGCCATACTTTGGTCTTATTGCTGTTTGTTTGACTTCCCCATAGTTTGAACTGTCTTTTGTAAGAAGTAGCATTAGCATTCCTCGCTAGTTTCATGCCCTTCCCTTGTTTACGTCCTGCTTTGTGCTTTGATAGCTTGTGCTTTTTTGGTTTTAATTTGATTCAGGTCCCTGTTTTCAGTCAGCTGTAATGTGCTTCCCTATGATTTTGTCAATAAACCAATAAAGTGTCCTTCCCTGTCAGTACCCTGAGGATAGCGGACCACTGTTGGCCACTAGTGGTCCAATGGCGTTTTAGGGGCAGCCCGCTGGAGGTTAAGGAGAGTATTAGACAAAATGCCATTTTTCAGTGCTTGTATTCCACTCACTGTTCAATTTACTTCATTTCTTACGTTCGTTACCCTTCGTAAATTCATTTAGTAAATCATTTTCCGTGTCAGCAACATTTTCAACTAAATCGTTTCATATCAGTCCTAGTCATTATTTATCTCAGAATCTGTTTGAAGAGATAAAAACATCTTGTATGCAGAACAATAATGGGGCATGGGTGAAAGAAAATGAGACTCCTAACAGCCATGTGAGACCTGGGAGACCACCAGATTGTCCCCATCAGATAAACAGCACTTAAAGCTTTCATCTTTGAGAGACAGAACATCAAGCTCCACTCTTGCTTTAGATCTGAAAGCATCCACAGGCGCTTCTGTCCATCCCGCCAGTATGAGAAGACAACTCAACACCGTGGATCTGAAACAATGTGTAGCTGTCAAGAAGCGCTCACTGAGATAAGGAGAAAAAAGACCATTTGTACATCAAATAAAGAAGCAGGGGTCTTTTTCAGAACGATGGACTGGCCACCCAAAGTCCAGACATGCCAGTCTGAATGCATGCCATATTTAGTTGTGAAGGCTTCAGTGTCATTTTCTGCCAGTGAGAGCAGTGGTCATTAGCATACGCAATCAACAGCTAGATAATGATCTTTTAGACACAGAAGAGTAAATATTAGGGAACAACACCCTAAAAAAGCTGAATTAATGTTTACATATTTTAAGGTGAGTAAAACTGAATTGAGAATTGAATTGAGAACCTTTTACCAATTGTGCTTGGACACAGAGGAATCGGTCTACTGCATTTAACCCATCTGTGGAAAGTGAAACACCCACATACACACAAACTAGTGAATACACACACTGGGGGACAGTAAGTACACTTGCCTGGAGTGGTAGACAGCCCTATCCACGACACCCGGGGAGCAGCTAGGGATTAGGTGCCTTGCTCAAGGGTACTTCAGTCATGTCCTGTTGTTTCATTGAATCAAACTGCCAACCCCTTTGGTCACAAGACTGGTTGCCTAACCTCCAGCCCATGCCTGACCTCTGAAAAATAGCATGCAGTCCCCCACTGCCAGAAATTCTGCAGTCGAAATTCATGGATTTGGGGAATTCGCAAGGATCAGCACAACCATAGTGCAATGACTAAGCCTTGCCCTGGGTGAACCTTGGGCATGGCTCCTGCCAGATAAGTACAATATGTCTCCATAGGGGTGCAATCACATATCCAAGCCTTTCAGAACCCTTCCAGCACCACCACAGAAATGGCCAAGGGATATGAAGAATAAGCCTGAAGGTAAAATCAGTTGAGCAAAACAGCAAAAGGTGTAACCCAGCTTTGAAACAGACAATCAAACCAATGAAGGAAACCAATGAAAGACAGGCAGAGAACAGAGGCGTAGTGAGCTTATTCAACCAAATCCATGGAAACCACAGGAGTGAACATCCCCCTGACATGCATCGCTGACAACGTTCGGTCATCTATTCACCTGCCGTACGCTGAAGGCAACTATAATTAAATGTGGCTGGAAAAATAACAGAACAAATAAGCTCACCAATATGGTCAGCAATGGCAAGGTCAGTGGAGAGCGTCTGAAACACTAATAATCTAAACACATTCATCACGCTCGCTCATCTCGTAAACCCGAGTCTGTTTAGCGATCATTCAGCCACTACAGTCGCCCATCCTTCAATCACAGTCGCTCAGTGACAGCGTTAAATACATACAGACAGTAACACGCCGACAAAGTCAACATCCAGGATTAACGAGGCTCTGCGCAGCCGCGTGGTGCCCAGCAACAGATAGAAAGTAATTAGTACTCAGCAATGTTAGACACGACAACGGCGTCATTAAAGCAATTTATCGCCACCAATTTTAACGACGCCTGTCTCAATTAGCACCACTGAATAAACCGTAGCACGTTGCCGGCAAGCGTGAGGACCTTTATTTTTTCGGCCTGTACCTACTTTCCTGCTAGCCCCCTTGTCAAAGTCAGATGCATGCTGTCAGTCTTAGAGTTCGCATACATTAAGCATTCACATGCATATTTATCGTTCCATCTCAGTTTCAATATGCATGGACCTTTTTCCTTAAGTCCCTTATATTTATGTGCTTTACGTTAAAGCAAGAGTCCATTTCTAGAGCTGAATCCTTAAACGGCTATAGAAGTAAATGCCCTTTTCCCAAGGGGAAATGTTGTGTATACATGCGTGTGCGTGCACGCTCGCTCACCCATTCATTCTCATTACATCTGATGGAGTATTAGTAGTCAGCGGAGGTTGTATTGAAGGTAAAGGACGGCAACGGTATGCTGGCATAATGAGAAGCCTTCTGATCAATAGCTGATATAGCCCAACATTCAGGGGCTACAATGCCTCTCCATGAGAAGCTTTAAATCAGGACATTTATGGGATGGCTAGATGGGTCACACAAAGCCCAAAGCCAGTCACGAGACTAAGGGGATATAGCGAATGGCCTACGTTGATGCAGGGTCCATCATTCAGGCATCTATCTGATGGAAAAGAATGTCCACTCCTCCCTCGTCTCATTGTTACACATAAATGGACCGGACGATGGAGTATGCGGCTGTCACCAGTCAACCAGTGTGCTCTATTTGTGTCTGTGTTTGTGTGTGTTTGTTTTAGTGTATTTTCAGGACAAAATAAGAAGTCCTGACTTTATAGGAAAACCACTGAGGTCCTAAATGGGACCTCACATAGGATACCGACACAGTTGTACACGTCCATCAGCTCTACACAAATAGAGCTGACCCCTATTTATCTCTGGGAACTGCATTGGGAAGGGTTTTGGCTGTACTGGAAGGGATATTGGTTGTACAGGGAGAGGTTTTGGATGTGCCAGGAGGGGTTTTGGTTGTACTGGCAGGGTTTTGGCTGTACCGGGAGGGGCTTTGGATGTACTGGCAGGGTTTTGGATGTACCGGGAGGGGTTTAGGTGGTACTGGTAGGGGTTTGGTTGTACTGGGAGGGGTTTTGGTTGTACTGGAAGGGGTTTGGATTGGTTGTACTGGGCAGGGTTTGTGATTGTGAAATGTGTCTTGGAGAGACCTGTTTATACTGCTATAACATGTGTCTCAAATGCATCTCAGATCACTTCACTAATTTTTTAAGTTTAAGCCTTATCCTGATATAATTCGGATTTTCAAGATGCATGAAAATGATTTACATATTTTCATGTTTTTTCAGCATCAATTTTAATTTTCAATCTTGTAGTGGTGGGTATGTTCTCTCAGAAGAGCTAGCTGAGAGCAATGGAACAATGCCTCACAAAACAACTTTGAATATAGTGGTTTTCTTGGATTTTGCAAACAACCATCTATTGAAATCACTCTAAAAACCACTTTTAAAAATTTTTATCTTAAGAATAAAATGTATCACCATTAAAACTTAAGCCAACATTAAAGGTAAGGACATATTATATACAGGCATATACAGGCGAACATGTTGGTTAACAGGGACATCGTGTTGTCCAGACAAAGTATCAATATTATATTTCTTTTTAGAAACACTTCCAAACACGCTTACTGTAAACCAAAGGGGAAAGTATCTGATCCAGCCATTAATCACCTCATTTCAAATGGACTTTTTATCTAGCAAGATCACTAGCAAGATAGCTAAGCAATCTCAGTGTTAGGGGCTTCCATTAAAGCTTGCTGGCTGCATCCTTATCTGAATAAGTGCCACAGCATGCCCTGTTTTAAACATGTAGATATTTTTCTTCTGCACTCTGTGTAATATGTATAACGTTCTTAAGGTTGAAGAAACTCCACAGCTGTTTCAGGGTCAGTAAATAACGTCTCTGCAATGATCTAGAAGCTCTAGGAGAATATTAAATCAGAACAGAACCTTAACATTTCCCTAGTTATGGGCTATATGCGCTGGTGCTTCTCTGGCAATGACACCATTATAGGCCTATTTATAGGCCTAATTATTAAAAAAAAAAAAAAAAAAGAATGGAAAAAAAAAACAATATTATAAATCATCTACGTAGAAGATATGTGACTTTGGTTAAGCTACAAAATGCCCAGATGTTTTACATGTGCATTTAAACCCTAGGATTTAGTCTTGGAATAAAACAAGCTGTTTTTCCTCTTTTGGTGAGCTCATGCATAATTTAATGAGCCCTGCTCTGATTTGCTGGTTCACAGTGAAATGTCATGATGATCACAAAGAAGTAACATATTACATAAGACTAACCTCCATGTAAATAAGCTCAGTCCTCATTAGGTCATAAATTTTAGGTATTTAGTTAGCTAGCTATCCTAACGTGTTACATTACCTATACTAGATATTTCCGTTTGATCTTGCAGCGGAGACAGTAACTCAGTAAGTGTAGTGTGTTAGTGTATGTAAGTAGTGTGTTGGTGTACAGTAACTCAGTAAGTGTAATGTGTTAGTCTACTATAAGTAGTGTGTTGGTGTACAGTTACTGAGTAAGTGTAATGTGTTAGTGTACTGTAAGTAGTGTGCTGGTGTACAGTAACTCAGTAAGTGTAATGTGGTAGTGTACTGTAAGTAGTGTGTTGGTGTACAGTTACTGAGTAAGTGTAATGTGGTAGTCTACTATAAGTAGTGTGTTGGTGTACAGTTACTGAGTAAGTGTAATGTGTTAGTGTACTGTAAGTAGTGTGCTGTGTACAGTAACTCAGTAAGTGTAATGTGGTAGTGTATGTAAGTAGTGTGTTGGTGTACAGTGACTCAGTAAGTGTAATGTGGTAGTGTACTGTAAGTAGTGTGTTGGTGTACAGTAACTCAGTAAGTGTAATGTGTTAGTGTACTGTAAGTAGTGTGTTGGTGTACAGTAACTCAGTAAGTGTAATGTGGTAGTGTATGTAAGTAGTGTGTTGGTGTACAGTAACTCTGTAAGCGTAATGTGGTAGTGTACTGTAAGTAGTGTGTTGGTGTACAGTAACTCTGTAAGTGTAATGTGGTAGTGTATGTAAATAGTGTGTTGGTGTACAGTAACTCTGTAAGCGTAATGTGGTAGTGTACTGTAAGTAGTGTGTTGGTGTACAGTAACTCAGTAAGTGTAATGCGTTAGTGTACTGTAAGTAGTGTGTTGGTGTACAGTAACTCAGTAAGTGTAATGTGGTAGTGTACTGTAAGTAGTGTGTTGGTGTACAGTAACTCAGTAAGTGTAATGTGGTAGTGTATGTAAATAGTGTGTTGGTGTACAGTAACTCAGTAAGTGTAATGTGGTAGTGTACTGTAAGTAGTGTGTTGGTGTACAGTAACTCAGTAAATGTAATGTGGTAGTGTATGTAGGTAGTGTGTTGGTGTACAGTAACTCTGTAAGCATAATGTGGTAGTGTACTGTAAGTAGTGTGTTGGTGTACAGTAACTCTGTAAGTGTAATGTGGTAGTGTACTGTAAGTAGTGTGTTGGTGTACAGTAACTCAGTAAGTGTAATGTGTTAGTGTACTGTAAGTAGTGTGTTGGTGTACAGTAACTCAGTAAGTGTAATGTGTTAGTGTATGTCCTTCCTTTTGGCTTATGTGACCATAAAAATGTAACATATCCAAACAAAAGAATCATGATGTGAGCCCACCAATTGCTTGTTTTGAGCTGTTGGACAGAGCTTGGTTCTAGCTAATGGAAACTGTTCTCCTTCAGTGTTTGTGCTTATGATCATTTGAATAGACGTCAGTGTCAGACTAATTAATGACCTTCTATTAAAGACTGGTGGACTGAGAGACATTACAGTCTCTTCACCTAAACTGATCTGATTAAGAGTCTTGTTCCAGAAATGATAATAGGACATCAGAGCCATAATAAATCATGCTATTGTTACTCTCATACTTAAGTACATTTGAAGGTAATTACTTTAGTACTTTTACTCAAGTGGAGGTCTAAAAGGAGGGACTTCTACTTTTACTGGAGGAATATTTTACCTTGGAGATCATCTACATGGTTTGTGCACGTCGTCCGCCTCTGTGGTCATGACACTAACACAAAGTAATGTTGTTTTGTCTTCAAGTCACACAGCATGGCTGTTACTTACAGGGTGGAGTTCTGCCACATGTACAAGCTTCAGCATGTAAGGTGGAATAGAACATTTGATTAAGAAGCTGGTGAATAGAAAGCCACCTTCAGCCTCGTTTATAGATGAACATCCACCATGCCTGGAGACAGTTTGGTTTTTTGGAAAGGGTGAAAAGTGGCAACATCCCCTTCACAGCCTAGATTTCTCCACATAGCCCACCATTTTCATTGCTGTTGCTCTGTTGTCGTTACATGTACATTTTGGAGGTGTTACATAGCAGTTTATGATTTTGGAATTGATCCATTTTATCAGCCTCTTTTGTAAATGCAGTATTTAGTAGGAGGAGACAACAGTGTTTGAGGTTCACAGTTAGTCAGTTCCATGTATCGCCTTAATCAATGACACCAGTGTAAATACAGTTTTCCATTCTATGGCACCTGCAAGAACATATTTTAGCCACCATGAGGATACTGGCAACAGCATCTAGTTATACAAGATGACTCCATGTACTGGCTTTATTTAATCTATTTATTTATTTATTTATTTAAATTTATTTAGGCACCTTTTGTTTACACACCACCAGATTGTTTAAATGGCATCCTGGGAGCCCTTTTCCCCCTGACACACAGTTCCACATACGTGTGTGTGTGTGTGTGTGTGTGTGTGTGTGTGTGTGGACAGGTGGGTGAGGGTGGGGGCAGCATGATAGGGAATCCTGAGCAGGGTTTTATGGTCCTGTTATTTGCGAAAGTAGGATTTAGTGTAGCATCTCTGACAGGCAGTGCGAGCCTCAAACCAATGTGAGGATTATTATATAAAAATCAATCAATCTGTGCTTTTGTGTGTGTGTGTGTGTGTGTGTGTGTGCGTGCGCGTGTGAGTGTGTATGTCTGGCTGCCTGGGCCCTGACCTACTTGAAGAAGAATCTAATCCTGAAGCCATTCATGCCACAAGGACAGATGAGAAAAATACCTCTATATCCCTCTGACATAAACCTACTAATATATCAAAGCACTGACACACACATGCACTTTCACACGGACATGCGCACACACATGCATACTCACTCACAAACAAATAGCGAGCCTGCACAGGAATAAACATACATTACTGCACTGTAGCAATGCCTGAACTTGTTGTCAAAAATTTAATATGAAACAAAACTACAAAAATTGTGTGTGTGTATATATATATATAAATATATATATCAATATTCAGACACTTTTGCATCAAAGAATTGCTCAGTTGGGTCAGATTTGGTGGATGCCTTCACTGGCACAGTTCTGAGGAGAATTCCCTGTAGACTGGGATTTTAGCCACTGCTGGTTGACCTGTATGACCGTACACTTCCATACACCTGCAGATTCAGCTACTTCCTTCACACTATGGCCCAAATGCAGTCACTCCTTTTAGACAATCATTAACATCTGATTTGGAGCCATTTTGCACAAACGAAACGACATCTGCAGGAGCCTGAAGTTACTACCACCTTAATCATGCAAGGTGTCTAATGATGTCAATAGTAGATAATTGACGTATGTCCTCAGAAGACACACTCTTCACCGAGTTTGACTGAGTTCTCTTTGAATATAAAAACTGTCACATTTCTTATATTTCTCCATATTTCTTTCCATTTCTGCGAAAACACTGCATGTCATTAGAATAGATGTAAATAAGCATGAACACAGCAAAAATAGCAAGAATTTCATATTCTGAAAAGAAAATCTAAAAGTAGCTGATGTCCTATGAATTAGTCTTCTCCTAAACGCCTCCAGCTACCACATGAATTTCTTATATTCTATCACCACACAATTAACCAAAAACAGGTAGTCAATGAATTCTCTTTCTGCACACTCACCGTCATTAAATTCATTGGCTCAGGGAGGGGGTCCAAGGACGAGGACCCCAAATCCGAAACATTCATAGATTTTTCTTGAATACTTGTGGCTTATACATAAAAAATGCTTTAATTTAAAAAGACATTTTAATGCAAATGTCTGTCAATACCAGAGTGATGCTTTAAATTTGAGTCACTGGGCTTTTCACATTCAAGTAATTTAACCGCAATGTTATGCTGCGGTATGTGAAATATTTATGCACTTATTCCTGCAGCAGCAGTGCTGGGTATGTGTTGAATCGTTGCTCTCTCAGAATGAGAGACAGGAGTGTGACATACATACATACATAGGTCTGCCTCTAGGTCATCCATCAGAGCGGCGTGTGAGTGGCAGCACGAATGAATCCTGCCAGGGGCAAAGCTCGTGGCATACATGCTTACACTCGCCTGCCTGAGTTGTGTGCTGCTACAGGTGTGCGTCTGACGAGGAGTGTGCACAGTGGGCAGGGTGTGTATTTTCGTGTGTGTGCAACTTCTACTATGTGCCTGTGGGAGCAGCAGACTGATGTCTAGCCCGGCAGGGTGTATGTATGTGTGTAGTGTTGATGGCAGTGGAACTGTGGTCTAGTATTGATGGAGTGCAGTCAGAGAGCTGTATCGACTTGCCACTGGAGCAGGACAGACCTCCAGCCTTCTCCAAACCTCTAGCCTTCTTTTGTCCTTCTCTCTCTTTTTTCTCTCTCGCTCGTTCCTTGTGGATGCATATGGTTTGTGGAGTTTTTGTTACTCAGTATTTTTATTCTGTCTGTTTTGTTGTTCTGGCTATTTAATCATTAGTAGAATACAGCCGAGGTGGAAGAGGGTGAGGTGGAAAAGCTTGGACATTGTTGACATATCAAACCATAAGTCACGTGATCTGATGGCAGTCATAGGCTGGAGGTCAGGGAACCAGCACTGTGACCAGAGGGTTGCTGGTTCAATCCCTAGAACTGATAGGACACAACTGAGGTGCCTCTGAAAAGGTACATAACGACAACTACTCCCTTGGGTACCGTGGATAGGGCTGCCCAAATCTCAGTGCTCACTGCCCCTCACTGTTTTGTGTTTGTTGGTGAATGTTGGTGTTCCACTTCACAAATGGGTTAAATGCAATAGACAAAATCCTCTGTGTGCAAACCAGTTGGCAAATGGTTCTAAATTCCAATGATTCCATTCCACCTGAACTTCCTACCTGCCACAGTATATACACAACACCAAACATCACCATACTCCACACAAGTGGCCATTGGTGGCTGGTGACTGGAAACGACTGGCCTACAGATCTTGGTGCATAGCTTTTCAAAGGTTGCTATCAACATTTGACTTGATGGTAGGAATCATCAAGAGACCAGTATTGCAAGACCGGAAAGTATGGGCAGGTGTATAGAGGACAAGCAAGTCAGAGGGGAGATAGACCATGTAGGGTCTTGTAATTTAAGGGGAGTATACGCAGTAAAAACCTCTTCAGCAGAATCCTGAACATATCAGGGGTGGTTTCGGACATTTGGCAACCCACACAAATTTTATAAGCCATCAGATAACACAGTGGAGTTGGCATTGGTGGCCGGTGACTGGAAACGACTGGCCCTACAGATGGTCAGATCACGGTGCATAGCTTTTCAGGGGTTGCTATCAACATTCTGAGATGCCTAATCCAAAGCTCTTTTGAAAAATGGCTCTCAGATCTGTCTGGTGCGTTTTCATTCCCAGATGCAAAGTGGATGCTGTTGGGTTGGCACTGAGATTTCAGGCCTCATTAGATGAGCCACTGCTCCTCCTGCCTGGCACCTCTGAACAACATGCCCAAAAAAGGATGGTAAATGGCTGTAAACATAATTCTACTTAAACTGAGTAAATCTGAGTAAATCTCTCCATCTCGCTCCTTTCGACGCAGCACACTAATCATGGTAGCCTACGTCGCCTACAGATTCTTGTTGCGTGACTGTAGTGGATGGAAACAGCTTACTTTTTTATGTAATTTCATAAACAAACTTAAATTTTGTGAAACTTTTGAATGGCACACCAAACTCCACAAACAATCATCACCAATCAACAATTCACTGCAGCGCTCCTCCTGCCTTCCAGCGTTCCGGTGTTGTTAGTACATCGTGCAGCATGATTACAGTCATCACTTTGCTTGCAGTATATCAGTGATGCATGATGCTGCTGTCAGTAATTTAAGGTCTAGGAGCCTCTACATTAAAGGGTTAACAAACTTCCCACTCTGAAGAGTTCTGTCAGAAGTTCCCACTGCCTCTCTCTGTCTGCCTCATTTCAGCTGGCTTCACTCTTCTGTCTCTTCGTCCTATATTTAACATGCTTCTCTCCGTGCGTCTCTCTTTGCTTTCTCATTACTCCGATCTGATAATAATGGCTCCATCTCGTCTGGCAAAGAAGACTCACAATCAGCCAATTAAAATTTAGATGGGAAAGTGGTGGGAAAAAAGGGAGGGAGTCTGCACGATTCTCAGCACCATAGTGATATAAGCCCCTTTTGATGCTTCTTGTAGTCTTGTAACCAAGATACGCTAAATGCACATAGAGAGATGCAAATAATACCGCTGGTTTTTGATGGCAGATCCCGCCACGGCAACCATGCCAGTGAGATGTGGAGTGTTTTATGAGTGTAAGACTTTCAGGTCTTAAAAGGCTATATGGAAAAAATCATTAAATGGTAAGAAATCATTTTCCTATGTTCTCATGAAAATAAAGGTGTTTCATGTAGTATGTAAACATGATATATAGGATCTACACTAGGATCTATACTATTTCTATATATATCTGTACTATATATATATACATATATATATATACACTGCCTGGGCAAAAAAAATGGTCACACGCTAATATTTCGCTGGACCACCTTTAGCTTTGATCACAGCACAATTTCGCTGTGGCATCGTTTCCACGAGCTTCTGCAATGTCACAACATTTATTTCTGTCCAGAGCTGCATTAATTTTTCCCCAAGATCTTGTATTGATGATGGGAGATTTGGACACTGTGCAAAGTCTTCTCCAGCACATCCCAAAGATTCTCAATGGGGTTCAGGTCTGGACTCTGTGGTGGCCAATCCATGTGTGAAAATGATGTCTGATGCTCCCTGAATCGCTCTTTCACAATTTCAGCCTGATGAATCCTGGCATTGGCAGGAATATGCCCATGCCATCAGGGAAGAAAAAAATCCATTGATGGAATAACCAGGTCATTCAGTATATTCAGGTAGTCTGCTGACCTCATTCTTTTGGCAAATAACATTGCTGAACCTGGACCTGACCCACTGCAGCAACTCCAGATCACAGCACTGCCCCCACAAACTTGTACGGTAGGCACTAGGCATGATGGGTGCATCACTTCAGCCGCCATCACTCTGGAACAGGGTAAATCTGGACTCATCAGACCACATGACCTTCTTCCATTGCTCCAGAGTCCAATCTTTATGCTCCCTAGCAAATTGAAGCCATTTTTGCCGGTTAGCCTCACTGACAAGTGGTTTCCTTAAGGCAACACAGCTGTTTAGTCCCGATCACTTGAGTTCCCTTCGCACTGTGCGTGTGGAAATGCTCTTACTTTCACTATTAAACACATCCCTGAGTCCTACTGTTGTTTTTCTACGATTTGCTTTCACCAAACATTTAAGTGATCGCCGATCACGATCGTTCACATTTTTTTCTGACCACATTCCTTCCTCAAAGATTATGTTTTCCCCACTGTCCTTCCACTTTTTAATAATGCAGTGGACGGTTCTTAACGCGATTTTAGGCATTTCAGCAATCTCCTTAGATGTGTTCTCCACTTTATGCATGCCAATAATAATTGATGCATGCCATAGTTCTTGAGAAATGAGGGTTGCACAAAGTCAAAAGCCTTCGCAAGCTTTGACCAGAGTAGGATGGTTTCCCCTTTTGAGTCTTGGTTCCTCTCAAGGTTTCTTCCTCTTGCTCCAAGGCAATTTTCCCCTGGCTTGCTCATTGGGGGCATGGACCCGGATTCTCTGTAAAGCTGATTTGTGACAACATCTGTTGTAAAAGACGCTATATAAACAAACCTTGACTTGACTTAAAGGTAGGAATTATCAAGAGACCAGTATAAGAAAACCTAAAAGTATGGGCAGATGTATAGAAGACAAGCAAAAACGCACACAAAAAAATAAAATGATATGAAATAAGCATGTCATATGGAGAAATGCTAAGCATTGGTCAAAGTCTTTCTCTGTCTACCAGTGATGTCAACATTAAACATGGAGGGCACACAGGGTTATGGTCATCAACTGTTAAGGAATTATGCTGTGTGTTTCTCTAGACTTTAGATTGACCTTCAAAAGATGCCTGGTTTGCTCAGTCGGTTTGGAGTTTCACACCGCTATATATCGACTGTAATATAAAACAGCCGTGTGCTCAAAAAGTCTCCAAAGACACAGTCTCCTTCAGCCTCTTCTCCCAGAAACAAACTCTGAAAGCTCTGGACACTTTCCCTCAATCTTTCACAAAAGCGGAGATATACAGCGGTCCAGCAGTAAGACCAGCGTGTACCTTCTCGTTCTGGATACCTCTCCTCTGTCTTTGCACTGCTCCGAGACAAGATGATGAAGGAGAATGAAAAAAGAATACAAAACAACAGAAAGTAACCTGTTTCAGAGCCAAGGTCCCTTCCTGCAGCTCGGTCCTGCCACATACAAAAACCAATTCCAATTTGCGCTACTGTGTGTTTGTGCACCCCAGGGCACTGCTAGCATATGCTGTGTGTCTCTGTGTTTGGTGAGTATACCTATGATACTGGCAGCCCAAGGCTTCATACTGTCACAGAAGGTTCGGGAACTACCGGGAAGGTTCCTCTTGATTCTCTTCCACAGTATGAGGAAAGAATACCATACCATGCTATCTAATGGCCAAATGTTTTAGAGCTTCTGTATCGTTTTTACAAGCTCTTGCACAGTGTCTTTTCCCATGAATTCGTAATGCTGCTAATTTGAACAAGAGCAGCGAAAAAACAAACACACTCCTGCATTTTCCGCATTAGTAATTTATAAAGGGCTTGGATCAGTGCGGTTCTCTTTTATTTGCTCTGACGATGTGCAAGAGGAATTGTGCTTCCTTCTTATTTCCTCTAAATTCTGTTCTTTGTGATGTCGATAAACAGTGATCAAAACTGCGTAAGTCGTTAATGAGAAATTAATTAGAGCAAAGTTGTCATTAAAGTATTACAGCACAGAGATCATGCACTATGCAGGGTTTGTATGAAAAGAGGATGGCATCTGCATCCCTGTATTGATTACCAGAGCCTCAACACCATCAAATTTAGGTATACTACAGGGATCTGGAGCTTGCAGCAACCGAAGAGGTATAAACAGTACATCAAGCAGATTTGAAAGATATAGATAATTGAAATGCAGCTTTCTCTATTTCATCTGGCTTTTATAGGTACATAGTCATACCCTTTGGTCTAACCCATTCCCCTACTGTATTCTTTATACTGTATTCGCGTCAATAATCTTCTGTTTTACATGATAAAGAAAACGTGGACAGCATTCTTATCCCTTCAGCACACCCTAGAAGAATGAATCCAACATATCCAACAAGTACTGAATCTGCCATCTTCTTCAGAGCCACTTACATTTGAAAATCAAGAAAGCCTTTTTCCTCAGAGTACCATCTCGTTGGAGAGGTGGAAGGTGGAGGCAAAGTGTCTTTGGTCAAAACCTTAAATGGCGAAAGACTATCAGTGTCCTATTTAAAGGTAGGCAATGTGCTTTTTACTGGCAGCATTTTGTTCCATTGAAAACGGATTGCTTTAGTACTTCAAAAAATGAGTCACCTTGCATGTTTAAGGTGGTAGCAACTTTAGGATGATGGGGGTATAAATACCTGTGGGGTGCGCAACAGGATTCCCAAATTGAGAAGCCAAAGGTCATGGTGTGAAGGAACTAGCTGAAATTGCAAGTGTATGGAAGTGTATGGTCATACATGTCTAACAGCAGTGGCAAAAGTCCCAGTCCACAGGAAACGCTCCTCAGAATTGTGAAAGGGAAGGCATCCACCAAATCTGGCCCAACTGCACAATTCTTTGATGCAAGAGTGGCTGAACAGTGATGTGGAATACATCCAGAAACTCCAGTCCATGCCAAACTGAATCATAGCTGTTATTCGTGCTTGTGGAGGTATTACACACTATGGGGTGTGTTTTAGTCACATGTGACTCATTTTTTGTTTGGTGAGATTACTTAAAGCATTGGCAATGCCGAACCCTTGGTGGTGAAACTGGTAATGAAGGAGTGGGGGCAAATAGAGCTGATTCTAGAGCCTAGTCCACATTTGTTCATCTAGCATAAAGCAATATTTTCCATACTGGCGTAAATGAGAAAACTCCAAAAGTGACATTTGAGCAGTGAACATCAAATAAAGTGCATTTCATGCTCATCTTACATACCTAAAGGCCGAGAATCCAGTGGCTATGGTGATCTTATAGTTTTTCAATATGATTTTCCAATAATTTGTGACCACCTTTACTCCATCAGCAGAACACAGCAGAGTGTTTTAAGCCTTCCGCTTGATTCTGTATGTAGGTGCAGGTTACATATGTAGGTGTGAGTTGTTGCTTCTTTCCTGACAGTTATCAATAGAAACAAGCCACAGAGAGAAAAACAGGGAAACAACAAGAACAACAGCAACGTTCATGTCTATTGTGGTTCAAGCATGTGTCCTCATCAAGACAATTAACAAACCGGAGAAGCTCTCATCTCTGTAAAACAGAATGGCAGAAGCAGAAAGGGAAATGAAAAAGTGAGAGTTAGGTCAGAGATAAATTAATTATACAGAGAGAGATGGAAGAGAGGTGGCAAGGCATGAAAGAGAGAAACAAAAGCGTGTTTTGTCACTTGAGCTGCTGTACTGCATATTCTGTGTTCGGGTTCCTTTGAGAAGTACTGCTGATGGTACTTAGAAGTACTGCTGATGCTACTTAGAAGTACTGCTGATGCTACTTAGAAGTACTGCTGATGCTACATTTCAAGTAGTACTCCAGTACTACTTCAAATGTAACCAGGTATTAGTAAGTGTGTATGTGTCACAGAGAAAGAATCAAAAGAACGTTCTTATAGGGATAAGATCAGTCTCATTATACTGCAAGGCTTATTATTCAGTAACTACAAGCGAAATAAGGAAAATGGATATTGAGTTACTCTTAAGTTATAAAAATATGAAATGGAAGCCTGGGCCTCTTGGCGCTTCTTTGCCATTTATGGGGTCAGGTCAGATTGGAATATGTTTGAGGAATTTTATGAAATGTAATTTTTAAAGATGCTGTGAATCCAGTGACTATATCATACAGCTGTTTGCAAAAACTGGGTTTCCAATCAAACAGATGCAAACTGGACATACAGTTAGCCAGTCAGAATGCAACTGACTTGACTAAACCTTAATAGATCCGGTTTACAATGCAACAGATATCAAAGGGTCGATAATTATGTGGGTGAAATGCGTGCATTTGAGACTAGGTCTGGCCCAATATTAACCAATAAAACATTAAGTGGCACTGGTAGCAGCCTGTACTCAAGAGCCATTTTTGTCCACTGCACAAAAAAAAAAAAAAACCTGAGCCTCTGGGACCAGAAAGCTGGAGCTCTGCTGTTTCAATTGGCCATCTGTTCAGTACAGGAGGGTCCAATTTTATGGTTTTTGGTACCTGCTTAAAACTCATACCAATAAGACGTAATTGTACTTGTGGGTGTTCACCTCTCTCTTCCAGCTAAAGATAAAGTAATCAAGTATTATAACCCAATCAATAAGTACACCAGAATGTAATATAGGATGGCATGTTAATGTGTCAAGGATTACTTTGTAAGGAGTTTGAACAGGTTTGAAACGCTTTTAGCATTTATAATTTCCACACCCAACAGAGAAAATATAGGCTTTGCTTCATTCTTCTCATAATTCTATGTAATTGCAGACATTTGTGCACTGAGAACAGCACAATGCAGTACTTTGTTTCATATAAGCCAATAAATTAGGTTAACTGGCAAGCATAGCAGCTGTGCCATCCCATCCTTTGCAGTCTGATGCTGTTGCTTCATCTGCCTTGACTGGGTGCCCCTGCTTGCCAGCATTTCTGACAAGTTTATCCACCACAGAGCTTCATGCTTTGCTGTGCTATGTGGAAAGCTTCACTTGCATGCCACTGCCCTTCCCAAAGACCCTGCTTATTTGATCACAGGGTTTTCAATACATTGGACGCTTCTCATATATAGAATAGATAGACCATAGACCTCATAATAGACCATCGCTGTAGGCCTCTAGCAGCAGTTATTGACGTTCAAGGATTTTCACTGTGATGAACAGGAGTCTCTGGGTTCACTGGTAACAGTGACTAAGATTCCTTCTGACTCGTTTCCCATCGCTACTGTCATAGGACTCTAACAGTCACTGGCTATTCTCTATATTCAATATTGTATATAATTACAAAATATTATCCTTTCTTATATTGCCTTTGTGCTTGTCTTGCTATACAGTGTTGACCAGTGAAGGATGGGATCCTCTTGAAGTTTCTTCCTCTTGCTCTGAGGGACATTTTCTTTGCAACTCTCCCTTTGGCTTGCTCACTAGGGGTTCGGACCCACATCTGTTGCGCTATAGAAATAAACCTTGACTTGACTTTGGCTAGCATGGCATGAAAAGTGGATCAAAAAGTGGCATGAAAAGATCAGAAAGGCATAACTGTTAATCAAGGTCTCTCAAATAGATTCATGTTTCAGAATATGCGTTGGAAAAACTCCCAAAGTTTCAGTATCAATACTGATAAAGAAGAAGTCTACACTCTACCATCTCTACCTGCAAACACATCCCCCAACCTGCCAAGTTGAGTTCTGCAGGTTCTCTGCAACTACCAACTTTATTTCAGCATGTTTATGATGTCTACACATCATGCCAGGTCAGCAACCTATTCCAAAGGACACTGAAATGAACAATAAGGCCTAGAAAAGAGGAGACGCCAGGTAGGTACCTAGTTAGCCAGCATCAGCCGGCAGTGCTTGTCCATTCCCTATGAGAGACAGTGACAGAGAAGAGTGACATATAAAGAGAGAATGGAACTCACTGGTGGCATTAGTTAGACGGAAGGTGACTGAGCTGTCCGAGATGTCGCACACATTGCGTACGGACACCTGACAGGTGTAGTTAGCAAAGTCCTGAGGCCGCAGGTTTTTCAGCTTCAGCACCTTCGTCTCACCCTGTAAACATATGAACACACAGACACACACACACACACACACACACACACACACACACACACAGAACCCACGTTTCAATGCACAATGCAAGCAGAAAAGTATCACATGTGTAACAGGCGTAAAATAGCTAAAGCTCTGAGGTTGGGAAACTTCTACTTTAACCGCAGCAGCAGATATAGCAGCTGGACAGAGGCACTGGCCTTGAAGACATTCTGAGAGAACATTTACCAACAGAATAACACTATTTCAACACAATAACACAATTTCAACTCTCAGAACTCCCCAGGAGATTGCCTAGTGGCTCCTGTGTAAGGTGGCCACACGTCCAATTTTTAGGCCGGACCGTCTGGTTTTTCAACTCCCAGTGCGCTGTCCGGTGCAATACCTGGACGGACACTTATTAATCCTCTTTTTCGGGCTGAACTATTTAAAATGTTCACGAGCGAACAATATTATGTGTGCCATTGGCTCACGTCCGTGTCAAAAGACATGCCTTGCATTACATTGGATTAACATGGTCATGTGACATCGCTCGCCTACCAGCTAACTGCAGGTCAGCCCTCTAAATTCTAGCCAATTAGTAAGCTCATCTGACTCACAAATGTCATCCATTTCACCCAATTAGGTGTGTAAAACAATAATGTATGTGTTATATAGGTTAGGTTATGATTTTTAATCTGCTCCAGTATCGTGCCCGACCCCCCTTTATGATTAGATGTCTTCATTTTGGGGGTGGGATGTCCTCATTTTGGGGGTTATGAAAGTGGCCACCCTACTCCTGCGACACTGACCTTCTTTGGTATATCCCAAACACCTCTATTCTCCTTATTGTCTCAGACTCCACTGCTTTACTAGTTCACTGCACTTTTTAAGTCCTGTCTCCAAAAAGGACAATAGCACAATTAGTAAGTGACCTGATGTACAATGTGTATGGTTAGCTACAGCCTTCGTCAACTGATTGTTATTGCGAGCCTATTGAGAGCACATGTTTTAGCTGCTGTACCTTTCACATTTTGCCATTCTCATGCATGTACATATGGCCCAGATGAAGAGACAGAGAACGAAGACAAAGAGAAGATCCGAGTCAACGTCTTTGAAAGAGCGGGAGCGCAAGAGACTCTTCAAGGTTTTATGAATATCAGTCATTTTGCGGAGTCCATCAGCAGCAAGAATCATTGTCATTAGGGTGATGTATTACAAAGTCATCATCTAAGTCTTTTGTCCCCTCCCATCTCTTTCTCCTTATACAAAGTGGACTTTAATAATGGCTTTCAGATCATGAGTTCATCACTCATTTCCTCAAGTCTTCCCGGTGCCTGTTTCAGGGGAGTCTAGGCTATGGTCAGTTTCTGGTCCCCAGGCTTCTGCTGTATGTACACTGACTCACTAACTACTTGTGGTGTTTAACTCTTTCAAGCAACAACAAAAAAAGTATTGTTTCATCTTCACCTCCCCTTCATGTTATTTCTACATGCTGTTTTCATTTTAATATGCAGTTTTTCTATTGAACAAGCATACATATGAATAAGACATGTAAACATGTAAATATCTGTTTTAAAACTTGCCAGAAAGGTACAACTAAATGTACAATTAAACCTTAGCCTAAAGAGACTTTAGACAGCTCACATAAACATCATTCAAGATGTCATACAAAAGTGACCATATACCCCCCCCTAGATTTCTGATTATTAATAAAATGATTTCCAGTGCCAATGAAAATATTACAAAATGTAAGGTCACCATGTGCAAAGCACTGTTTTGTTCTGCACACCATTAGGAACCTCTACAAATTCATGCAGGGATGTCTGGCATGTTGCATTGCAAAAATGCTTTGACTATATAAAATAATGTGGACAAAGCTTATTTCCACCACCCACCATCACCGTGGCAGGGATTACACAGTAGCATACCACTGTCAGCCGTGCAGGAAAAAGGCAAGCAAAGATGCCAACATGTGAAAACAGTTTGTGGTGGTTTGTATAAGTTAATTGTGTAGTTGGTGTAGTGGCATATCCTTCTTTTATTTGCATTTTATTTATTTTTTCTACTCAAACTTAACTAATAACATCCATGTGCACCAAACATGACCTTAATTCATTTTACATGACCATTTTCTAACCTCTTATCCCTTAGAATAAAACAGGCTGTTTTTGTTACTGTACCTTTTAAGACTGAGCTTAGCTCAAAGAGCTCTGTTCTAATTGGGTGCCCTGTACTGAATAGCACTCAGAGAATGGGGTTAAACTCCTGGGGGCTAAATAGGAGGATATACATTATGTAAGTGAGTTGGTTCCTGTGACATCACAGAAACTATAAGTTCAGCACATTCTGGTTTTTCAGCATAGTTTCCGTATATGGGCCATACGGACTGGAAAACGAATGGTAAATGTAAAACTTCAATATTTTAGTTTTTATTTAATATTCAAATCTATTAATTACTACTTCTTTACTACAGCAGTGTCTCTAGTTCTCTTAGCGCTTGATTGGGCCCACACCTGACTATAACCACTCCTTCCCCCTCCTCCTCCCCCTCCCATCCCCCCAAATTTAAATCCTGGCTGCTGCAAAACTACTGCGACTAAGTCCTTTATGTATAGCCAGTGATACATGTAATAAAACAGGGTTCAGTTAAAAGGCTAGTTGTAAGTGCATGCATCAGTTTGTTCGGCTATAGAAGCAGGCTCTCTCATTAAGTTTGGATGATTTCCATGATTCTGACTGTTGCAGTTATAAGATAGCACTGATGTTTTAGCAAAGAGTCGGAATTGTTCAGACAGTTTAAGAACAAGCTTGGCTGCTCTATGAGATTTTAACCAAAGTACATCATCTTGAGAATGGTAACCAAGGGAATTGAGTGTATTGCCTTTCAAACCGTAAGACATGAAACATTTCCACTACAGAGACTGCGCGCGGCTTGTCTAATGGCTATATCACAAAGCCAGACTGAAAGGACTTTTTTCAAGCTCCAGTTTCAAGAGGACCTTCAGCTTTATCGTTTGCCATCATATATTTTTTTTTAATTTGGCTAATTCTTTCTTCATTTATCTATTGCATGTAAATCAGGTGAAATGGCAATAGCACAACTGCTATAGCACAGTTTCTATACCAATACCAGTAAAATTTTCAGTACCTTGTCAATATTGTTGTCAATAATATTGTACCTATTAAATGTGTGCCATATAATTGCCTACCATTAGTGTATGTAAATGTTACCTGGGTGTATAAAGGCTCATAGATGTCCACGCCATTGTCTTTACTCTGTTCGATAGGGGTGTTCCCACGTTTCCAGATGAACCTAGCTGGTGGGTTGGAGTTGACAGTACACCGCAGAAACACTGTCTTCTCTTGATAGTAGTTACCCCGCACGTCACTGATGGTCTGGTGTACCGTGAGCACAGGTTTATCTAAATCTGGAATAGAGAAACCATACACAGGTAAGTCGTGGCCATCTGGGGAAGTTCTCCCAGGTCACACAGCATATACTGAAACTCCATACGTCCTGCTCATTACTTAAGAGTTTAAGAACAATGGGCTTCATTCACCAACCATTCTTAAAAAAGAAATTTCTTCTTAAAACCCACTTACGCAGCTTTCCCGAAGATTCTGACAGTCTTTACCAGTGCTTTCTTATTTGGGATTTGTTCTCAGGCAAGAACAGAAGCTACACACACTCAAGAGCACAAAGGTGTGCACAGTTTAGGTACATGTGATGAATCTTGATGTAGATTATGTATCGGTGAATGAGGCCCAATGTTCCTTGGCAAACAATTTTAAGGCTTTATGGTATATACTATGATTGAAAGTTTCAGAGAATCTGAAGAAATCTATGTGTGTAAAGGACAAAGCTAAAAACCTCTACTAATTGCCTGGGACCTGTAAGGCCTCAGCACTGAATGAACAACTAGCATGCATCTCTGATGGATATCAGCATGTTTGCTAGAAAATATTTTGGTAATATCCTTCAGTACACCCTATTTATTGCTGCATCCACAGAAGAAAAGGACTGCATTGATTGTTACCAGCATAAAGTTCCAAAGTGTCACACTTCCTGTTGACACACCTTGTAGTACTCCCTACTCCATTTCACTGACTGGCTCAGTTGACTCTATGAACTACATTTCCCAAGTTCCTACACAAGATCACATGACACCCACACACGCCGTCTCAACCAAGCACAATCCACTTCCTCGTTCCAAGTCACCCGAATACTAACTGATTTCACCCGTTCCTCATTTCATCTCTGTATAAATACCTGCTTGTCTTGCCTGGTCGTTGCAAAGTATTGCCGCGGTTTAGTTTTGAGCATTTTGAGCACGATTTTCCATTTGCGTTCACTGTGTCTTGATCTGCTTTGTTTTCCGACTCTGTTTTTGGACTTGCTCTTTGGTTCTGTTTGCTAGTTTGGATTTCCTGTTGTGGCTTCTGACCCTGGTTTGTTTTACTTCTCTTTTGCCTTGCCCCATTTTTCGAGGATTGCCTTTCTTGGTTTTGACCCTGGCTTGTGTCTGATTGCCTCTCTAACTACTCATTGTATTAAAGCTAACACTCTTATTTTTAGCCGCAAGCATCTGATTGGTTCTTCAAGCTCAACACAAAGCCTGGGGCTGCCATGGTATGGCTAAACAAGGCACCTTTAACACTGAAGGATATATACACATTTTGGTGCATATATTTACAGAAAAACACAACAAAGTTTATACGGTTTTAATTTAAAACATGTCAATCAGAGTTTTCTAATCGCTTCTTTCTGTTTCATTTGCATTTCATACTCTGACCCAACTTTTTGAAATTAAGGTTTATGTACTTAACAACTTTCTTGTTACTTTTACAATGCCAAAATACACAAGTATCTCACAGGCTGTGTTCACACAGCCCAAATTAAATTTCTTACCAAATCTGATTTTCTTGTTTTAAAGCTGTTCACAATATCTTTAAATGTGACCTACACTGGACATTAGTCTGAACAGATCACACTACTAAATTGACCTGTATATGCTCGAAGTCGCATGCTCAACAAGAAATAAACTACCATGACTACATCTGATGGACGTAGGTCCAGTCACGGAGTTCAAAGTCTTTGTTGGTTCGTGTCCTTGGTTTCTTTAAACATTGCTTTCAGATTTTCAACCTTCCTTTGACGCTGCAGCCTCATTTGCACCGTGTTCAGCCATTTCTTCAAAACCTCAAACAGAGTTTTTGTACAGAACCATCAACCCAAATGTCTATGAGTTATGCCACTATCTTCGTTTACTGTCATCCATCTTTCTATCTCAGTAGAACCACCTTACATGAATTCCGATCTGGCTGTTTCCGATCTGAGTCGCATTGCTGCATATGGGATATGTATTGGATTTCAGTACTACATATTAATTTGTCCCAATTAAGAACTGAAAATGTCAGATTCATTGTGCTGTTTTGCTCTTCAAACTGCCACATAGGTAACGCATCTGGATCATTTATATATATAAAGATTTTGGTCACGTTTACTGGAAAAAACTGATATCTTGGCAAAGGAATTCATTGTAAGAGTATTATAAGACTATTTTACTAGATATGCTTTACTTGTTTTCAAGTCATCAGAAATATAAGGAAATTATCTCACTATATTGACAGATAATTTTGCTTGTTTAATATCAAAAAATAGCTGCACCCAGAAGGAAGAGTGGGACTGGAATGCTATTGGGAAGTAACATAAAGGTTACCAGGAACAACAAATGATGATACATTTAGACTAATATGGGCAATATTTACTGAGCTACACATACAGAAATAATGGCTCTCAGTATGGCATCGGGCCGCCATGTTTGCTAATGCAATACATGCATACATCTCGGCATGGAATTGCAGAGGTTCCTAATGGTGTCCTGCAATAACCCATCCCAGCCTTCTGGACATGTGACGCATGACAACAAACCGTTCATCTTGGAGCTAACCACGGGGCCTCCACCAAAACAAAAGCTGGCTCGTCGCTGAAGATAACCCACTGGCATTCTGAGTCACTCTACGACAATCTGGCACGACACTGTTTGTGTGTGGAAGTTTTGGGTTAGTGTTAGGGTCAGTGTAGACAGAGTGTAGGTACGCGTAGGCTGTGAATTAAATGTAATCCTAAATATCTTCTCCCACTCCCCTCATTCATCCCCCACCTTTCCATCCATCCTACCTGATTTTCGTCTGGCCCTCTTTCTTCAGGGTGACAGTGAGATGACATGCTAAAAACCCCCACGACAGTAAACATCTCTCTCCACCGAAATCTACCAGCCCTAAATGGCCCTCCACCTCTGAAATCTGTGTATGCATGTCATTCAGAATGATAGCCATGTCAAACATAGTGGACAGCCTCAATTTTGATCAAAAAGAAGTGCATGTGCAGTAAAACCATTCAGCCCGACCACTGATTCAGCCATTCCTGCTTCAATGGGAAGAATTTTATTTTTCAAGTGGTATTAAGTGGGTGTTTGAAGTAACCTGGACTAAAAATGTCACCGTTCAGTCATATTCAGCTTTACTAATTAAAACACAGAATAGGCAGAAAAGATGCCCCAGAATAATGTGATACACTGGAATCAACCGACAGGAATGAAACTTGGTGGGTAGGTTTGACATTGTGAGACATGCAAATGATTCAAGTTTCA
>CM067478.1:33917267-33931140 GCA_034552555.1 Semaprochilodus insignis | reverse complement strand
CTTCCCAATAGCACTGCAATCCAACACTTCCTACTGGGTGCAACTACTCTTTTGAGTGTAGGTAACAATAAGCTATCTAATGCTAGAAACAACAGTAGCTAGCTAAAGCTAGCAAGTTGACTAGCCAACCCAAGCATGTTGGATGCTACCTCTTAACCAGAATTTTTGGTTATTTTTTCCTCACTTTTGCTCATACAGCTTCTTTGTTTTCAATTCCATTTTGTAGATTTCATAAAATGTCTAATTTGTGTATAAAATGCCCTTGAAGTTCTGTCAAAAAGATTGGCATGTGTAAAAAAACACTCTTAAAAAGTCAAAACTACAGAAAAGCATAAAGCCCTGCTGGAGGCTGCTGGAGACTGAGCGTTGAACATTATAGTGTCTCTGTTTTGGGTAGTGATCAAACAATGGCTTGCTTGGCACTGTGGGGTCCATAGAGGCCATGCTGGGCTTACTTCACAGGGGCCCTGGACCGCAGTGTGCGTGGATACAGCACAGGATATCTGACCACTGTCCCACTGCGGACATTTATACAAACACGCATTCTCTTTCTGGTCAAAAATGTCTGTGATTTCTTTAGCTGTGCAAGGTTCTTGCCCGGTCTCCAGAGAAGCTTGCTCTACTCCACCACAAGTTGGCAGGTGCGAACAGGGTCTGTGTGTCAAAGATCTGTTCTACTAGGTGTGGGTTCGTATTCTTCTGATGCCTGCTGCGTTTCAAGTTGGCTACTGCTGGGTGTACCATATGGTCAGTAATTGGGCAGCGGCAAGCAACCTCTGTTTAAGCAAAATAAAGAATAAAAAAATAAAGCCTCAGACTTCACGGCCATATAAGACCATGATCTTCCATGCTCAGCATCTCTTTTCTAGTTTTAATGATTTTTTTTGTCAATTCATTTCTTAGCAGCCCAGCAGAAACGACTATTTAGTTGTACTTTGACGGCTGCAAAAATACAAGAAAGGTGGTGATTTGATGGCATCTTCTTCAGTCCATTTGGAGACAGCAATGGATATCCATTTTGTTGGAGCTTTTGTTCGCTCATAAACATGGTGCTCAGCGGCAAACTAATGATGCCTGGAACAGGGCGTACCGATCTGTGGAGTCTTTCCTAAGCTCTTGGCAGGATATGTATGTATGTATGTACTTATTTATTTATTTATTTATACATTTATATATTTATTTATTTACACCTATTTATTTAGCCATGTGTGTGTTTGTATATTTTGTGTATCTTATGAATTTATGCATTAATTAGTGCTGACTTATATATACCAAAAATCATATCTTGATTTTTTTAAGCCAAATACACAATAACTCATCATCAACAAAAGTAGTTGCACCTAGAGGGAATCAGCCAACAGGAATGAAGCTTGGTGGGTAGGTTTGACATCATGAGACACGCGAATAGTTCAAGTTTCACGCTCGGCCAAGCATGTGATGTAAGCAAAGACGAGTTTTATCATTGAAACCTGACTGACCCAACAGCCACTACTGCAGGCATTTAGCAAACAGTGATCCCCTCCATGACTATATGCACGCAGACAACGACTGCCCTTAACACCATGTCAATACCAAAGACTGCAATGGTGTTGTGCCAGACTGTCATGGAGTGACTCATAATGGCAGCGTGTCATCTTCAGACACGAGTCCCACTTTTGTCTTGGTGGAGACGACCAATGAATCTGTGTGTGGCACCGTGGTCAGCGGCAAGATGAACGGTTTGTTGTCACGTGTCACACGTCCAGAAGACCTGGTGTCACTCCACCTCCACCCCTACCGCACAATCTGCAGGACCTGTGTGAGAATATTCAAGCTGCAAGGGATGGACTATCGCAGGACACCATTAGGAACCTCTACAAGTTCAATATGCGACGTCTGGCATGTTGCATTAGCAGAAAATAGCGGCCTGACGCCGGAACTCTTGTCTGTGTGCATAATCTCAAAGTCTGTGGTGCTTCATTTAGGGCAGGTCATGTAGTGTGGGAACATTTGGTGACTAATAATGATCAAGGACAAAAAAAAAATAAATAAAGTGACACATGTCATTATGTATGTTTTAAAATCCCATAGCGTGGGCCAGGCAGTACCAGATTAACCTGAATGTCATTTTGTTCCAGCCAAAGTCATAAAGCATTATTTTCATTTCATTTCTGGTGAAGTTCTGTTTGTTTATGTGGTCCGCCATCACAGCTGCTGAGTGAAACGCTTGCTTAGGGCAACAACAGGTTCAGAATTTGATGCAGTCCTGCTGTCACACTCTAGAGTCAGACCAAACAGGCCGCAGGACAAATATTTTTATGATGTATAATTTTTCTGTTTTGTACGTTCTGATAGAATGATAGTTATTGTGAAACAAATGTGCTGATTTCATGAATAATGGTATAGTCAGAGAACTCACCAGAGAACTAACTGCTGTTTGATTAAAAATAGGCTATTTTAAAGCTCAATATTAAATGTTTAAAAAGAAGAACACTCAGAAAGGTAAGCAAGAAAGCATTCAGTTTTGATATTGGTTCTTTTTCACTGGGGGTTTTAAAGATACCAACAAATCTGTGGAACCTTGCCAACTGTAATGGTGAATCAATTTATGTCTCAGGTCCTAATCAATATAAAAATCCAAACAAAACTAGAAAAGTGCATTTCCTTAAGGAAACGCGAAATGGTTCCCACTTCCTGCTAGGCTGTGGTTGCTATGGGAGGAATCAGGGATGAATAAACGACACAGAGTGCGAGGCAGTATGGCTGTGGATTAGAATTTAGGGATCGCAGATAAGTGTGAGCTGGACCAACACTGAATTTGAGCTTGGGGGTCTGTCCTGAGATGTTATATCAGAAACAGTGTCTCTGGGTCGAGTTGTATTGCAGAAACTGTACATCCGAACAAAAAGCTGTATACAAACACACTATTCTGATCAGACCGAACATTTTGTAGATGGAACGATTTCTCATCGATATCTCAAAAACTGCGGGACTAGTTAGCAAACAAAAAATGTATACGAAGAAGAAGAAGTAGTATTCAAAAGTGGGTTTCCTGAAGGAAACGCGGAATGGTTGTGTGTCTTAAATGGATCTCACTTCTTGCTAGGCTGTGGTTGCTATGGGAGGAACGGGGGATGAATAAACAACACATAGAGGAGTGTGGGTCAGTATGTCTGTGGATTAGAGTTTGGGGATCTGCCCTGAGTGAGTACATGCAGTTTGGTGGCTGTAGATTAAAGGAGACAATAGGGTTTGGGTGAGGTCGAAAAATGAATGGGACTCTATGGTGGGGGAAAGACACAAACAGATGAGTGTGAGCTGGACCAACATTGAATTTGAGCTTTGGGGTCTGTCCTGAGACGGTATATCAAAAACAGCGTCTCTGAGTTGAGCAGAAGTACAGTAGATGGGCATGCACTTTTCCTATTCTTTCATTCTTAAAGGAAAAAAATTTATGAAAAATCCATTGCTACACGGAAACAGTGCATCCGATCAAAAGGCTGCATACAAGCACACCATTCCCAATCAAACCAAACAATTTGGAGTTGATACGGTGTCGATATCTCGAAACCACGGGACTAGTTAGTAGATAAATAAGTCAGTCAAGAAGAAGAAGAAGAAGAAGAAGAAGACTATATCGTCAAATTAATTAAAGTCAAATAAAATTGTTTTCTCTGAAAGGAAGCAAAACAATAAGCAACAACTAGGACCAACCATCTGCAATCTGAACGAGATCTAAATGAATCTAATTATTTTTGGGATTCAGTCCTGTTAATATTGTTAAACACGATCAGGCACTCCAGGTACATATGGATTCTTTGACTTGGAAAGGCATCAAAGCCCAAAACCACCCGCATCCATCCAAACACATGCAGATTCACCACACCTAGAGCAGCCAAATAAAACTCCCAGTACAGTGATGGATCTGAAGCCAAAGAAAGAGAGCAACCGGGAGTGAGATGGAATGAAATGAGGGGGTGAGGTTAAACCTATCTTAACGTGTAAAACTACCTGACCTTTGGTTTCAGAGGAGGAAGCTTGGTTTCCAAATCCTCTTTGATTTCCAATATACAAGACCCGCTCTAATAGCCCCGCGTGTCTGGGGAGTGCTCTGTGTGTGTGCTAGTCCACAGAAGAACCAGACAGAAAATGTGCATATGTGTGTTCTGCAGAGCGCATGTGTTATCCATCCAAAAACTGCGTAGGTGGGAACAGACTCTCATATGCAAGGATATTTGCAATCAAAGAGGGCAAAGATAAACTACATTAACAATTTCCTAGTACAGTATTTTCCCTTCCTACTCAGTATCTTAACCATGTCTTAAGCGTATAGAAAGTCTGCCCCCTGGCTACTGTTTTGGAATAACACTGTGTTATCTAGGGCATCATATACATACAGTACTGTGCAAAAGTCAGAGACCACCCTTCATGTATTTAATTTCAGCCTAAGGGAAAATAGGCAGTAAATATAAGCTCACTGGACAAAAAATGAGTCACCTGTGACTGAAAGATCCCCAGTAGTGTGTAATACCTCCACAAGCACGAACAACAGCTGCAATTCCATTTGGCATGTACTGGACAAGTTTCTGGATGTAGGCCATGTCAATGTTCAGACACTCTTGGAGCTCTTGAAGAATTGCACAGTTGGGCCAGATTTGGTAGTTGCCTTCCCTGGCACAATTCTGAAGGGAATTTCCTGTAGACTGGGATTTTAGCCACTGCTGGTAGACCCGTATGACCGTACGCTTCCACACACCTGCAGATTCAGCTACTTCCTTCACACTATGGTCTTTGGCACAGCCAAATACAGTCACTCCTTTTAGCCAATCATTAACATCTGCTTTGGAGCCATTTTCCACATATGGATCGAGACATTCACTGCACTGTACCACCTCCTCTCAATCTATGAATCCCGTCACTCACACCCCGCAGGTAGTTACAGCCCCATCATCCTCGTGCAGCTCCATCTGCAGGAGCCTGAAGATACTACAACAGTGAACACACAAGGTGATTAATTTCAGTCCACCAGTTTGCCTTCATTCCAGCTTCCATTCTTTTCAGGAGGCTTACTTTCAGTTTCTCAAAGAAATCTGCAAAAATACTTCTGAAGTTCAGTCTAAGAAGTTGGCTGCATCCAGAAAATCCTAAACGTCCTCAGTGATGTTGAGGTCTGGATAATGATCAGTTCATTGCTCTGAGAACACCAGACCAGTGTTTGATGTGTCTGTTTTTTTTTAGTAAGGGCTTCTTGACAGCTATATGTCCTTTCAGACCCATAAAGTTGCCTTCTCACGGTGGAAGGATGGACAAGAACGCATGTGCTTATCTAGTTGTTCCCTTTGCCTATGCAAGTGGATAAACTTCTACTGAATGTTCTCAAAAATATATCCTGGAAAACGCAAATGGTAAATTTTAGTGCACAATTTAAAGTGATTTACTGCATTTACATTACTGGATAAAAAACTATAAATAAACCATTCTCAAAGGCCATATTTAATCAAACTAACAAACAAAAAACAAACATAATTTAATCAGGGGTGGCCAAACTTGCATAACTGCATATCATTGCTGTCCAAAAATAACATGTATCTTCCGTTTTTGGTTAATTTTTATGCATCATTTGAATACAGCAGTTGCCATGTATAATGTGTGCATGATGAATGGACCAAAGTTGCTTGGAAAAAACAGTCTGGTTCCATTGACTTACATTTAAACTAAATTAGGTTTTTGCCCTCTCCTGTAAAGTTTCCATTTTGGAGATGTGTGTTTTTCTTTGGACAGTGGCAGTATGGTTGTCCTGGTCATAAAAATATGTTCTATATCTAATTTTAAACTTTCTACACTTTCATCTGATACCACATTTGCCCTGAAAACTCCAAATTTTGCCAAACAAGCAGAAAAAAAGGTCAAACTTGAACCTGTCAATACAGAAGGTACAGCAAATGTAATTGCCATTCATTATGTATTTAGCAATGTAAATAACTATGCAATTACATTTAAACAACATAGCAAAACGTGAAAAAGCTAGACTTAACTAAGCTAAATCTAGAGTTAACACTGAGGCTCAGACTGCATACCATTAGAGGTTACAAGCCAAGATGCCTATAAATCACATCAGGTGGTCCACAGGGAAAACCCTAATAAGAAAGTGGTCCCAAATGAGCGGCGTGAGCGGCAGGCTGACCGGAACAAAAGCAGGGAACGAGGCGAGAGATTGATTTTCTGGGTCAGGTCAGAGGCAGTTTCGAGAGCATCCTAGATCCGAGGTGGAGCTAGGCTCGACCGAGGCTGCGTGGACCGAAAAGCGGAGCTTGGAAACGAGTCATCGAGCATTTAATAGGCCATTGAGCCGGAGCCTTTTAGTAGATTGTGTATTTGGTTGCTTGTGTCTGACTGCGAATGCAATTACGCAGTGTTTGTGCATGCAGGCCTCTCTGAAAACCAATATGATTAAAGTAAAGAGAAATTGCGATGCTATGAGATCACATACACACATGCGCGCACACGCACTTCTGTACACAGAGGAGCACAAATAGAGGCGGGCCATGCTTTTGATCCCGCCAGCAGCTCGTCAATTATTTACGACTCCACACAGCGTCTTAAACTGGGTATAGGCCTACATTTGGAAATAATGAGAGGCTTGGCAGGCCTTCGAATGCAAAGCAGAGAAATGGAGATTTTTCTTCTCCTCTTGTGCTTATTTACCAATCACTGAAGCTCCTCCATTCCCTTCTGTTTCAACAGTTGCCTTTTGGTTTCGGTCCTCAGACCCGCACGGTCTAAATCCCAGCATAAACTTGGACGATGCATGACTGGAGGCTCGGTAAGCGCTACTCCTGGCTGCTGCCTTACTGGCGTCCACACTGAGCCACAGTCCTGTGGGTACCTGATAGAGGCATTTCCACTGCAATCATGCTGTCCAGCAAGAGCTCATGCAGCGCTGTAGTCATGTGTATGGTTATACGCTACACATCCAAAAGTATCCAGACACTCACTTAATTAGTGAATTCATAGTGAATTCAGCTACTTTGAGGTGCATTCGTTGCTGATACACACAGCATGTATAATCTCCATAAACATGCACTAGAACTAGGGCCACTATGCCCAGTGTCAAGCATGGGCTAGAGGAGTATGATGCCCCGGAACTGCGTTCCCTGTAGTGATGGAGCTTTGGGATGAGTTGGAGTGGCTTTTGTGATCCAGAACTAATCATTCACCATCCATACCTGACCTCATTAATGTGCTTCACGCAATGTAATGCAATCACAGCAGTGATCCAACACCTACTGCAAAACCTTCCCAGAAGAGTGGATACCGTTATTGCAGCAAAACTTCCTAAAATAAACTTCCTAAACTTCCTATTAAAACCGTTTATTTCAGAAGAACCGAGGGATGAGCAGGGTTTAGACACACCCAACTAAATGGATATGTTTGGTTACCTTAAAGACTGTACAGGCTTACACTTAACAGTTTCAGCTGATGAGATTGCTGAAACAATACATATCCTGATATACCACATATACTCTTGATGTATATATATATATTGCCGCTGTCCAAAGGAAAACATTTTTGTCGATTTTTACCTTTATGCATCATTTCACCACAAAATTTCATGATGACTGAACCAACAGCAATGACTGAACTACTTGGGGAAAAAAGTCTGGTTCAATTGACTTACATTCAAATTAAATGAGGTTTTTGCCCTCTCCTGTAAGAGATACTTCTTTTTGTTTGGACAGTGACAATATTTTAATATCTCTTTTTTTGCCCAGTTTAAAAGCTTAGTTACCGGATAGTGAATATTCATGATGGGCTGGCCAATAGAATTGGTCCAAAATAACTTTTGAATAACTTTTAAATAAATATTGTTATATCAGCCTCCATTGCACATTAAGAAATATGTTTTATCCTCCTGTAAAGTTCCATTTTGGAGGTTTGTAAAGGGGACCACATAATTCCATGAGTGCTAATTTATGGTTTTATGTCTTTGATTCTAAAGTAAAGCATTAAGCTGCAAATACGGAAAACTTCTATACGTAGCCATGTCTAAACTTTTGACTGGGACTGTACATTTATATCCTTGAGTTATGGTTCATCTGGCGGTTTTTCCTTGCCACTGTCACTCTTGGCTTGCTTATTGGGGGCTTGGACCCGGATTCTCTGTAAAGCTGCTTTGTGACAACATCTGTTGCAAAAGGTGCTATTTAAATAAGCCTTGATCTTATTTTAAGGAGTTTAAATATTTGTTATGTATTTTCAATATTACCTGTAAAATGCCTACAGCAATTTCAGTGCTCATTTCCCATTCAGTCCTGAACTGATAACCTGATTGATTTCTATTCCTTGATTTTGTTTTCATATTACTGTCATTTCTCACCTGCTTTTTATGACTAAACCTTTTATTTAAAACAGTCATAAAGTCTGTGGCTACTCTAAAACTATAAAAGAGTGTTCTATAAAAACCTAGTTTTAATTATTAGTATAATAATCATCACTTCCGAGAGAGTAAGAAGGACAAACGAATGGTCATATATGCTGGTGTCCAGCTGTAAATAAATATGGAACGTATTTAAATATCCCATGCAAGGTCTTGCATGTGTACAGGTCATGAGGTGGAACAGAACCTTTTATAATTCCACTGCCCACCTTCTAATGCGGTTACTATGGGCATTACCTGGGTAACACAGAGGCAATTTGCTATTATCAATTAGTTAGGCTGCCCCTCAGCAGCTCCTTCTATTGCCTTCCCAATCTATAATGTATTTAAATGATGCCTCGGGGTCTTGCGAACGGTACTCTGGCATAATTGCAATATTCAGCACCCCCTGGCAGACCTTTGATCAGATTAATCATCCGGCTGAGGACACTATAGATCCAGGCAGAGGTAAGAGATAACTGATCCCGGATCAATACACGAGGAGCAGCCTATTCTAAAACGGCCTCCAGACCTGGGTTTATCCGGTGCCTGAGGTCACTGTGGTGAGGGTTAAAGGTTAACGTAAATGGCTGCATTGCCATTTAAAGGTGGTTTATATTACCACATATCCTCGGGTTTAAACAGTGGACAGCTGTGGGGCCTCAGGGGACCGTGTTCAAGGGATTATTTACGGGTTATGGCTCTTTAAACAAAAGGTTCTGATTGAATGGATCAATAGTTGACCTTCAGACCAACTTGAAGATCTTCTACTATATGTCTCCATCCATCCATTCCTTTCTTTTTCTCTTAAACGGTCACTGTTAAAGTCCACTCATAGCCATATTCACTCTGTATTAGTTATGTTATTAAGTTATGCTGCTAGATGACAAATCAGTGCTAATTGAACAAAAACAGACAATACAGTACAGCTCAGTGAACTAACCTGACCAGTTAGCTTAAAGCAGTGGTCATCAACCCTACCTTCTACCTTCTTGCAGAGTCTGGTTCTAACCACAATCTGCCACACCTGCCACAGCTAATTAGCTTCTTCAGAAGTTGTCGAATGAGCAGATCGGTTGCATAACATTAGGCAGGCAGACAGCAGCATGTTTAATGGAGGCTGAGATGAAACTCTGCATGAAAGTGAATCTGCAGAAGGAGCATTGGTGACCACTGGTGACATTATGCCCAAAATTAAATATTTTAGTATAGGTTGTTAGCAAATGATGCCAAAAGTCATGCCACCGTGCTATGGAGTGAACTGTAGATGGAGGGCAGGAAGTGATTGCCTACATAGGGAGGTCCATCACAAGCTCTCAGAATACCTACTGTTTATGTAATTTTACAGTTGCTCAAAACCGGTTCAGCCAAGAAACCACAAGAAGCTTTTATCAAGTACCAAAAGGTTTTTGATCATAAAGGAGATTAATGCAAGAAACTGACCAGAAACCAGCTTGGGAGGCTTTTGTGCGTTCAGGACGAGGCTTAAAGTCGGCTTCCTGTTCACCGGCTTCTTGTTTGAATTTAGTGGTGTTTCTTGCATATGTGGCACAGCCACAGCATCCACAGACGAACCATTAAAAACACAATACTAAAGGCTCTCCTGACTGCACAATTTATTCACTAGTTTACCCATTCCACCTGAAATGCTGCAGCAGGCACCAGAATCTAACCGTTGCACCATTTAAGGTGGAACAAGTAAGTTGCTTTTCACCCCTGTGTGCTCAGTAGGAGTGAGTCTTGTATTGTGCCCAGTTTACCTGTGCGTGTGCACTGGTGGTACATTTAAGGCGATGTGTTAAGTAAACATCCCTAATGTTAATGATGAGAGGTGCTGCAGGGCTGTTTGTTTTGTTGCAACAGTCATTGTGGAGGACCTCAGTACTGAGGTCGACCCAACTGCTAAAGAAACAAGTTATATGTCTGAATACTTTTGTATGCTTTCACTAAGGTTCTTGAGTAGAAGGACGTCTGGAGGAGAAGGTAATATATATGTCTGCTGCCTTGATGCCAGCTAATCTTTCAGTTCAGTTAAAAATCGCTCCTCTTTATACCTGAGGATCATGTCCAACACACTTTGTGATTTTCTCTATACACTCTATAATTTCTCTGAATTTTGCACGTTGTTGGAATTACATGATAGAAAACAACCAATTGGTTCTGACCCGCCTCCTATGGTGGTAGCTCCTTAGAGTGACATTTTCTAGGTTCTGGGTTTCTGGCATCAGAACTTTTCAAAAAGCTAGATCTACTTAGAAGAAAAAGTGTGTTGGATCACGTCCAACACACTTTGTGATTTTCTCTATACACTCTATAATTTCTCTGAATTTTGCACGTTGTTGGAATTACATGATTGGAAACAACCAATTGGTTGATTTGTTGTAAATGTTCCGACCCGCCTCCTATGGTGGTAGCTCCATAGAGTGACATTTTCTGGGTTCTGGGTTTCTGGCATCAGAACTTTTCAAAAAACTAGATCTACTTAGAAGAAAGCCTGATTGCTAAGGTTGTTCCAATGAAGCTGAATATCTTAGGCCTACTATAAACATATGGCAAATCATATTGCTCAATGGATAGCTTCTTGGTATTCATTTTTGTCCACTTACTAGTCCCACAGTTTTTGAAATATTGTCACCATTCCAACTCTGAAGCGTTCGGTCTGATCGGGAATAGTGTGCTTGTATACAGCCTTCTTATCAAACGCACAGTTTCTAGCAAATGATTTTCTGGAATTTTTTCCTATTAAGAATGAATGGGATGGGAAAGTGCAAGCCCATCTACTGTACTTCTGCTCAACCCAGAGACACCATTTCTGATACACCATCTCAGGACAGACCCCCAGGCATCAATTCAATATTGGTTCAACCCCCACTTGTCTGTTTGTGTTTTACCCCATCCCTCTTTCCCCCCACAGTCATTTCATTTTCAGCCCCAGCCAAAGCCTATTGTCTCCTTTAACCTACAACCATCATGTACTCATGTACTCACTCAGACCCCCAAACTCTAATCCACAGACATACTGACCCACACTCCTCAATGTGTCATTTGTTCATCCCTCATTCTTCCCATAGCAACCACAGTCTAGCAAAAGCCCAGCAGGAATGGGAACCATTTAAGCTGTGGAACCATTCTGCGTTTCCTTCAGGAAATGCACTTTTCTAGTTTGCCAGATAATGCTCAGTGGCCATGGTTAACAATCAGGCTTGGTTGACACCACAGGGATTCCCAACAGTAGTCTGATGCATTTGCTGAAGCATGCTGGGCATCATACTGACAGAATCCATGAAAATAATATACACTTTATAGGTCCTATCAAAGCAATGAGGCTGAGATATGCTGTGTTCCAGAACAATGCATTATACAACAAACGACAATTCCAGGCTGGAATGCCACTTTAATATTCTGAATTGACCTACGGCTGTTCCATCTAAAGATTTATTCTTATGAAGCTGCTGTTAGAAGGTTACACAATCTTTTCAGAACACTGACAGCAATCACAATCAGCGTAAAGTTAAATTACAGCACACAACACCTTGATTTAGAGTAGATAATAACTTCAAATCATATTTAGTTTGGAAGTATGTGAAAGGTCACACTGTCAGGTTAGGCTGGGTTTCCTTTCCTTTTTGTCTGCTACTGTTTTACCATTTAGTTTCTATTAGTCTCAACATGGTGGGGTAACAGTTTAACCTACTATGTTAGCGACTCTAAACATGCACTGCATTAAATCTGTATTAAATCTGTATTATATTTTAAATAACTGCAGTAGTTTGAGAAAAACATGCTATAATTTTTCATTAGGCTGAATGAGATTTTTCCCAGTTTCCCTAAAAAACCCTGCCGCACTTGCTATGAATATGCACTCGCTGCGGATAAGTCAATTAGGGAATGAGATGAGACTCGCTGAAAGGACTTCATTCTTTTCAGTAACAATAAAACAATGAAAGAAATACGGCTAAAGATATGCCTGCGGTTGTGCCACCCCATATGGGCCTCAAGATAGGTGATGATTACTGATCCCATTCTCAATGACTCACTACCCGTCATCTATCCTGATAGCCGAGGGTTTTTTTTATTACTTTTACTGCCAGGGTGGAATGGGAAGAGAATGGAAGGCTGAGGTAGGTAGACAGCCTAGTGGCCCATATTACTGCAGAGACACACCGACATACTGCCACTTCAAAAGGAGTGGATGCCCCTGCTGTTGCACGCCCCCCTCAGAGCATCACCTAAAGACACAGTGCCAGATGGCCTCCGCATGGCCACTATTCACTTTACTTTGAAGTTCTTTATTCTTAGTTTTGATTTCATGCATGGTCTGTCCTCTTGATGTCCTGGGGAATGCTCCATCCCTTCACCTGAGGTACAGTACTAATGTCTTATTCAGGTTTAGTTGGGAAAGTTCAGTCAGTTGACAGCACACATCATTGCTTTTCTGGACTAGAAACCAAGTTAGCTCTGTGTTAGCTCTGTGTTTTCCTCTGGGATTTACAGGATGGCTTGTAACTGCCTTTATCTTATTTGCTCTGATTAGTCAATAAACCAATGCTTTATGGACAATCAAGATCCTGCTCCAGTGGTGCTTGTACAGTACATGCGGTGTCACAGTTAGCACTAGCTTCTAAAGGGCCCAGTGTACAGTCGTTTTGCAGGAGTTTTAGGTGCAAATTGGAGGGATTCTGCCCGAGTGTTAAGTATGAAACTGGTGTATGAGCCTAAGCATGCAGTTTACGTGTGCATGGTACAATGTGCCTCTTTTGCTCATGCATATCGTCGCTGTCCAAAGAAAAACAAGTATCTCCAAAAGGCAACTTTACAGGAGAGGGCAAAAACTCTCATGTAACTTTAATGTAAGTCAAAGGAACCAGACTTTTTACCAAGCAATTTTTGGGCATTTCTGTTGGTCCGTTTATCATGAAATCTTTACACCATGTAAACAGCAGCTGCTGGGATCAAATGCTGCATAAAGTAAAATCAACAAAAATGGAGACATATGTTGGACAGCAAAGATATGTATTGGGGGAGGGATCATTGTTGCAGCCACATTTGCAACTGACTGGACTGTTTTATCGCCATCTGCGTTGCTGGATTTACTTCATCCTTTCTTGATGCCCCCTGTTTGTACATAAAGCTCAGAATCATTTGGGACTCAAAGGGTAAAAGTGACTACAGAAGAGGATACAGAAGCGCTTAGTGTGCACAATGCCTCCTGGTATTTAGGGGCTAGTGTTGGCTGGCCGCTACAGTGCTGTCTGACTGCCTACTCACTTGCCATAGCGGTGCTGATGCTAGCTTCGTTGACAACAAAATCTTTGCTTAAAAAGTTTATCCATTCATCCTCTAAGCTGCTTATCCTTTGGGCCGCAGGGGTGCTGAAGCTTATCCCAGTGATCATTGGGCAGAAGGCAGGAAACACCCTGGACAGGCCGCAAGCCCATCACAGTGCAGACACGCACATTCACACCTAGGGGCAATTTA